>CM053771.1:206694496-206751274 GCA_028658325.1 Potorous gilbertii | reverse complement strand
GTGCTATTTTCTTCAGCATTTTTTTGGGCCTCCTTTATTAAGGTATTGACCCGTTTTTCATGCTTTTCTTGCATCTCTCTCATTTCTCTTCCCAGTTTTTCCTCCACCTGTCTAACTTGATTTTCAAAATCCTTTTTGAGCTCCTCCATGGCCTGAGCCCATGGGGTATCTATTTCAGATATTTGGGATACAAAGGCTTTGACTCCTATGTCTTTACCTGATGGTAAGCAGATCTCTTCGTCTTCAGAGAGGAATGGCGCAATCCTCTGGTCACCAAGAAAATAACCATCTATGGTCTTAGTTTTTTTCCCTTTTCTGGGCATTTTCCCAGCCAGTTACTTGATTTCTGAGAGTCCTCTCCACCGTAGCCTAGGTCCGCCCAGGTAGTGCTTGTGGTCTGGGATTCCAATGCTGCTCCCCAGCCTCAGGGCTTTTGGCGGCAGGCCTGACTGCTCTTCAATGGGAGCTTATCTGCTGGTTCTCAGGTGGGGGCAGGGCCACCTCTCAGGCTCAGTTCCCTCAGGGGTTTATGCAGAGATCTCTTGCAATGGAGACGCCGAGGAGCCCCTGCCCGTCCTGGGAGTCTCCGGCGGAGGTGCCTCCACCTCTGCCGAGGCAGCCACCTCCCGATGGGGTCCGAGTCCCAGAGATCCCCCGCTCCCCTCTCAGCCCTTCTCTCTCACTGACCTGTGCGTCTGTGGGTGGAGGGAAGGGCAGGGGAGCACTCCTGTCCAGGGTATCCCTGCGGTCGGTTTTTCAGGGCTCTCTGCAACAGAAATCTCCTTCACTGTGTTTCTGCACAGCTTCCACTGTTCCAGAATTTGTCAGGAGTTCTTTTTAGAGGGAATCCATGGACTGTGGGTTCAGAGCTAGCAAATGTGAGTCTTTCTACTCCGCCATCTTGGCTCCGCCCCTCCCCCGAAAATATTGATTTATTAAGCATTTCTTGTCAGTTGCTCAACAGACTACCACCAGGTTCCCAAAGCTTTGGCACTGGAACCCAAATATAAAGGGAAAGAGATTTTTATATGTTAAAAACAATTAGTCAAATAAGATCAATTAAATAAAATAAAGCAATTAACCAGGACACAAAATTGGTAATCTGATTTCTAATTGGAAAAAAAGATTAGGGACTTTCCAAGTTGGAAGGGGGGAACCAAATAGATACAATTCCCTGAATTCAGAAAAAGAGATGTCTCATTCCCCTTTAAATATCTGTAAACAATCAGAGGAACATGGAAACAATAACTGGTTGATCAGCATGAGGACAGTTTTCAGATAAGCTATATAGGTTGCTTGAGATGTATAATTGTAAGAAAACCCCTTGCTTCAATCTTACTGGGTGTCTAGTCAGTATAGCTTAGGTCTTTATACATGAATCTCTAAGAAATAGGTAAAAGAGGCCCAATTTCCCAGTTGCGTAGGGCTAGGTTTAAACAATGCAATAAGGGCTCCCTACAGTTTCAACAACTGAATAAAGTTTTCTCAGAAGACAGAAATTGAACTAAACCTACAATTGAACAGAAAGAGAACTGAGAGCCAGAACTGAGTCACAAGGTGGAGTCAATGTGGTTTACTCAGTTGCCCCTAACACTTGGTTTTCTAATCCCCTCAATTCCCTCATTAAGTATTCTTATGTTTGAGAGGAATAGATTGCATTAGATAATATCAAAGATCACTATAAGCTTTGGAATTCCATAATTCTAAAGCATTTATTCTGAAAATTTGTTCATATAAATACTACATAAATTAGTGAAACTAATGTCCCTGACTTTCAGAGTTTATGATACTTGGGAATAGATACTTTCATGCAGATTCCTAAAAAGATTTCCACTCATCATATAACTTTTCACCAAAGCAAGCAGTAAAGCAAATTCAGTATCAAATCCCTAAACACATGTTTTCATGGAATCTCAGATTTGGAAAGGGCCTTAGATATTAGCTAATTCAAACCTATTCTTATTCTACAACACATCCAACAAGTAGTCATCTGGCCCTCACTTGAAGAAATCTAGTATTAAAGATGTCTCATATTCTTAGGTTTCTAATTCCATTACCATGCGACAAAATCTATTTGGTGATGTTTTTAAAAAGATAAGTAGTTCAGTGGAAGAGACTAGATAAGCATGATCTATGAAAAGCTTAGAGCTTGACAAATTTAAGGATAAAATCTTCTGGGAAAAGAACCCATCATTGCACAAAAATGGCTAGGAAAACTGGAAAACAATTTGTCATAAAATAGGTTCAGATCCATATCCTGTACTTCAGAAAGCTTCAGATGGATATCCAACCTAAATGTAAAGTGTCACATCATTTTTTAAAAAACTGAATAGGAGACAACTTTCAGATCTATAGATTGATAGTTATGATAAGAATTCATAGCCAAACACGGAATGGAGGAGTTCAGGAAAGACAAAATATCCTATTTCAATTATATAAAATTAAGTCTTTTCATAAACCAAGTCAATAAAGCTAGAATCAAAAGCAAAAAACATACCCAACTTGTATTACAGTCGACATTTCAGATAAATGGACAATTATCATAAAACTATAAGGTCACAATCAATTCTCAAATAGATAAAGGATTTATGATATAATGAGATACTTTTTTCCAAAATAAGAAATGCCAGTTATCAATAACCATACAAAAATGCCCAAATCTCTTATAATAAGGCTGTTTCTTTATGCATATGCAATAGTCAGCATTTTACTTCCAGATCCCTCAACCAGTTAGAGGTAAAAAGTAGGTTTCATTCTCTATCCTCTGAAACCAAAATGATTCTTATGTTTAATCTATATTCATCTACCTTTTAATATTGCTTTCATTTGCATTATTGTAGTCACTTTGTATATGACTTTACTTTTATTTTCATGTCAAAAGTTCATGTCAACTTACATTTCTTTGTCTGTGTTCTTCATACTTGTTATTATTTCTAGTGCAATAAATTCTTGATGTAGGAGGGAGTTTTAGAAGGGGACTGGTGCAGGGGATAGATATCATGTCCCTAAGGACCTACCAGGAATACCCTTAAAGAAAAGGGATTGTCTCAGATTGTTCAATCAGATACATGGTCTTTGATAAATCATAGACATTTCCCTGTGGTTTACTTATGCCCTTAGGCTTAGGGCAGGGTACAGTATTAATGATGATGATAGCTAACATTTATTTAACATCACATGTCAGGCATTGTGTCAAGTGCTTTATTAACTTATCTCATTTGATCCCCACAACAACCCTGAGAAGTAGGTGCTATTTTCTTGCTAATTAATTTGCTAATTTTCCCCATTTTATAGATGAGGAAACTGAGGCAACCAGAGGATAAGTGACTTGCCCAGGGTCACACAGCTAGTAAGACTGAATTTAAATTTAAACTCAGGTCTTTCCGACTCCAGGATCAGCATTCTATCCACTGCATCACCTAGCTGCAAAGTATATAGCTTCAGGAAACAAGATACCTTGGAGAAAATACATATCATTTACTCTGTGGATGTCTTTTTTGAAGGTGTTGGCAGAGTAACAGAGGACAAAGACATAAATGGTAATAATGTTCAGATCATCCACTTCTCAGAATCTATGCTTCTCTGTTGTACACTAAAGTTTTAGCTGACTTTTACAAAAAATTTTTCTCCTTGTGCATAATTAGTCAGCAACACCAGTCTCCTTCAATACATTAGCATTGCTTCCCTTCCTTAAGTATTCTTGATGAATGCATCTTTGGCATAAGCAAAAACGTTGGCATAATTACCTGATAAAAATGACCTTTCTTACACACTTGTGTCTTTTGCCCCGTACTCATCATGTTGACAGGGAAGCTAACAAGGGGGGCTGCCTATTTCAGAAAGAGGAGATTTCATTTAGGCCATTTTATGAGCAGGCTAGGCTAGGAGAATGGGCCTTTTAACTAGAGCCCAGGTGACCATGAGTAGGGCAATCTTCACTTAATCATGAGAGGTAGATATGGGCCAATGGCAAAAACTTCCCTACTTCCTCAGCAACCAGAAAAATTATAAAAACATAACTCTAGCTTGGACTGTGGATAGAAATAAGCATGAATTGGGAAGTGGAACTAGATATAATGAAATATAGAGGGAGAGGTGTTGTTGTTCAGTTGTTTCAGTTGTGTCCAGCTCTTCACGACCCCATTTGGGATTTTCTTGGCAAGGATGCTAGAAATGATTTCACCATTTCCTTCTCCAGCTCATTTTACAGATGAGGAAACTGATGCAAATAGGGTTAACTGACTTGCCCAGACTCATATAGCTAGTCAGTATCTGAGGCCAGATTTGAACTTGGGAAAAATGAGTCTTTTTGAATCCAACTCAGTGCTCTATCTACTCCTCCACTTTTCCACCTATAAAATATAGATTTTAACCAGTTATCAGGTTGTTTTGAAGATATAATGAAATATTCTAAATGAAAGAACTTTAGAAAGTATAAAATGCTGTATCAATATGGTGGTCTTTTAGCAAGTAGGTGAGCTGTCTACAGCGAGGAGCCTGGATCATATGTATGTACTCTAACAGGGCTTGTATCGAATTTCCCTGTCTGCTTCTAGCTTGATCTATTTTGTCTTTTGGCTCAGTACTTGGGTGCTTTAGAGATGCCAAAGCCCCTGACTGTTTTTGGCTATTCACCTATAAAGTCACTAAGGGGGTCTGGTGTTTGGAAGATAATAAAGCAACCCCCTTACTAGCTACCAAAAGGGAAAAGCTACTGACACAGTGAATTTTTAAATGGAACCAGTCCACCCCTAGTAGTTTCTTCTCTTCTGGGCTTCAGATCATGAGGTCAATTTGACTGTCACCATGGAGGAGTGTGAGGCAATGGTGTGCATTCTTCTCATCAGCCCTGAAAGCAGCACTCATATCTGTCATGTGGCAGCAAGAGGTTTCTCAACTATGTGAACTCAACCTAGGCTTTGGGTTCCCTTGTTTCCCTTCCTTAGCATAGATGAATGGTGATGCCAGAAAGCAACTTTGTTGGCTCAAGAGGTTTGGAAACTCTGATTTTCTTGATCAGAAGTGACTGGTAAGGGTAAGGGACAACTGTTTCAGACAGGTTACCACAGATGGGTAGAAAAATACATCCCCCTAGCAGACTAACCAAAATTTAGGGATAGCACAATAAAAAGGTGAAATGTAACCATGTCTATCCGACCATTCCACAAATTGCTTCATGTTTCCTTCTGATGTCTATCACTCGACATCCTAGGAAATGATAACAGCAGTTACAAATTACCCTTTGCTTAAGTCTCTTGTGTGCCTTTTGGTGAAGCATTACTTTAATGTGTAGGAAATAATATATCTGCATCATGTCTGAGGGAATTAGGTAGCACATATGCTAAAAACCTGAGACCTGGAATCAGGAAGACCTGAGTTCAAATCTGGGCTCAGAAACTTATAATTTGGATGACCCTCAGATAATCATTTAATCTCTGTCTCCCTAAGTTTTGTCATCTGTCAAATAGAGGAAATAATAGCACCAATTTCGTATGGCTGTTGAGAGGATCAAGCGCTTTGTAAACCTTAGTGTACCATATAAATGTGAGCTCTCATTATGCCTGATTTATATTGTATATTGAGTAACTTTTTACTCCAACCTTTTATCGAAGGCCTAAGTTTTAAGAAAAATTTCCCTGGGGTGCTGAGGTAGAAACATAAAATGCCAAAGAGCATGAGAAAAGGAACTCTAAGTCGTCTTTTATGTATAGGGCTATCCCAGGAGTACGTGTGGATCAGACTGCACTTGCAGCTTCGGGAAAGCAATGTCCTGGTCCACCCTAGGTTTAGCAGTTCAAATATTTAGACATTTATCCCCGAAGATCATTGCACACTTTACTAAATTAGCTTTTATGTTCTGAATGGCTCACTGTGTATAGGTTACATGACAGCTTTCCAACTCTTCATTTCCCACCAGCTTCTCAGCTCCACAAACATCATGGCCTAGGGCAAGGTACCCTCAGGTGCCCTACTCCCCTCCTTTCAACTTCCTGTTATGTATTGTCTTCCCCTTTTAGATTATAAATTCCTTGAGGGCAGGGCATTTCTTTTTCTTTTTTATATCTCCAGAACTTAGCACAGTGACTGGCACTTAATTAATAGGCTTTTAATATATGTATAATATTGACAAGAAATATTGACTGACTGATATGTATTATTATACAGTGTAATGACAGAAGTAGTACAAGAAAGAGTCATTATTCCAAGGATGTCGCCCTTGAAGGATATAACCAGAAGTCTCTAAGTAGTTGCAAAAGAAAGTTACCCAAGTGGCAATAAAGGGGTTGAGGAGCTTTCTGTTTGAGGGTGTCCTTGGATCTTTTTTAGTTATACTCTTGTATCAATAGATAAATATAGTAAATGAGTACCAGATATGCCAGTGGGGAAAATCCAACGTTAGTAGACACGTTGAACTTACTGTTTTTCTTTCACTCTTTTCAGTTGAGATATAAAATTAGGTCTTGTAATGATGCCCATCTTGACATTTACGTGATGAATTTTTGTGAAAATATATTTTATCACTCTCTTTTACTGCTAGCAGTGATGAATTGTTAGTAGGAATCCTTTCCTTATCTGTGTCATCTCACTAGTAAATTTTCCAGTGTTATTTCTTATTTCAGGAACCAAGATAGTGTAGTAGAAAGAGAGCTGGATTTGGACTCAGGAAGATTTGAGTTTCAAACCTTGAGTTCAAAAGAGCATCAGACTCTTACTGGCAGTTCAACTCTGGGCAAGTCCCAGACCTCTGACCTCTGTAAGCCTCAGTTTCCTCATTTGTAAAATGAAGATAATATTTTCCTCACAGCATTGTTATGGGAAGTAACAGAGGCCATAAGTGTAAAACACTTTGTAAACCCAAGTATCATATAAATGCTAGCTGTTGTTATTATTTAGTTAGACTAGACAGATCTTTATTTCATTTCACAAGTCTGTTGTACATTTAATATTATTTTTTTCTGGCTGCAGCCTTCCGAACAACTCAGTCAAAATATGATTTTTTACTAACTGGAAAAAATGTGGGGAAAAACCAAATCCTAAACCCTGAGGTACTATTTCTACTAGTCTAGGTAATCAGTCACCATTTTAGTTTTACTTTTTCCAAAATCCATATCACTGCTGCACAGGCCTCCTTCCCCCCTCCCCTCAAGTCTCCCCAGAAGGTTGTCATCTTGCACATCCCAAGATTCCAATTAGCACCTAAAGCCTGAAGCCCACTACAGTGTGAAATGGTTACTTTTTCAGCAGCAGCTTGCACATGGCTGATGCTCCATGATACTGAACAGTATCATTTGACCCTATGATTCTCCCTTCTCAAGCATTTTTCCTTACCTCTAGCAAGAACTAATTGTATGATAGCAAAGCATTCAAAGGGTACAAGTAATTCTTTCTTGTTTTGATTGAGTTTCACTCATAGAACAGTAAGTAATTTCTCCCTAGATCTTCTGTGGTTCTTTGCATCTCTCCAACACACTAATTTTGCTATTTTGTATTGTTTACATGTGTCTCTAAACTTCCTTATCTAAGCCATCAACTCTGTAAGGACAGAAACTGCTTTATTTATATTTATATAAATATATATTTATATTTATCCCTTCAGTGCCTTTCACAATTGGCCTTGGTACATATAAAAATTTTTTGATTTTGTAACCTATGTGTACAAAAATGTTTGAGCACACAACATCAATGAGTATGTATATCTTTATAAATTATGTACTATTAACTCTTTGTGTATATTAAATATCTGTAGGAAAATGGAAATTTTTTAAAAAGCTTAAGAAAAATACAAAATAAATTTGATCCTAGAGTTCCTGAGCCACTGAAGTTTATTGAGTAGGAGAGTGACATGATCAGAATCAAGCTTTACGAAAAGCATTTTTGGTAAGATGTACAGAGGATTGGAATTTAACTTGGATTTTAAAATGCTGCTTTGTCTTGCTCTCTGGTTTCTCTTAACTCTTGGATCTAAATCAGCCTAAGACCCTATTTTCTCTCCTCTTTGTTCTCAGTCTTACTGTAACTCTTCTTGCCTTGACATTCAAACCAGCTTCCCCACCCTCTCTCACCTCCCACATTGTCCTGGCATCAACAACTTCTTTGGATGAAGGCTGCTCAGTCTAGATTTCAGATCAGGCTGTCTGAGCACAAGAGATCTGGTTTTATATGCTGCTTCTATTTGCTTACTATTTAAGGATTGATTGCTTTGCTTCTGCTGTTTTCCCCAAACATAAACGGACCCAGGAATGTCATTTACGTGCTGGTAAGAAGAATATGCGGGACAATATATTATTTTGTCCTTCACGTGTTATGCAAACTATCATTCTTCCCTGTTTGATAGGATCACTAATGGTGACCCATGCTCAGCAGAGAGTCCAAATGATTACTATATAACTAAGTCCAAGGGAGCTTTCAGAGCAATAAAACATTTCTATTTCTATGAGAACTGACTCATTTCTGAGATTCTGTTTTGAGAAAATTTCTGGATAGCCCTTCCCGGTATACACACACACACACACACACACACACACACACACACACACACACACCTAGCTGGACGATGGGATGCTTCTTTCTAGCTATATGGTATTTGGGAATTATGTCCAGGATCCTAAGATGGCTTTCACATGGGTATATTCTATTCCACTTAAACATAACTACCATAAACATAAAGATCTTCCTGTAAAATGAAGGGGTCAGATTAGATTATTTTAATTTTCCTTTTGATCAAAAACATATTATCTTGTGTATCGTGGCCCAAAAAACTTGCTAAATAAACAGCCTAACTTCAATAGTACAGTAGCTAGAATAGAGAGGGCACTTAATAAAATGATTGTGGAATGAATGAAAAGTAATAAAAAAAATTCATGTAGGTATAATAATTAACATCTAAAGTTTTGATTGAGTTTTGTATTCATAGGTGGCAGCGTATTTCACGGCGCCTTTCAGACATGAAGAAATAAATGAGGGGAGACAGAGTCCTGTTAGCAAAATGAAATCTTTTGGATTGTTTTCCAAGGATGAGCCCTGGGACTCCTGGAGTGGGAGAGAAGGGAAAAGGGACAGATAGAATCCTCCATCTCACAGTTTGCAGTGGGACCTGAAGAAGATCAGTCCAGGAGTTTAACTAAGAGCTAGCAGCACATCATGAGCAGTATTTATCATTCACTTTCACATTCATTGAATATGAGCGTCAAGAGAAATTGTGAATAAGAAGAAGGAGATGGCATGAAGGCTGATTGGGAACAGAGAGGGTGCTCAGGTCATTGGCATTCAGGGTTTCTGCCTGCATTCACTGTGATCCTTAGGATGTGTATGGCAGGAACAAATTAAAATTTATGGAACTTTTCTTTCTAGGAGACCTGAAAAAAATGGTGAAGTGAACTATGGTGCCTAGAACTAAATATGGTAATTATAACCAGTCTGACAACATACACATGATCAATCTGAATACTATAAAACATAATTTTACATTGTTACATAACTTTGGTACTTAGGTTTTCAAGGGGAGCTGGAGAAATATCATCTGGCAATAACTTCGCTGAGGAAAAGATTCCACCCATTCAAGATGTGTACATAGCCATGCCTATGGTGTGATTCTTCATCCAAGAACCAAGAAGAAAATAGCTTCTTTTTTACTGGTGGTTAATCCTTATCTGAGTTTGGCAAAGTCACTTACTCTCCCTAGGCTTCGATTTCCATACCTGTAAAATAAGAGGGTCAAGATCTAAATCGATGATCCTTTGATACCCCTCCCCTCTTAACTGGGATATTTACTACAAAGATTTTTGTCAATAATTCTTGATCTAATTAGTACTTTGGGGAGAGTTATTATATATACAAATTATTATTAGTCATACATACTCGGGGATTATTTTCTTTATTTGTAAATAGGAAATTGTAAAAGAGGGGAACATTAATTGAATAACATATGTAGGCTAAAATGGCTCTGGATACCAACTAGAATCTCAAGAGTGATAAGAAGGAAAGGAAAATGCTATTGATTTATTAATTTTTAATAAACATCCAAAAGTAAAGTATTTTTAAAGCTATATTGGTTATTTCATCCTCAGAGGCAAAATGAGTCAGCTGTCATTGCTTTGTAGCAGGCTTGTCTAGTAGGTCACATTTTCTCTTGCACTGTATCCCCCTTATAAATGTATGAGAAAACTCTTTGCAGGGATGGTAACTAAAGAGTAGGAACTGGTCAGTGTGAATGGATAAGGAATATTTGGGCCTGGAGGGTGATGCCCACATTTCAGTGGTGATATCTAGATTTCATTTTTATTTTCAACTCTCTAAAACTACATATTAGGAAGGCTATGTATTCCAATATGCAGAAATTTCTGTACAGAGCAATATACCTCGTGCTCTGCTTTGTTCCTGCCACAGAAAGTATTAAGTATGGAAGGTAATTCTATTTGGTTAAGTCAAACACTTG
This sequence comes from Potorous gilbertii, assembly GCA_028658325.1. Lineage (NCBI taxonomy): Eukaryota > Metazoa > Chordata > Mammalia > Diprotodontia > Potoroidae > Potorous > Potorous gilbertii. The sequence continues at coordinate 206,740,839 of CM053771.1, read as the reverse complement.
GATGAACTTATAGAAAAGAAAGCATTCCCACAACAGACTGGCCCTCAAGAAAACTGTGAAGGAGGCAAAGTTTACTTTGGGATCTTTCCCATCTCTCCTTTCTGTGCCATACTTACCTTGTTTATATGATCTCCTTCCCCTAAAGGAATTCAGTGTTGTCAAAATGACTCTTTTAGCCCAGACGGTCCTATTGAACTTCACCTCAAAGGCTTAAACTTTTGAAAAGCCCAGCTAGGGATTTATTTGTCCTCCCTCAAAATTCACCTGTCTTTTTTCCTATTTCCATAGGGCTCTGCATTTAGCAATCTCCTAGATGAATGTATGCTGGGAATCAATTAATCTACCAATTTTGAGTTCCTCCTATTAGATAGAACTGTGCTAGGCATCTTGGGGACTACATAAGAAATATAGGATACAATTCCTGACCACAAGAAATTTAAAGTCTAGTTTGATAAATAAGGTATAATGATAAGAGACATTTATTCTCTTTTTTATAAATGAATTTATTTTTAGTTTTCAACATTCTCTTCCACAAGTTTTAAATTTTCTCCACCACCATCCTCTCTCACTTCCCTAAAATGGTGTGCAATCTGATATAGGTTCTACATGTACATTCTTATTAAACATTTTCACATTAGTCATATTACATAGAAAAATTAGGACAAATGGGAAGAACCATGAGAATGAAAAAACAAAACAAAAGAAAACAAAAGAGAGCAAATGGTATGCTTCAACCTGTATTCAGAATTCATATTTCTTTCTCTGGATGTGGATGGCATTTTCCATCATGAGTCTTTTGGAGCTGTTTTAGGTCCTTGCATTGTTGAGAAGAACTAAGTCTATCAAAATCAGTTATCACATACTGTGGCTGTTAATGTGTACAAAAACCTTCTGATTCTGGTCACTTCACTCAGCATCAGTTCATATAAGTCTTTCCAGGTTTTTCTGAAGTCAACCTGCTCTTCATTTCTTATAACACTGTAGTATTCCATTAAATTCGCATACCACAACTTGTTCAGCTATTCCTCAATTGATATATGAGATATTTAAATAAAGATTCAAGCCTTTATATGTGACTACATTCGAGAATGGGCTACATGTTCTGTAAGTGCTCTAAGGCTTCAGGGGAAGGAGAGATCAAAGAGAATTAGGGTAGTTAAAAAAAGAGGGATTTGAGCTAGGTAGGCTCTATACTCCTACATGTAAGAATATTTTTGAAAATGCAGTGCATATCAACTTCTCATCATCAAAGGTATCTTTAGTACTTAGTGTTGTACCTGTATCTATTTGACCACCAACATTTTAAGTGTCTTCCACTGTGCTTGCAGCATCCTATTTAGACAATGTATTAAGCTGAAAGCATAAGACTAGCATTAGAGGTTAGATTGGCAATCACTGAGTTCCTGGGTTTAGAAGTCTGGAACTGATTAAAAGACTTCCATTTATAGTTTATTGCTGTAATTCCATGAGTTTTATATTAGTGTATAAAACATTCCAATCTGATAGAAAAACAGGATTAAAAGATATTAAAAGGATAGTGTCAAAGGGTGTTGTGGTCATGGCAATAATATGGTGACAAATGTTCAGTGAAAACATGAATCATTAAAATACTTTGTATTTGTACATAAAGGCAGTGTGGGATGGTGGCTAGTAGGCCAATCTGGAACTCAAGAACACATGTTGAATTCTTGCCCTTGACACATGCTAGCCGTGTGTCATGAGTAAATTGCCTGACATCTCAGTGACCTAGGGAAATACATAATAATATAAATTACTGATACGTTCTTAATCTTCATCAACCTAATTATTTATGAAATATTTCTACCCCTTAGAGTAATTCTTTATATGTATCTGGGTAGTATATAACAATGGACCTCCTTCAGACATGGTGGGGAACCTGTGACTTTGAGGCCACATGTGACCTTCTAGGTCCTTGGGTGTAGCCTTTTGACCCAGTTCAAGTTTTACAGAACAAACCCTTTTATTAAGAGGATTTTTTCTGTGAAGTTTGTATTCAGTCAAAGGAACGCGCTAGAGGGCTGGCTACATGGGGCCATGAGGCCACAGGCGCTCCACCCCTGGCAAACTATAAAATACCTGGAATCTTTCCACCATAACTAGGTCATAACTAGGGCAAGTCATAAAGGGATTTGATTCAGGGCAGGAAAAGTTGCTCCAGACCAAGACTGTTTAAGAGACTAAGTAAATATGTTCCTCTCAGGAAGAAGATGGGGATGGTACCTAGATAGTGTGATAATGGTGGACTTTGGTATTGAGGCAAGGGTGGAGTCCTGGTCAGATGAAACCAGGGACAATGAGAGGGGAGACAAGAACACTCTTGAGCTGGGAAAGTAGCAAGATTATCTCCTCTTTCACTGGCAAAGGTGAGATTGCTAGACCTAAACTCTGGCTTGGCCTAAAAGTGGAAAGAGATCTTGCTTAGCCCAGTTAGCTGATTCCTTTGCCCAGTGATACTATCCACTTTGGTACAAAAGAATCATAAACTTTATCTCTCAGGATATCTCATCATCAGGAGGAACAGAGCTGCAACCCAGACACTAGCAATAGGCTGCAAAGGGTTCTTTCAAGTGGCTAATCTGCTGTTCTCTCAATTTATCCTGCACCCAATTGCCAGTGAGCTTTTAAAGTACTAATCTTGTATCATGTCATTCCCCTACTCAGCCAAATTCAGCCCTCCCTCACTCAGATCCAAGTCAACTGCAAGCCATGCCCTCATTCCCTTATGGCATGGTCCTCTTGCTGAACAAAGGACAGACACAACAAAACTTCTATGATTCCTGGTTGTCTCTAGGGTCAAATGTAAATTCCTGTGTTTAAATTTGAAAGCTCTCATATCTAATCCCAACCTACCTTTCACACTTTATTATACCTTGCTCTCCTTTCAGAACTCTCCAGACCATCCAAAAGCCTTCTTATGTTCCTCACACACAGTATTCAATCTCCTCCTGCCTTTGTACCTTTCACTGACTTCCCATGCTTGAAAGGCTCTGCTTCCTCACTTCTGTTTCTTAGAATCCCTAGTTCTGCTCAAGGTGACACCTTCTGTGTGAAGGCTTTTCTGATCCTCATCAATGACTAATGCTCTCCTATTACCATTTCTTAGTATCTACAGATAGATCCATAGCTTGAAGGGGGCTCAGAGGCCATCTATTCTGTGCTTCTCATTTTACAGGTGAGGAAACTGAGGCCAGTAAGGTTAAATAATTTACTACATAAGTACTAAGTATAAGGTATATAAATGCCAGAGGTAGGATTTGAACTCAGGTCTTCCGATTCTAGAACCATTGCTTTTCTATTTTGCATATAGGATTAATTGAGATAATATGTGTAAAGTGTTTTGCAAATCTTAAAGCATAGAATACATTTTAATTATCAGTCTTATAGTGCTAACAGTTTCTATATACTTGCAAGACATAAGATTTACCACATCCTAAAAAGAAGATCTATTTGTCAATATCATGAATGCTCCACAAATCTGCCGCTGAACTAAGAAAAAACCCTATGTTTCTTCATTATTGAACCAAACACAGACCTTTCTGGTTTAGGCTCTTCAATCAAAGAATATTTTTTTTTCAGAGCCCCATATAGTACTTTTCTATATAAAAAGGTGCATTTTCAATTTCTACTGGATTTCAGGATGTATTCTTATGTCAAAATAATGAATACTTTCTGCTTTGTGTTCAAGTACCATTTGTAGGTTTCACTAATTTATCGTTTTCTGGGTGGAGAGGAGATAGACATTTTTAACATTACAAAAATAGTTTTAGCCTTCTAGGGCTAAAAGTTTCCAAGACAAAAGGTAGCTTTCTTGCTACATTTTGAGACTAGATTTTATACACATAATGTCGTTCAAAAGAAATTTCTTACCTTTTTCGAGATACAACTGTTTTATTATAAAACCACATAAAAGTATCTAAAACACTCATTTACATTCTTAAAAAACACAAATCAAGGGAGTAGAGAAATTTACAGAGAAGCAGTAGCACATGAGTTTATCTTAGGAATGATCATATCCTGAAGCCTAAGTAATAACCTTTGCCATTATCTATATTTGATGGTGAAAAAGTCTTAGGGTAAACAAGATTTTTTAACACTACAAGCTTAAGGATGTACTGTGCATATTGAAATTGTGTTCATATTTAAAATTTTAATGTAGGCTTTGATATGTAGGTTATTGGGCAGATAGCCCATAGAACTACTCCAACAGTATTTCTACCTTGAAGGGGATGTTGTGAATGAACAATGATTTGGATCTATAAATTAAGAGAAAGAAGGAAGTAGCCTAGGTTGCTTTCAGGAAATTACAAAAAATTCTGTTGCTGATTCCCTAGCTTTACCCAGAAATGAAGTGCCATATCTTTAATCCCAGTCTTCTGGTCATGTTGTATGGTTACAAGTGATTAAATACTATAGCTTCCAAATTAATGAAGATGAGTGTCATCCAGAGAGCAACAGATAGACATATCTGTTGACTGTAACACATTACAAATAATTACAAAGGAGAACCAAGGTAAATGATGTCATCAAAGAAAGGTATCCTATGCACAGTCTGTGACTCCTCTGGTGCCTTTGAGGAATCATGAGAAAGTGATTACAAAGAAAGTGTCTTACAAAGCACATTGGGTGAACACCCCGTGATGAACTTTGTAGAACTAGAGTCACACAAGATGGTTGGGCATCAATAGATTGTTACCTTCATGGTGGTACTGTTGAGGTGGGGTAGGGAATAGCGCAGAATACCAACATTAATGAGATCACAGATTCATTGAATCTGTGTATTAGAGTATTAGAATATTTTCATTTTCATATTTTCAAAAATTATTTTCTTTTCCTCTAAAAATAATCATATCCCTTATTAATTTGCTCTAAAGTATGAATATTTAATACTGTGAAAGATGTCATATACAAATATTCTTAGACCATAAGAAGAGTTGTTGATAAAACAGTTTTACTATAAAAGTATGTTTTCTTAATCTTGAGATAAGGACCTTAATGCTAGAATCCAGAATTTTTGAACTGAATCCACAACATCTTAGAATTAGGAAAGATCTCAGAGACATCTATGTCCTTTCTAGTCTAAAGATTTTTTTCCTTTGGAAGTTGAAGTAGAAGTAACAGATTTATGAGTGTGTGTGTGTGTGTGTGTGTGTGTGTGTATGTACATATATATGTATATATCTCTCTATATATTTATCTATCTAATCCATCTATTCTTCTATCTCCTCCATATAACAATCAGTTAAATCATTTGTATTGTTTTTAAAAACATCATTTCCCCTTTTAATTCTAACTCTTTTCCTTTTCCTAGAGTGAATGATAAACATTAGACAAATGGTAATAGCAGAGACATTATTAAAAATATGAGTACAATAAACCAAATTATCTATCTTCAGTAATTTAGAATTTGTGATAAAACTCAGAAGCTAAATTGAAGTTCATTTTTATTTTTGGAGTGGGAAGAAATGGGATTTGCAAAACAAATGAATGTTATAAACCTGGTTTCAAGGGGAATAACTGCAAATTTCAGAAGGCAAGAATTTTTTCCTAGCTCTTTATAAGAATACAAATAACATAATTTTAAGTAAAATTACCATTTACTAATTACAAGCTACCTCTCTATTTATCAAAGCAAAGATTCTATCTAAGGAAAAAGATTTTGTTTAATCTGCTTCTAGTTAATACATTCAATTCAGTTTAATTCAACAAAAGAGACATTGAACCAACAAAAATATATTAAGCACAAACTCTTATACAAGGCAGTGGAGAATAAAAGCTAAATAATGCAGGATCTTCACCCTCAAGAAGTTTACCATCCAGTAGGAGAGAGTAGATATATCCGCAAATAACTAGACTATAAAATACAACATGAGTAATTAAGGGGGGTACAAGATATGAGAAGAGATCAAAGGAGATAGTACTAGGTGGAACAGTGGATAGTGCTGAGCTTGGACTTGGGAGGATCTGAGTTCAAAGGTAATTTTAGGCACTTAATGTGAGGCCTTGGGCAAATCACTTAATCTCTGCTTTCCTCAATTTCTTCATCTGCAAAATGGCCCTTGCTCATCTTAACTCTCTACAATATGACTTCAGAGCTCATCGTTCAGCTTCAGATCTCAACTTCCTCTCCAGAGTTACCAGTGATCTCTTAATAGCCAAATCTTATAGTATTTTTTATCTTCATCCTTCTTGACCTCTCTGCCTTTTAGCACTGTTGATCACTGTTTTATCTTCCATCCTACCTTTGAGTCAGTACCTGAAAGCATTCATGATAAGTATTTATAAAATGACCTCTATGACAATAACACTAGCTTAAATACCTGCATTGTTTGTAAAGGATGGATGGATACAGAAATTCCACAAAGAACCTGATAAGAGCCTAAATTAAATCAGCATGTACTTTGATGCTTAGTTATTTCACTGCAAAGGAGGGCATTTTCAAGTTAAGTCAACAAGTATTTATTAAGCATTTCCTTTGTGCCAGGTACTATGGTAAGTGCTAGGGAAAAAAAGGATAGAGAAAAAAGACACAGAAAAAAGTTTCTGATTCCAAGGAACTCATAGTCTAATAGGGTAGACAACTGCAAACAACAAAGTATAAGCAAGATTTATACAGGATAAACAGGAGGCAAGTATTAACATAGAGGGAGATAAGGACTTTTTTTTGCAGGGAATGGAATTTTATTTGAGACTTGAAAGAATCCAGGGAAAGCAGAGGCTGAGAGAAAAAGGAGAGAGTTTCAGACATGGGAGACAATCCCACTGAAAATTCATGGAGTAGAGTGTCATGAATGAGAAACATCTAGGACAGGGATGGGGAACCTGATGCCTCAAGGACACATGTGGTCCTCTGGGTGCTCTAGTGTGTCCCTTTGACTGAATCCAAACTTGAAACAAATTTCTTCTGTAAAGTTTAGATACAGTCAAAGGGCTACACTCAAGAGGGCCACATGTGGCCTCAAGGTCACAGGCCAGTGTGAGTGGATCATGGAGTATGTGGAAGGAAGGACTAAGAAGAGTGCAAATGCAATAAAGAGGGATCCAAGTGATGACCAGCTTTAAAAACCAAAGGATTTTGTATTTGAACCTGGAGGTAATAGAGAACCACTGCTCTTTATTGATTAGGGACATGGTCAAACCTATACTTTTGAAGATAAACTTGATAGGTAGATGGAGAATGGATTGGAGTGTTGAGAGGCTTTGATGGAGGAAGCCAACAAAAGACAGTTATTGCAAATGTCCAGGCTAAGGTATCCAGGCTCAGCATCAGGGTAGTGGCAGTTTCAGAGGAGAAAAGGGGGTATAGTCAAGAGATGAAATAAAGGTAAAACTGAAAAGACTCAGTAACTGATTGACCAAGGAGACAGAAAAGAGTAAGGGATTAAGGATGGTGCCTAAGTTCCAAGCCTGGGTAACTAGGAAGATAGTGGTATGCTCTATAATAAGAGGAATTAGGAGGAGACAAAGGTTTTGGTGAAAAGAGAATGTATTAAGTTTTAGACATATTAATTGTTAACATATCTGTGGAACATCCAGTTTGAGAAGGCCAAAAGACAGTTGGAGATGTGCAGCTGGGGGTCAGGAGAGAGGTTAGAGCTGGACAAATAGATGTGAGAATCATAAGTATAAAGATGATAATTGTATGTGTGGTATGTGTAGCTGATGAGATCACTAAGCAAAATAGAATAAAAGGAGGAGAAAAAGAGGTTCAGGACTGAGCCAGGGCAGGGTAATATGTGGTTAGCAGACATGATCTGGATGAAGATCCAGCAAAACAGACTGAGAAGAAATCATTAGACAGGTTGGAGGGGATCATGAAAACCTTGAGAGATGAGTAGATACAGGAGAAAATGGTGACCAGCAGTGCTAAAGGCAGAGAGGTCAAGAAAGATGAAGATTTAAAAAATATTATTAGGTTTGCCTATTGAGAGATCATTAGTAACTGGAGAGGATGGTAAGAGCTGAAGCTGGATGATGAGATCTGAAGTCATATTGTAGAGAGTTAAGAAGAGTAAAGAGGTAGAGAGGCACTGTTTATAGACAGCCTTCTCAAAGAGTTTTTTAATGAGCAGAAAATAAGATTTATGGATAAGGAATTAGAAAGACCAAAGGTTATACAAAAACCTTATGCCTTTTATATTATGAATACTTTATTTAGGACAAAAATCAGAAGCTGGTGGATGCAGTTCAAAAAATTGAAAAAATTGAAATTGATTTTATTTAATATACAGGGAATGACTTGTTACTGTTGTCAGAGTCATTTGTGAGTCAGCAATATATGTATAGTCAGACCACCAAGCTTTTAGAAAAAATTAAAAATGATTACAAAGCTAGAAGAAAGAATAAAAATGAGAAAAATGATTTGGGATACAATAAAAACAACTCCAACCTCACTAATTTAAATAAGTTACTGTTGATGAAAAATAAGAAATGGGTAAAGGAAAGGGCACTGACATCAGTTGTAATAATTTTATATACAAGCTCAATGAATGTCAAAAATATTTGCTATAACCAGGAGATAAAAAGAACCTAAGAAATTCCTTGGTAAAATTTGATTTACTTGCTAAGCAGAAAGATATGATAACCAAGTATAAGACTGGTTTAGAATATAAAATATGTGGATACTGGAATTCACTAATATTCTTATAAATATTTATTATGTGAACACACACATATATACATATTTAGAATATATTAAAATTTTAAATATAATGGAAAATTACGAGTAGTATCACTTGACAAAACAGAAAGAAACTGTGAGGGAAAAATTATTTAAAGAAAGTTTTGCAAGAGAATTGACTAATCAAAACTATGCTGAAAGTGTTTAACAATGAAACTTAAAGGAAAGAGATGAAAAATGGAAACTGTAAAGATTTTTTTATAAGAAACTCTTTTTTATCATTAAAGATTGTGGAACAACCACATTTAATAAAGTAAGTATTTTCATTTTATATGAGAGGAAACTGAAGTTCAGAGAGGTAAGTAACTTACCTGCAGTCATACATCAGATAAGTGTTAGTCAGAGCCTGGACTGGAATCCAGATCTTAATTCTAGTCAAATTCTCTTTACACTTCACAGTATTGCCCCCAATAGGTCCATAACACTGTACAGCAATTGTTTTATTCATCACTCATTACTTCACTTCATTCTCCATGGTGGCTGCTTTCTTTTTCTCCAGTTATTACTTTCCTATTGATATCTAATTAATCCTTGACTTCTGTACCCCTGTATTACTATGGTTTTCCAGCAATCTCTCCAGAAACTCCTTTTGCTGTGCTTTTTGTACTCATTCTCCTCTTCCTGTTCCTTGAACATGACCTCAGAATACTTCATTTTTGACCTCTTCTTCCCTGTCTCTATACTTTTCTTTGGACTTGTTATCTACTTTCATAATTTCAATTTCCACTTCTTAGCAGATGACTTCCATATCGATTATTCTGCTCCAAATCTTTCCCAAGAGGGCTGCCTCTTCAGTTGCCATTTGAGTAGCTAACAGAGAAGCTTAAATTTAACAAGTCGTTCATTCACATACTCAGTAAGGACTTAGGACATATGCATTAAGAGCAAACGTTGTTCTAGGAACCAGAATACAAAGGCAACAGTAAGCTTTTGTAATTCATTGTAATCAATGTAAGGGGTGTACATCAATCATGTCTTTTCCTAGGAATTAGTCCCTCACTTGAAATTTTCTCTGTCTACTAATGGTACCACCATTCTCCTGGTCACCATGTCTTTAAACATCAGAGTTTTCTCCAACTGTTTTCCATTCATCACTATGTCCTGGCAGATAGTAAATACTTAATAATATTGTGTGTGTTCGTCTTTTGTTACAGAAGAAGACCATGCCATCAGAGAAATAATAACATGACTTGCACTTGATTTTGTTTTGAATGAGGGAGGGCTGTGCAGGTCACCAGCCTCATTTCTCCTCCAGAATCATCTAAATTCAGTGACCAAATATTCATCAGGATGACTGGAGATGACCCAGAATGAGGCAGTTGGAGTTATGTGACTTGCCCAAGATCACACAGCTAGTGAGTATCAAGTGTCTGAGGAGACATTTGAATTCAAGTCCTCCTGACTCCTGCACTGGTGCTCTATCCACTGCACCACCTAGCTGCCCCACTTAATAATATACACATTGATTGAGTGATTGACCACCTGATATATTTAAATTGCCAAATATCTTTGATTCTATTTCCACAATATTGTGAATATCCATTTACTTCTTTCCATTCTGCAGCCAAGTACCTTGGTTAGGACCTTATCTCTCCTCACCCAAGTTATTATAAAAGGCTCCTATTTAATATTCTTGGGTTCAGGCTTTCTCTTCCCATGTTCTTGGCCAGTCAGTTCCTTATAGCCTTGTCTGTCATCTTCTTAGTGCAACAATCTAATAATTTTATTCCTCTATTCTAGAACCTTCACTGGCTCTCCATAACATATGTCTGGTATTTAGGACCTTCCATAACCTGGTTACAACCTTTCCTTCTAGTATTATATGATACTACTCCCTTGAGCTTACTATGATTCCAACAACATTGGCCCATGTTTTCTTTGCTCCCTGTTTCCTCGCCTTTTCAAATACTGTATACCATACATGGAAAGGACTTTGTACAGTTTGTCACTCCCCATCTATTAAAATTCTATCCTCCTTTCAAGGTAGAACTTCCTTAAATCCTTCCCTCAAATCCTCTCCCAAGGTGAAAGAGGGAAAGTGATTACTCCTTCCTCAAATTTCTCAGAGGCCTTTTCCTCAACCTTTTTATATTTATCTCATTTTTTCTCGTAAGTTAGTTATTTGCTCATATGTCTGTGATTGTAAGGTCTTTGTATTTAGTGTCTGGTCTATAAAAGGCACTTAATGGTATATGCAATGTCCTTTGATTCATGCATAGATTGGATTTAAGGGAGGCATAGTCACTCAAAGTTGTGGCCTTACTCTCTCTTCCAGAGTCATTGGTGTCCAGTGGCAGGAGAAAAGAAAAGATGACTGGCAATGGCCTAAGATACAGTGGATGACCATGGTGTGTCTGATGTCTAATCAAGTTCTAGGCATTCTACAGCACTTGTTTCAGTTCCCTTCATAGACATTGGAATAAATTATTCTTATCCACCTGTTCCTCCAAGGAAAGTCTTTACAAGCTTGGGCTAGACACATCCCTAAGTAACTAATGGGTTTCAAACCCCTCAATTACCCTCATTTAGCCAATCTGCCAAAATGGCTTACCTGGGTGTGGCTGCAAGTTACAGCTTCTTGGACCCACATGTGAGAGCTGGATGAATCAGGTAGACACCAAAGGTGGAAAGCAGCCCTGAAAAGGGCTCAGCAGCCCTCACACCAGAGGTGCTAGTCTTACCTGAACACCCTACACAAAAATTCAAAGATTATTAATTACATATTGTTGCTTTATGAGTAAAATTACTGATGAAATATAAGGAAATGACTATAAAATAATTATGTTTATATTCCAAAGACCAAGCACTAAATAAACCTTTGTTGAAGAAATGATTAAATGAAGAGATAAAATGAATGAATGAAAAATAAAACTGTTACGAGGGTAAAATCCAGGTTTATAACTGGGCATTTGGGAATCTTCTAACATCTTACTAAAGGAGAGAAATGAAACAGAGAATAGCAGTTGTTACTAATCCTGTACTAACTCCATCCTCCAGATCTCCAGTGACCTTACTTGGCATTTCATTTATTCCCGGAAGAACCATACACCCTGTTTGTGACAGGTCAGTTCAGTAGGTCAGAGATTAAGATCACAGGTTGTTCCTCCAGTAGATTAGTAAATTTTCATTTCAATATCAACAGAGTACCTTTTGCCTAGTGATTCATCCTGCAAATAAATATATGCCATTGATCACAAGAGGAACTGCATGATGCATGTGGATAGATTAGGGAAATCCATTGTCCTTATTGGAAAAGTTACTCAAGGCTTATGCCTTCCTGATAGTGCGGATAACAACTGTCATCCTTATAGGCAGATAACTGGATAAAAAGTCTATTTATTACTTTCTGTAAGATATTTTTATGGCTCTCAGAACTGGGTCTTCTACTTTATGGAAGCTGCTAAGTGCTTCTAATGAATCAGATCTATTTAATGATGATACTTGATGAGTTTAAAGCTGTTTTAAATGAAGGGACTTTTAAAATGTTTGTTGAAATATTTTTTTCATTTTTATTAATGCTATAGTTATTGCCTATCGACATTAAAACATAATCAGAATTCACTTATTTGCTAGTGATTTTTTCCACAAGAAATCCATTTAAATATTCACTTATGAAGGATATGAGGCAAAATGGGAAGCATTAGTATTTGAATTACAAAGGTCACATAAGGAACAGCTAGAAGCAAAAGGGATGTATTTCAAAAATTATTAATTACATAGGATTGCTTTGAAATATAAGGAAATGACTATACAATTATTATGCTTATATCCCAAAGACATTATTTGAGAGCAATTTAAGGTCAGCTTAGCCAGGAGGTTCAGACAATACTGGATTTTTGGAAAATTAATAAGGGAACAGAGTAGAAGCTTAGAACCTAACAAATGATTTAAAGTAGAATGTGTCCCAGGAAGAGCTAACAGCAATTTAAAAACATGGACCACCAGGGCTCTACAAAACTCTACTGACAAAAGCTTTATATTTCATCCTTATATTCAGATGCAGAGGGCAAATTTAGGGGGCAAAATAGAAAAAAAATCTTCTATAATAGAATTGGGAGCAAAACAACACTTTTAAAGACAAATTTCCTTACAGAGATTAATTCTGGACCATAAAAACATCTTTTGTGTACCCATTTGCAGACTTATTTATCCCAAAGTCTGTTAACCATATTCTGATACTTCAAAGAATTATGATGTCCTTGGTAAGAGTATACCCTCTAACTGATGCAAATTACAGCCTTTCTATGATTTAGTGGAGTTTTTAATGAGTTTCTATGATACCTAGAATTTATTAGCTAGAAGCCAAACTGCTGGGTGTTTTGTTTGGTTTGCCATATTTCAGTTAAGCAACTGGAAGGATGGTAAAGCTACTGATGAATTCTATTGGAAAATGGTTACCTGCTTTAAACATCATAAAAGTGTGAGTCATAGAGTCATAAATCCCAGAGTCATCAATTGTCAAACCTGGAAGGGAACTTAGAGAACATCTTTTCCAATCCATTCATTATACAGATGAAGAAAAAGCTGATGTCCTGACACATGAAAAGATTTACCCCGAATCCACAGCTAACAAAAAGCTGGAATCTAAACCCAGATCTTCTGAATCTAAATGTAGTTGTTGGTGCTCTCTCTTTCCTCAAATTACCTCCTAATTACTTATCTGTGCCTAATCAAATACTAAATTCTCAAGGAAGTTATTTTGGCTTTTTATTTTGGCTCTTTTTTTCTTTCGCCTCCTCCTCCCTCTCCTCTTCCTCCCCTCTCTTGTACTCTTTTCCCTCCTCTTCTTCTCCCTTCCTTTCCTCCTTCCTTCCTAGACATGCTGGCTTGTTGTATTGACATTACTGTTCTCAAAGACTAGATCTAAGCTGCTGTTGATGAACAATGTCTATCTGAGGAATGTTCTCTCTATGTTTCAATGGCAGCACTGGTAGCCTTTTGGCAACCCCCTATATTATTCAAGTGACATGTTCACCGTAAATAGCCTGACCTATTTGGACCCAGCATGCTTAAAGCGTTTTCCCTCTTCAGTTACCGCTGAAGATAATACCTTGATGCTTTTGTAACGATCAGTCTCATATTTGAGCTCTGGTCTTGGTTCTCTATAAGGCTGGAGAACAAGAAAGAGGACTGACGCATCCTTTGTGGAGGGTCACTGTCTCTGAAATTTCTTTCATCATTTTACCTAATTTATCACAGCTTGTCTTTTTGGAAGACCCAGTTGCAACATCCCCAAACATTCACATTCCTTTGCAGGAACGCAGTCAGCATGTAAGCAGTCTTACAATAAGCATTTATTAATCAATAAGCATTTATTAAGCATCTATTTACATAGTAAAGGAAAAATAACTGTTAGTCACTGAATCAATATTTTATTATGGGAAAATACATTTTCAGATTTTCTGAAATTGTAAAAATGTACCTATTCAAGAATCTATTATCAAAATACACTTACTATTGTTCCAAAGAGGATATTTATAGCTTCACTGGTTAACTTCTAGTTGTTTTCAGTGACTTAAATGCCCAGAGAACTTAGCAGTCAGTCCTTTGGTAAGGTTTTGAATAAAACATAATGAAAGATGCTCTATACTTTGATATATCCATGATTTCACCACTTTGGGTACTATCTTCACCAATATATATCATACTTCTTTTTCCTCCTCCTCCTCTTCATCAGAGCTAGCATTCATAAAGTACTTTAAGGTATGCAAACTATCAAATAGTTGTCATGTGATTCATGGAACAGAGATAGAGATATATTAAAAATAAGTTATAGAGATGAAATCTCTGAAAGACTGATGTGTAGAAGAGGAATTAAATTAATTCTCCTTAATTCCCCAGAGCAGAACCAGAAATGTGGGTTCAAAATTGTAGAATACCAGTTTTAGGCATGATATGAGGCAGGGAGAAGGAGTTCCTAATCATTCATGTTCTCCCCTGGTGGAATGGTCTACCTCTAGAAGGAAGGACTTCCTCTTTATTGGGGTTCTTCTAGTATAGCCAGGAAGTCTGCTTCTGGGGGAGGTGCAAGAAGGACTCTCATTTGACCTTTGAGGTTTCTTCCAGTTTTGACATTGCGTAATTCTATTTTTTGATAATTTAACTGAATTTAATTAATGTTGATAATTTAACTGAAACCATTCTAGTCAGCACATCAGCCACTGTCACTACTGGGTGACCTTCAGTGAATTGATTCATTTCTTTGGACTTCAGTTTTCTTATCTGTAAAATGAAACAGTTGAATAATATGGTCCCTAAAGTCCCTTTCAGTTCTAAATTCATGGTCCCATTACCTAAAATAATGACTTGAATTAAGTCAATAATATTCCTCTCCTAGAGAAGAAAATGGTTTTTTAAAAATTATCTCAGTGTAAATAAATTACAAAGTTGTTGTTAATCATATGACTAGATGAAGTGTTCTTTTTACATGGATGCCAGAACTCAATAGGCTTGAGAAGGCATTTAGATGAACAATTCATATTCAGAGGGACAAAAATGCTGCCCATCCAAAGCAATTGTTAGCAATAGTAAATCCTACATCGTTCTCCAAGTTGGCAATGCCACTTTTCAAGAAAAAGGCCATTAATTCAAATTTCTAAATTTCAGAATCAGGCAATTATTTAGTTGTGGTTTGAATATCTCTTGCTTTTTTTTTTCATTTAACGTAGATTCCTCTTTCACTAAATTTACTTTGAGAAGGTTCTTTTAAAGATAGGATTCGATGATACTACTCTCCTCGGGTTTAACTTCCTACTTGTCTGACCACTTTCAGTCTCCTGCCCTGGATCTTCATTTAGCTCATGCCTGGTCATAATGGGTATCTCCCACCATTCTGTTCTGAGCCTTCTTCTCATCTCCATACTATTTTGCTTAATGATCTCTTTTATGCAGATCATTCTCAGATCTGCTTATCAAGTCCTAGTCTGTTTCCTAATTCCTAGACTCACATTTCCAGCAGCCTATTGGATATCTCAAACTGGATGTCCCATAGATATTTTAAACTTACCATGTCTAAAACTGAACTCATTGTCTCTTCCCCATCCCTTCCTAGCCAAGTCCTCCCCTTTTCTTAATTTCACCATTGGTGGTGAGGGGACCACCATATATCTAGTCAACTAGACTCA
Source organism: Potorous gilbertii (assembly GCA_028658325.1). Classification (NCBI taxonomy): domain Eukaryota; kingdom Metazoa; phylum Chordata; class Mammalia; order Diprotodontia; family Potoroidae; genus Potorous; species Potorous gilbertii. The sequence continues at coordinate 206,725,017 of CM053771.1, read as the reverse complement.
CAACTTAGGTGCTATCCTTGACTCCTTACTAGTTATATTGCCAAGTCCTACCAATTTTACCTTTCCAACATCTCTTGAATACACCCCTTCTCTCTTTTGACACTGCTACCACCCTGGTGCAAGCCCTTTTTACCTCAGCCTGGACTATTACAATCATGGCCTTTTAGTTGGTCTCCCTCACTCTAGTGTCTCCACTCCAGTCCCTCTATCAGCTATCAAATTGATTTTCCTAATTCCCTGCTCAAAACATTCCTCTGGTGCTACATCACTTCTAGGATCAAATATAAATTCCTCTGTTTGATCCTTCATAACTTGACCTCCTCCTACTTTTTATCAGTCTTCTTCTATCTTCCTCTCCCTCATATACTTTGTGATCTAGTAATGCTAATCTCCTTGATGTCCCACAGGACACTCCTCCCAACTCTATGGATTTCCTGGAATTCTCTCCCTCCTCATCTTAGTCTTCTACTTCCATAGTTTCCTTTAAGTCCCAGCTAAAATCCCATCTACAAGTAGTCTTTCCTCCTTAATGCCATTGCCTTCCTCTGTCTTCAATTTGTCCTGTTTATATTATCCATGTACAGCTATTTTCATGTTGTCTCTCCCATTGGAATATTATGTTCTATGAAGCAGAGACTGTTTTTTGCCATTCTTTGTATCCCCAATGCTTAGCAATGCTTAGACCTAATATTTAATAAATGGTTATTGACTGACTATAGTCTAGCTGCTGTAGTTCTTTTGAAAAATGATTATCTTTTACTGGGGGAGTAAGATGGGGAGAAAAAAATAATCTTTTTCCCCTTTCTATTGCATGAGAAGCAGCTTGGCACAGTAAATAGAGGGCTTGGAGTGGAGAAGAACAGATTTCATTACCCTAATACATACTGGCTAAGTGCTAATGGTCAAGTTAACTGACGTCTCAGTGCTCCAGGCAACTAAGGCCCTTAATTACAGACTAGGTAGTGATCTTAACCGACATAGAGAGTTTTTTTATATTCAGTAAATCACAGTTTGGGACTATCTTATGTCCATAAACACACACACACACACACACACATTCTGTGAGAGTGTATATGTATAAAATGAAACTTAGAGAAGCTTAACATGTATGTTGAACATAATATACTATATGTAATATATCATCACATACTATATGTACATAAACACATACATAATATCTGTATGTACATACATATATTATCATTATATTATATGTGATATATGCCATAACAGTATATATGATGATATATTGTATATTATATGCAAAATATCTTATACACTGTGAAGCTGATGTAACACATATTGTATATATTATACATTATGTTATGTATATGATACCAGCACATATAATTATGCATATATCATATACACTGTATATGATATGACATATATGCTATATATGTCATATGATACATATCTTATAGGCATTCTATATCACATGTAATATATAATATTTTATAGATGATAACATATTATATACTATATGTGATGATATATCACATGTATTATACATATATATCATGAAGCTTTAAAATAGCTTTAAAATCTTTGGTTCAGAGCACAGTCTATGACAGGCTGAGGAGGGCAAAAAGTTAAATAGAGGATTCAAGATGTCCATGCTACTAAAGTAATATATGCCTTTAAAGTCACTCTGGGCAAGTGAAATAATCACTCAGAGCCTTAATTTCCTCCTCTGTAAAATGGGGAGGTTAGACTAGATGAACTCTAATGTTCTTTTCAGCTTTAGATTATTCAGTTGACTAAGATTAATTAAGCACTTACTGTGTTTAAATCACCTCTCTAGACCTGGAGATACAGAGACCAGAAGCAAAAAAGTGCCTGCCCTCAAGTTTCTTACATTGTCTCAGGGGAGAATTTTGCATGAATAATTTTTGTAACAAAATAAACTGTTGTTGGAAAGGATTGGGAAGAAGATAACCTATGGTCCTTTGATCCAACCAGTTACTGGAATGTTATCAAGCAGGGCTTGTACAGCTACTTTTGAGGGATATTGTAAAAAATTTTGAAAGGGTGTTGAACTGGGTGACTTCTGAGGTCATTTACACCTATAAACATTCTTACGGTTCTCTAAGTATTTGTTCTGAATTTTCTATAGCTTCTTCCTTTGTTACAAAACATAAAATCATAACATGTTAGAACAAGAAGGACCTTTGGAGATGATTGTCTAGTGCAACCCATTATCTTACAGACGTGGAAACGAAGGCCTAGAAGTGAAATAACTTCCCCAAAGTCACACAGACAGTAAATAGAATTTACTTCTGACTCCAAACCCAATATTCTTGAATGTCTTCTTTTTCTAGCCTTAGGGAATATCATGTGACATTTTGCTATAGACTGCTGTTTGATAAAATGAATGAATGAAATTAAATCCATTAGATTCACACACTCATTCAGCAATTATTTATTGAGTTTCTACCATGTATAGAATCATGTCAAGCATCATCTATCATTTCACATGCCATATTGAGTACACACAAATACAAACTGTTTTGTATGGGGAAAGATTTTTCTGTCAACACATCAGTCATGTTCTCACTTATATTCCGAGACCAGGTTTATCACTCTGTCAATAAACACTTGACTCGTGCAATAAGCATCTTCTAAGAACCTCTGCACTGAGGACAGGGAGGCAGAAAAATTTAGTGTCAACAACACTGCATTTGGAGGCAGAAAACTTAGGTTTATATCCTACCCTTGCTATTTTCTAGTCAAATATGATGACAGACTCTCTCAATCTTTGGAAATAAGTCTTCTCGTGTATGAAACTGAGGAGGATAACATTTGCACAAAGTCCCAAGGAGACCACTTTTTATACTGTAAAGTTTTATATGAGGTTGTTATTATTGTTAGAGTACTCAACTTCAGCATAATGCAAAATATGTAGAAACAATTTTTGTTCTAGGACTAACAGTAAAAAAAGTGAGAATTTACAATAATCAACTCAGACCTTTTAAAGAAATTCCCAAACTTTAACACAAATTCCTTAGACACAGTCATGAACTCTTGGTGGTACAGGGTGGATCAAGGACACTGAACTTATTTTCCTGTGTTCTCTCAACCCTTTGACTTAATCTTACTCATGTGACTTCACTCAATCATGCTATCTCATGTCGTTAGCCTTGCCTCCTTTGACCTGTAGGTATCTCCCTCACTCTTCGTCCTGATTGCTTGCATCATGTGACTCATCAATGCAATATAATTTGCCCCTCCCCCTTGACATCATTAATCTTAAGCCTATTGATGCCATTCAGAAATTTTCTCAAGCAGACATCCCACAAACTTTCCAGTAATGTCAGAGGTGTGATTCTGGCTTCAAAGTATATACACTGCCCTTATAAAGGTAGCCTGAGGTTTGGCTGTTGCTTTAGGTGTTTTGTTACTATTTGCCAAATTTTATGATGTGGATGGACTACTCATAATTTACCAATCTCCAGCACTATTCCAATTTTTCAAAGTTGATAGTAGGTGGTTCCTTGGAACTTACATCCCTATCTGGATTTTACAAATTTGACTTTGTTTTTGAAGCTGCTAGGGGATATAATGAATGGAGTCCTAAGGATCGCCGAGTTCAAATCTTGCCTCTAATACTTACTGGCTTTGGGGAAGACTCAAAATCTCTCAACCTCATCTGTAAAGTGGGGATACCACAGCACTTAATTGTGTCTCCTTGACAAGTCTTGTAAAGCTTTTCATAACCTGACCCCTTCATGACTTACACTTTCTTCTATGACATTTATAGACCAGCTTAGTGAAATACCCCATCTCCTGATTCCATTTCTATGGCTAGAATGCTTTCCCTCTTCATCTCTACCTCCTGACTTCTCTAGTTTCATCCCACTTTCTATAGGAGACCTTTCCTAGTTCCTTTCTCCCTGACATCTAGTTCCCTCCCTTTACGATCATCTTTCCCTTACATTTTATATGTCATATACATGCATTTTTTGCATGGCATTTCCTCCACTAAATTGTGAACTCCTTGAGAGCAGGGAAAATGGTCTTGCCTTTCTTTGTATCCCTAATGCTTAGTTATCTGTGACTTCACGGACTGGTTTAGTCATTCATCTACTTCATCACTGGTGACAAGATAGTGGATGCTTTGTTGAATTAAAAGCTTTTTGATGGGGCTATGAAAAAAATTATGTTCCTGTCCCTATGGAACTTTAAAACCACCCTACTCATGTCAAAAATTAACTTAAGAACACAGAACATCTGATTCATTTTATCCTTCCATAACACTCTGGCATGCTTTGTGATAGACTTAAGGTCACAGCTATGCTCAGAAAATTGGTTCATGGCTATCAGATCTGCCTGCCTATGGGCATCTACATCTGGAACTTTGTTGCTCTGTTGTTTTTCAGTCATATCTAATATTTTGTGACAGCATTTGGAGTTTTCTTGGCAAAGATGTTAGAGTGGTTTGCCATTTCCTTCTCCAGCTCATTTTACAGAATAGGAACTGAAGCAGGCAGATGTTGAATGACTTGACCAGGGTCACGCAGTTGCATCTCAGGTCAAATTTGAACTCAGGAAGATGAGTCTTCCTGACTTCAGGCTTAGAATTCTATCCAATGTGCCACCTAGCTGCCTTACATCTGGAATTATGGTTTTGTTAATTGGAAAGGTGACCCACATGAGTTTATTAAGTGTGTACACACCCCTTGGCCAATATGACCCTTGTTCATTTCTCCATCCCTCTCTAAAATCTCTTGAAAGAGAATGCACACACTGTATTTGCTCACTATACACATAATGTATGCTGTGTATACATATGTATACACACATGTACAAATATATATATGGAGAAATATTTATCTTGATGTTGATATCTACCTAAATTTCTCTTTCTCTGTTTCCCTCTCTGTCTCTTTCTGTTTCTGTCTCTGTCTTAACAAAGCCTTAGTTCTATACATAAAAACACTCTAAATTAACAGTACAGCACAAAATATACTGAGGGGGAGAGTAAATCAAGTTTCATATTTTATATTTTATGATTTGGCACCAGAGAAGGTGTATTGAATGGTTTTCTTTGTTTACAATTTACATAGCTTGCTTACCATCATGAGATCCCCGGAGTCTATAGAAAATACAGTTTTGTTTAAAATCTTCCACAGATTGTGGGGTTCTCTAGGTGGTGTTCTTCAGAGTTCTAAACCTCATTCAGGGAGGTTCCCATAAAATGATTCCCAACTTCTGTTACATTCTGTACTTTCAATTTGTAAGTCACATATGTGATAAGTTTTAGCACTTGGGGGATTTTTAGTTTTGTACAAGGTTTTTTGCATTTTCTGTATCACCAGGCCATTCTAAGCAGGAGGGTACCAACTACATTGATGAATGCACACACCTACATCACAACATCCATCTAGACATTTGAAAATGACCAAAACCAAATAGCTTCCCTTTTTTGGACAATTAAATGGACATATTTCACCCTCCAGCCATATTCTTCCAACTGGTAGGATCTGTTCACTTAATGACATGTTTCGTTCTTGCATCTTGATGAAGAAGGTAGTGACAGTAAATGCATACCTTTAGGAAAGGTTCTGATCCACTGTCATTCTCTGCAAAGTCCCCTAAGGGTAGAAATTGATAGAGAAAAATCACAAATACTAGCCACTACACACATACACGTACACACATGTATATATGTATATATGTATATATATGTAATAACACACACACATATATATGTGTATTTCTCCCACAAGCCTTTGACCCAGCTAACTCATGAAATAGTAGTTTTATACCTCTCCTGTCCTTACCACAGCTTATCCATGTGATGATTAAAGGGAATCTTTTGGGTTACAAAGATTGAACCTTCCTGAAGTGGATAGTTTTGTCTTATTAATGATGAGAATGTAAATTTCTTGAGATTGTCTTTGTTTTTCCTTTTGTGGCTAACCCTGGAACATAGTAAGTGTCTAATAAAATTTTTTTATCTGACTGTAGAATGACTATCAAAAGGGCTGTGATAAGAGATTCATCTGGCAGCCTCATTCTTCAGCATTCCTGGTTCTTGGGAATTCACTCTTTACAGTAGAGAATCCACAGAAACTATTCAGGGCTGACTCCTATGAATCTATTTGGAAGCATGGGGAAGACACTCTAAGCCAATATAAGATTTCTATCTTTCACATTCCTAACTGTTAGAATATCCTACAGGAACAAGTACAACTTTAAAAAATGGCTAGAGAGATTGTACATTTTGAGGAGCTACCATCAACTTTGTAAAATTCAGGTCATAAAAGTAACACCCCCCCCCCCCCGCCAGGACCGTTTTGATATACCTTCAAGCAAGATTCGTATGACCCCATGTGAGGAAAGACCCTTGATCTCTCTGAGTGGGCAACAGTGGGTCTGAAAAGCATTCTTCAAGGAGCAGGGCTGATAAGTTTGAGTGACAGTCTAGGAGCTTACTACTTTTACAGGTTCTGTTCATTTAATGACATGACCATACTTGCCCTAGGAATGGATCTCAGAACTTATAAAGTGTGATATATAAATAGGGTGTCACTCTGGTACCACCTTTCCGGAAAATAACCTTGGACTAGTTTTCCTTTAGATCCTTAGTCATCAGGGTGGCAGACTGGTGAAGAGTCAAAATCCCTAACTCAAATTGATTTTTAATAATATTGATAAAGCTATAAACATTGGAGAGGGATATGGAGATTATGATTATTAAACCAATTAAATTTCAATAAAAAATGTGTCTAGATCTTTTGTAATTCTTGTCCTAAATGCAGATACAGTATGTTATGTTAGCAGTAGATTATGATTTTGATTTCCAGATTATGAAAAGAAATTGAGTGACTACATTAGTTGGAAATGAAACATTCTGTAACGTCTTTCATTCTGCTTAATTATTAATGCCACAATGCAATCTTGAAAAATAACAGATTCATAGACAGCTAGAGCTATATGTAACTTTAAAGGAGGAATGTTCTAGTAAGTGCTTAACAACAGATTCTTCCACCTCTCTCCCCAAAATGTATATACAACACAACCCAAAATTTAGCCTGTTTCATTCACATTTTCTTCATAAATCTAAACAATGAACTAAACAATACATAAAGTCCTGATTTGCGATGCTTGCCAATTTCTGAGGTATGAATGCTCATACTGAAAATTTAACAGTCAGCTCTTGTATTACAGTATGAGATGACTCCAGTTAAGCTCTGCTTAAAAGGTCATTTAGTTTAAATGCTTTATCTTATAGACAAGGAAATTTTAGCCCAGAGAAATTTCATCATTTGCCCAAAGTCATGCAACTAGGTAATGGCAGAGCTACACCACAAACCCAAGTCTCCTGATTTCTTCTTCAAGTAGTCTAGCTATCATACGCTTCTGCCTAAAGCAAATTCTGTTGCCTTGTTATGAAATAGTACTATACCATACAATATGTAGTAATGGGACACCCTAAAAGAAACTGGAGTAAGAGGAAGCAGTATGACCATCTCTGTCCCCCAGTTACTCCAACAAAGAATAAGGAAGAGCGCGAGGTCAAGTGGTGATCAGTAAAGCCAAAAAAAAGAAACTCCAGTGGGTCATTCTTCCAGTCTAAGTCAGCACAAAAAGATAGCTAGAGCCCTGGGGCCCTAGGAAGGAAGACCAGCCAGGAAGGCCCCTGAAGAGTCTTCCATCATAAGTACTTTTCTGAGAACTGAAACAGCTACATCCAAACTGAGATCAGAAGCTTACAAAGCATGGACTAGGAGGGCAGAGGTCAGACTTTGTGCCCTTAGGGTATGCTGAAACTATGCAACTTCTTGCTTATATCACCACCAGATACCTTTAAAGGACATATCATTTAATCCCAGTGAAAGCAGTAGCATGACCCAAGAGAATATAAACCAAGACCAAACAAGGTGTCAACATTCCCTCTGGAATTATGTAGAGCTAGCCCTAAAACAAAATTCCAACATAGAAAATGAGGCTGAAAGAATGAGTAAACAAAAACAGACACCAATGATAAAAAGCTAATATGGGGGTAAGTATTCCCAGGACAAACTGAGAAGAGAATAACTCCATAATATAGATAAGAAAAACCTCAAACAGTGACATAGTTTGATCACAAGGTCAACTCTAATTCCTAGAAGAAATGAAGCAAGAATTTTATTAGTAATAGCATAAATGAAATAAGAGCTCTAGAGAAAAGAGTTGGAAGGAGAATTATCAGTTTCATATAAGAAGTGCAAAACCTTACCCAAGTAATTGACTCCTATAAAATTAGAATGGATTTAAGTAAAAAAATTAATGACTCCACAAAACAAGAAATGTTAGAACAAGGTCAAAAGACTGGGAAAAAATAGAAGAAAATATGAGATAATTCACATAAAAATGATTTGAAAAAGTAGGTTAAAGAGAGTTTTCATACACACACACACATGTCATTTCATTTGACTATAAAGAAATCATAAATGGCTAGTAGATTCAAGATGGCAGAATAAAAGGAAGCAATGTAGATGAGCTCTCATCTACAACTCCTCCAAACAAATCAACAAGATGCACCAGGCTGAACCATGATGGAGAACTACAGAAAATGTCACAGTGAGTCCTTTGCCTGGTCCAAGTTATCACAGGGAGACAGACAGATAGGTCTGCAGATACTGGAGATAGGGTCAGGGCAAGAGAATTTGGTGGTGTGAGGAACATTCCAGTGCCTCGGGGATAGGCTGCACACCACTACAAAAGGAGTTTCCAGGCCCATACTAGGGCACTGCAATGGGGTAAGAAGTTAATTGGAAGTTTTGTCACTTGCTATGCAATCTTGGGTCACAGGTCCAGGACGAAGTGGGTAGGGGACTTGTTCACAGTGTAGAAAGGCCCAGGGTAGTGTACTGAAGAAGAAGGAAGTTCAGTGGCCAGCAGCAGCAGAGGTGTGGCTCAGGTCTCAGGTGCCAATCAGGATCTTACTTTCAGCATCTAGCTCAGCCTTCAGAGAAATAACCAAGGCCAGAAACCCAGACCAAAGGGGACCCACCAGTCCTGCCACTTTAAACCAGCAGAGTTTTCCAGCTGAATGATGGGTGTTAACTAGCAGTTGGAGAATATGGCTGCTCAAGTAAAGAGGTTAAGTTGGCTTTGGGGTCACATTCACATCAGGCTGGATCTAGAAGAAGACTGTTCTTGCATATACCCAAACCCAAGTCAGACATTAGCAGAGCTCAGAGAAGGAGGGGAAGGATTCAGACTGCCTTGGATCTGACTGGGATCACTGAAAGCTTACAAGTCCCTAGGTTTCCCTGAGATCTTATGATAACACAACATTCAATACTCCAATAAAACAGCAAAAGGTCTAGCCTAGACCTTCCTCCCAGAAATGCTGCATCAAATCTAAAGTCAAGAAAAAGACTGAAATAATGGGCATACATAAAAATAGCTGCACCATCATGAGCTATTATTTTAACGGAACACTTAAGACATAAACCATAAGAAGAAAATTACCCTAAAATATCTAAAAATAATGCTTCAGATGAAAGCACAATTTAGGCATAAACTTAACTAGAATTTCTGGAAGACATAAAGGAAGAATTTTAAAAAAGGTTAAAATTTTTTAATAAATGAAATAAGCGCATTCAAGAAAAAAATGGAAAAGAAATGATAGCTATGGAATAAAGAATTGGAAAGAGAATTAACAGCTTGACTCAGCAGCTTGTTGCCTAGACAATAAACATTTTAAAAATTCAAATAGACCAAATAGAAGTCAGTGACTTCTTGAGGCAACAAGAAATATTAAAAACAATCAAAAGACTAAAAAATGGAGGAGAGCATGAAGTATCTCACAGCAAAAACATTTGAGCTGAAAAACAGGTCAAGGAGGAAAATATAATAATCATAGTATTCTGAACACTCGCTAGCGGTGTGACCCTAGGCAAGTCATTTAACCCTTTTCACCTTAGCTCCTCATCTGTAAAGTGAGCTGGAAAAGGAAGTGGCAAACCATTTCAGTATCTCTCTCAAGAAAACTCCAAAATGGAGTCATGGAATGTTGTTCACCACTGAAACAACTCAACAACAACAAATGAACTTGAATAGAATTATAGAAGGTTAGGCCTAATAGATCTCTAGTGGTTGTTGAATGGGTATAGAAAGGTATATAAGTATCACTTAGCTATGCCTGATACTTTATAAAATGACCATGTTTTAGGGCATAAATTCTTCATCGAAAAATATAGAAAAGGAGAAATATTAAACTCATATAAATGACAATGATGCAAAAAAAAAATATTCAATAAAAGGCCATTAAAGACAGGATTAAAATTATTTTGAGACAAAATAGCTGACTTCTAAAGAACTGAGGATCAAATAAGAAATCATAGAAATGATAGATAATTTCACTAAAGATAATGACAAAAATGAGACAATATATCAGAATTTATGGGATATAGCCAAAGCAGTCTTTAGAGGGAAAATTCATATCTCTAACCACTTTCATCAACAAAAGAGAAAAAAAAACAGATCAGGGAATTGGGCAAGCAACTACAAAACCCAACAAATTAAAAGTCTTAGTTGGAATGCCAAAATAGAAATTCTGAAAACCAACCAGAAGATTAACATAATTGAAAAAAAAAGCCCAATGATTTAATAAATAAAATAAAATGTTTTAACATCTCCTCTCCAATAAATAAACCATTAGGGATTTGCTGAAAAAATAAGGAGAAAAAACAAATTTCCATTATAAAAAATGAAAAATAATTTACACCAAATGACAAAAATATATAAGAAATAAAAGTGTGCTGGTAATGTTCCACAACTGGCTCTCCAAAAACAAAACAAAAAAACCCAAAAAACAAAAATGAGCCCAACATAATTTTAAGTTCAATCTGTACTCAACATTTTTGACATCACTTTTTGAATCTAGACAATCATCAAAACTCCAAATCAAAATTAGACTTGTAGCATTTTCCAGTGTCTGAGCTGAAAATTTAATAATTGATTCACCAAAGCCAGCACATCCCTAAAAGTAACCCTTTTTAAAAAGTATTTAGTAGGTGGGTCCAGAAATTATCATGGGTTCTCATTGCCCCCCAGTGATGAGGGCTTTGTTGTGTCCTTTGTTGATATCACCTTAATAAATTGTAAATTCTTGGCGTTAGCCTGGCTACCCCCATTTATATCACATTGAGGCTGATGTCGACTGATAGCTGGTATACATACTAGGGCTACTTCCTTGAACTTGGATAGAGGGTAGAGACTCAAGAGCAGAGAGAAACAGACTTGGAATGTCATCTAGAGAAAGAATGACTTGCTCTCTCTCACTCAAAATGAAGTCAACTGCAAGTCATGTCGTCATTTCTCTGATATCATGGTCCTCTTTGAAAACGAAGGACAAACATGGACAGATCTGATACATGTGGATTTAGTTTCCTGTAGGGAAGTTGAGTCATTCATGAGCCCCTTCCATGAGTTTCACATAAGACAGGTAGTCAGTGGCTGGGTGGTGAGGAGTTCTTGGCCCATGCTGAGAGCTTCAGGAGCACAAGTCCACAGCCTTGCAGGAGCAGGGCAAGTTACCATGAAGGAGAAGTAAAGTAATTCTTGCATTAAACAGGAGCTGAGAAACACAGACAGACAGAGCCATGATATGGCATAGCAAACAAAAACATTACCCACGATGCAGTGCAAACTCCTTGAGGCCATTATTTTCATTCTGATCTTTTTATTTCAACACTTAGCATAGTGCCTGGAATGTTTATTTACTTTGTTCTGGGCCTGTAATGTCATTGGTAGAAGGAACTCCAAGTAAGGAAATTTTCCCTACTACCACCTGCTTGTATATTATCTAAGGGATTGAGGGAATCTTAGTTTGCCCCAAGAGACAACCAGTATATTTCAAAACTGGGCCTTGAAGCTAGACCTACCTGACTTCCAAGTCGCCTTTCTATCTGTTATGCAACCTTTATTCTCACCCAAAACACAATAGTGATCAGCATGTGTTGAATTGAATAACTGAAATCAATCATTGCTGGCATACAATGCAGATTGTCTAAATTTGGGGAAGGAGTCAACTCTCTGGCAACCCTGAGTGCTTTTCCTTTCTCATAAGAGTCTCAATCACAGGGTTGTACTCTAAGTATGGAGGTTGTCTAGGGTCCTGAAAAAAGGGCGGGTTAACCCTCCAACAACACTGAGTCTTTTCTTTTTGTGAGATATGGTTTTACTATAAGTCTGGAAGAAGTTTCCCAAAAGGGCATAGTATGAAGAAGGAAAGTTGTCTTGACTATTTATGGAGTCAAGTGAGAGTCTGTGTTTTTTACTGTTGTTTTTGGTGGTGATGGTGGTGGTTTAAGTAAAATTATTCCTAGATTTAATGTTTTATTGGCATGGGTGATAGCATGGATGCTTAACATCTTTCTTTTCTTTCTTTAAAAAAATGTTTTTGTGTTCGTTGTAGATGTAGTTTTGCATAATGGACAGAAAGTCAAACTTTCAGTCCTGAATTCAAATCTCACCTTTGACATTTATTGACTGTATGACTATGTACAAGTAATTCTAACCTCAAAAGGTTCCACACAACACTTTAAAGACCAAATTCTAAGGGAGATGTTGACCTGCATTGTAAGAGAGTTTCCTTATTTAGATGTTCCCTCTGTGAATGAAATCGAAGAGCTAGACTTATACAAGAGCCAGATTCTGGTGAACTTTATCAAATCACTGGACAAATTTTGTGAGTCCCTCTCCTCTCTGTTCCCTTTCCCCCCCTCCAAAATGAACCCTATCCCTGCAAACCTAGAGTTTTAGTTCCAGACCATAGGTTACTTTTAGATTCTACGCATCTCCTTCTTCAACCTACATTCATTCTGTAAAATAATTCTAGTTGATGTTCTTTAAAACATTTAAATATCCCATGTAGTATATTCAAAACATGCTTTAAAAAATGGCAACAGGTGGGCTTCCTAAACTAGTTAAGCTACAGAGAAAAAGTTCCTCATTCTGTGTTCTAATTATAAAACCCAGACAGAAGATTTGATTTGAAGGCTTAATTTACAGCAACTACACAGGGTGAGTTTCCTACAGTCAATCCAGGATTTGACAGGTGTTAAATATTTGTTCTAACCAAGAATTTATTTTGAACACAACAGAATTACATTCACTATCTCTGTATGACACTTTTAATTGGCACTCACTAGAAAGATTTAACCAGAACAATAAATGATACAAAAATAGAAAAGATATGAATTAATGAACTCCTTTGGTAACAGAGAAATTTTTAAGGAGGAAATATAGAAACTTGGTGGGGGGGCTGATTCCTGAGAGATCTTCTTGAGTAAAGATTTTGCAAATTAAATTTCTTTTAATTATATTCATTATAAATGCATTGTTGTTAATCATCTTAATGTTAATCATGCTTAATGAGTATAACATATAGCTTAAAAAGTAGAAATAACTCTCTTAGACTAAGATCTCTGGTTAAAACATAATTTTAATGGTACTTATCATTTTAAGACACTGTCTGCCATGGTGGAAAGAGGAGCAGCCTTTGAGCCAAGAATATCTGTGTTCAGGTCTTGTTTCTGACCCATTGTTGTTGATGGTCCTTCATTTTTTGAAGAGGACCAAGGACATCATGGAGTGATGTTGTGACTTGCCTGTGAATTGCATTTAAGTGAGGCAGAATTGCACAAATTCATCAGCCTCACTTTTTCTTCCAGAGTTATCAAAGTTCAGTGGCAGAACAAAAGTCAAGGTGACTGGCAATGGCCCAGGATGCAGTAGATGACCTTGGCATCTTTGATACCTGACCAAGCTTAAGTTCTCCACAGTACCTACATCAGCTGCTTTATGGCTATTAGGACAGAGTATCCTCAACCGCCCAGTCCACTGGGGTAAATCTTCACATGCTTGGAGTAGGCATTCCCCTAATTTATCAACAGATTTAAGGACTGTTAAACCCAACCTGGTTTAAACCATCTGCCATGATGGTTTTATTGCAGCGTGCCTGCTGTGTATGTTTCTTGGAGCCAGCTCTGACTCATAGGACTTGTGGGAACCAAGGCAAGCCCCTTTTAGGTCTATAGGATCCTCTTTTGTATTATAAATTGAGGATCAGTTGCTCATTTGCCCTGATGGAGGGATTCACCTAGAGCAATAAAATCAAAGACCTGAACCAAAAAAGATAAATAATTTAAGTAATGTTTTCTTGGGATTGGGTAAAGAAAGTCTATAAATAATAGTAATTCTTATTCCCCAGGGTAATGAATATGCTATGATCTCAGTCCTTGAGAGCAGGACTTTACCTTTCCTTATATTTCCAACACTTTGCACAGGGTTTGACTCTGTAGGTCAGTAGTAGGTTTTATTTCAATAATTAGTTAATTTTATTTTATGCATTAAATAGTTTATTAAGTAGTAGGTGCTCAATAAATGTTTATTGATTGATTGATTGGCTTTTCAAAATGCCCTGTCTTTAGTGTATACAGATGCTGCCACTGACATTAACTCTGAGTTGTTTTTCCAATGATGGTGATGGATGGTAACTGCTTATTAACATCCGTAAATTAATTGACTAGGATTAAGGTTATGGCATGTAGGGTTTGGGTTGTTGTTGGGTTGTTGTTTTTTGTTATTGTTCATTTGTTTGTTTTTTTGTTTTTTCATATTCAGGAAGATGACTTAGAGAAGAGAGACTATGCCCTTTGACCTCATTAACACCTTGCTTTAATCAGCTGAGCTATGTATCACAAGCTAGGTTTGTTCTGAATTTAGTTATAAGCAAGGCTGAGACACTTCATTTGCAACAGAAAATGTGGGTCAAAAGGTGTTTAATTGATATCCAGTGTGTAAGTAGAGATATGGAATAAATTGTAGAGGGTTAATGGAGATTCCTACACGTAGTTCAGAGTTCTGACCCTGACAGAAGTAGCCTGGTGTGGTAGAAATGGCATTCATGTTGGGTCAGAGGAGCTCAGTTGAGATCCTGGCCCTGCTCATTAGTGTGTTTGATGCTTAGCTTCCTCTGACAAAGGAGGGATTAGCTAGATGATGTCCACAGTTTCTTCCAATTTGAAATCTTCAGTCCTTTGCCTTTCAATATGAATTTGTAGAATGGCAGAGTTGGAAGGGAAATTATAGATCCCTTAGTCCAACTTTTCTATTTTACAGATAAAAGAGCTAATTCCTAGAGAAGAAACATGACTTGGCTAAGCCAATATATTAATTAAGTAGAATTCAATAAACTATAATAATATAGACACATTCCAAGTGAGATTATTTTTTTGCAAGAATAATATCAGTTAGCTGAATGCAGCCAGATTTATTCTATTTTTCTAGGAAGATTTTCTTATTGCAACTGGATTATTAATGATAGAAGAGGAGAAGAGAGCAGAGGAGAAGAGAGGAGAAATGTACAAGACTTAACTCTGTCTTTGACCACAATGTAAAATACTTGGGACTTAACTGTACTTCTGTCCCTCTTGAGCTAGGCCATTCATGAATTTTAGCAAATAACTTTAAATTTTCAAGAAATGTCATGTCATATTTAAAGCTAAAAATGACTGCAGTGGTCATATGGTCTAATATGCTCACTTTAGAGATCAGAAAACAGCCCAGAGAATTTTTAAGTCAGTTGCCCAAGTTCATGTAAGAAGTGAGTCCCAGAGCCAGGACTCAAACCCAGGTCTTCTGACTTCAAATCCATAATGCTTTGTACCATAGCATTTCTTGACTTGCATGTCTTCACTACCCATGGCACTGGATATATCAATAGACTTGATTGATTAAGGAAGGATTTGCCCCATAGCCCCTCTTCTTTTAAACTTTATGCAGTTCAAACTATGTACTTCAAACTCCCTTTCCACCTTCTCTTATGGTGTCTATTGTATATCAAAATTCCACTTTTATTTAGCTTCAGATAGATTTTGACTCCCTCTAGGACTGCGTTCAACTCCAAGCACCTCAACTCCAAGAAGACCTGGGTATCCTGGCTGCAGCTAAGGACTTCACACCGTCTACAGGTTCTGCCTTATACAAAAGGAACTTGTGTCCTACCTCATAACTATTTGGGACCTTGTCAATCTATCTGCCTAGTTCTTAATGCCCACTAACAGGAATTAGACTGCTCTGCTTGACCCCAGAGGGCAGAAACAGGGAATAGAAGTGGAAGCTAAAGAAATACAATTTTAGATTAATATAGGAGAAAAATAAAATCATTTCTAGCTATTAAAACTATCCAAAAGTAGAGTGGGCTGCCTGGAGAAGTGATGAGCTCATTATTCCTGGAGTTCTCTAAGTGGAGACTAAGTGACCTTGAAGAGATCCTTGATCATGCACAGAGGAGATGAATTAGATAAACTCTGAGATCTCTTCCAAGTCTGGAATCCTGCTATTCTAAGATAACATTATCTGCTACTGTTTTCATAAATGAAGGTCTTCTTAAATCTCACACAATGTCTGGCTTCCAACTAAAGCTGAATGTGACCCCATGTGTGATAGTATGGAAAGTTCTTATAAATATATAAGAAAAGAGATCCTTCATGGCAAAACTGAGACAAAGGAAGAATCTCTAACAGTTCCAATAGCTGTACTATTGAAACCCCATCTTAAAACAACTGTCATTTCTCCCTCTCTCCCTACAAACGGGCAACAATTTAGTTTTGAAAAAAAAAGTTTGCTCAGAGATCCAAGGGCAGGAGATGTTAAAAGCAGAAATCATGATAGCTAGTATTATCTACCTAACCCAAGATGAATCTCAGCAATCTTATAGATTACTTAGAAAATGAACTACCTTAGAAAGGTCTGAATTCTTCCAAGAGACCTTGGATTCAGAATTCTAAACTCTTGCAAATGTAATATCTATTGAGGGAAGATTTTTTTTTTAAAGTAGCAAATAATCTATCTTTTTAACAGGTCACAATATGGCGCAATTTGTGGACTGTTCATTCATTAGAATCTATTGGTCAATCAAGAAACATTTATTATGCACCTATAGACATGTGCCAGGCCCTTAGTAAGGATATGATACACATATAAAAGAATGAAGTTATCTTCTTCCCATGGACCTTACAACATATAGTACTGGTTACCCATACGAAGGGTTTAGCAATTAAATGAGACTATCCTTAAGTTTTTAAAAGTAGTCCTATATACACCAGTCCAAGTAGTTCTATATACATTGAAATAAGTCAATGTATATGTTGATACTCAGTGACTTAACATTAAAATATGGGAAGAAGGAGGACAATGAAAAATATTTTGAAAAATTTTCTTTGAGATTAACAGATAAATGAGTCATGCTGGCACATCCAGAAGGCTTTCCTCAAGACAAATATCTGAAGGTGTTAGGGCAAGTAATGAATAATGTCATAAAAATGAAATCAACTATATTTTAATGGAAACAAGACAATTGTTTATGAACACAGAAGTCATCTCTAAATCAATTGTTGTTGTGACATCAGCTCATTACCTAATTAGAATGAAGGTAAGTAATCACTTAAAGGAAAAAATACAGATTAGAAGACACCTTCATTGAATAAAAATTTAATTCCAAACTCACTTTTTCAAATAGTGCTGGTGCTTAAAAATAGAAAATGGATAAATGCAAAAACCTTGACTCTGACTGTAATCACTTCTTCGAGAAATTTATTGTACATAAAACAATTGTCACTAAGAACAGGCTTAAAGAGCCTATAGGGATACTTTCTCAGCCAGCAAACACCTGATCTTTCTGGCAAGTGGAGAGATATGGCAGCCAAGGGCAACATCAGCTTGAGTATAAAATCACTTGCAAAGCATTATAGAGGAGGATGAACAAAGATTACGAATTTTGACACACCTCAAAATTGGGAAAAGCAGTGACTAGGAAAACAAGCCTTCAGAAAAGTTGTTATGAGACCTAAACAAAACATATTACCCCAACGATATATATATGGAAAGAGGAAAAGAAATGGAAAAAAAAACCATCCAGGTTCTTATTCCAGGTGAGGGCACATTTTATACTTTTGCTCTGCTAGTGTTCTGGGCTATTTGCCCCAGCTATCAAAATGATAAGCTATATTATTCTGTACACAAACCAAAATATTAATGAAGGGTAAATGTTTTTAATCAATATAGATCAATAGCTACATCCTTTGCAGAAGATGGCTTGTATTAAAACCCCATTTTAAAAAAACAAAAGAACTAAATTTAAAAATCATGAAACAGTGATAGTGGGTCACATGTATTGGCAATGGAGGCTTCCTATTTACCAGTTTCCTTTCCAATCTGCTCCTAGTGATATCTACAAATATAGACAGCTCTGCCTGCTCTTGAGGAGCTTCTAGGAAGAAGGAACAGGAAGACTATGTTCTGTCACCAGCTATACAAACACACAAATTTCCAATGTGAGGAATTCTGGCCGTCGTGAGGAATTGTCCCCAACTGAACTGATGCAGATGATTGAGATGGGGAATACAGGCTTAGCCTCAATGCTAGAATGTAAAAGTGTGTGGCATGGTGAGAAAGTCATTTTGGAAATATCCTCTTTTATGAGCTCAGATAAATATCTGGCCACTAGATCCAGATGGCTCAGGAGCAGAAAGTGAGGCTGGTGACCTGCACAGCCCTCCCTCACTTAAAACAAAGTCAAGTGCAAGTCATGTCATCATTTCTCTGATGTCCTGGACCTCTTCCAAAATGAAGGACAAACACAACAACAACAACCTGTTTCAATATCCAGGTCTATGGACCATCATGTGCCTTTACACTGAAGCTTCCTATTTTCCCCTTGGTATTTGTAACTTTGTCAACCTATGATTCTAGTCCTCTAATAGATCTTTTGTTTCTGGTCCCTACTCATTTGTTATCTTGTGATAGATGGATCTTTGTGCAGTTCATGCTCCTTCACTTAGGTCTTGTGAAAAATTGCCCGTGTTATTACTGTATTGGCCACATCCTGACCTGGCTATCCTGTGAGCACTCCACCCTGTTCTATGGAAGAGTGTCTCTGAGGCTCTTGACCCTGCCTCTTGCCACCCCTTGGAAAAGTACAGGCTGGTTGGTGTAAAGCCAAGTGATTTCCCAAAGCCAGATGAACTCCAAACTCTGTATGTACCCAGCAACAGAATGATACCCAAGACACCTTTTCAAAATGTTCACTCTGGAAAATTAAGGACTTGGTGCATTCTTTTGCTGTGATTTAAATTCAGTCCAATTCCTTCAATTCTTTTCCTTGCTGTCATACCACCTGTGCTTGTTAAATGCCTGTCTTGTTAACGTTTAATTTTCAGCATGAATTGGAAGGGTCTGAGATATAAAGGTAATACAAATCACTCCTCAGTGCATAAAAATGACACCTACAAATGCAATGGTCATCAAATGTCTTGAAGTAGAAATGAGAAGTTCTGACCCCAAGTAATAGCAAGAAATGGGAACTACACTCATGGGATCTCCTGTTACCTTTAGACATTTGTTCTTTGTATGAATAAGGGAGACCTGCTTCTTTTGGGAAATGTCACTGAGAAACATTCTCAGAAAACTATCTAGGGGTGGCTAAGTGAATCACAGGTATGGCCCCTGCTCTCTTGGGGCCTGGCAATTGGCATTATAGACAGACAAGCCTGGTAGACAAACGAGGTCATTCAGAAATGTACAAGCCCAGAATTCAGGATAAGGAATGAAGAGAAATTTGTGAGCTTTGACTAGACTAGAGTGTTGTGTGGATCAGAGCATCAGAGATTTAGAACTCTAAGGGAACTGTGTAGCTGACTCCAACTTGCTCATTTTACAGATGAGGAAGTGAGATCTGGAGGGAGTAATTAACTTACTGAAGGTTATGAAGGAAACACGTGCAGACATAGGATGGGAAACTCACATCTCATGTTACACTGTACTCCACTGAGTCCACCGTATCACCCTTGTCTCCAGGTTCTTTAAGTACATTTCATGGAGGATATGTGAGAACAAAAGCTGCTTCAACAATGGTTTTAAGACACATTGGTGAACTATGAGTTTTGAAGGGGCAGAGGAAGGAAGGAAGGAAACAAGCAATTATTAATGTATTATCTGCCAGGCACTATGCCAAATGCTTCATAAATGTTCTCCTGTTGGATCCTCACAACAACCCTATAGATTGTATTGTACATGCTATTATCACTATTCCTATTTTATAATTGGGGAAACTGAGGCAAACACTATTTCAGTGACTTGCTCAGGGTCCCACAGTTATTAGGTGTCTCAGGTTAGATTTTAATTTAGGTCTTCATGACTCTAAGTCCCAAAATTCGTGTTCTCATCCATTGTACCACCTAGTCGCCTGTTCTAGGTGTTAGATACAGATTAGGAAAGTAGCCATATCTTTGGAAAAAGCAAAGAATGCTAGCAACAAAGAGAAGGAACATGAAGACATAATTAGCTGAAATGTCATCTTGGGTAACTTCAGTTTGGGTTTTCTTGGGAGGGATAAGCAAGCTACTTCCCAGAGAGTCTGTGCCCTGCACAGGGAATGGTAGGTGAGGGGAAGGTGAACCCTCTTGGTATGATGGAGGAGGAGACAGTGGGATTGGTAGCCAAAGCAGTTCTACCAATTGCCTCTAGAATACTACTGGAAATAATATCAATATGATGGGAAACCACTAAAGGCCTCAGAGAAGGCACTGTCAAAAAAACAGCTTTAGGGAAAGAACAAAATGGTTCTGTAACAGTCAAAATTAAAAGCCACTGTAACATGGTGGAAGACTTAGATTTGGCTACAATTTGGAATGTGAGAAGCAAAGCAAACCACAATGATTTTAAAATGGTTGGGACTCTTCATTTTGATAAGTTAGTGATAGAGTGGTATTACTTGCTGTGATAAAGCCAGACACAGGGGAATGTAATTTCAACTTCCCCACCCATAAAGTAGCTTTAAGAAACCATCATGGAGAGATGGCTTAATGGGCAAGAGAGAGATCATAGGCTCATGGAATTATAGATTTAAAATGGGGAAGTTTTCTATACAATTGAACCCCCCACCTCATTTTACAAATGAAGAAACTGAGGTACAGAGAAGTTAAGTCATTTGATGTGCAGCTTAGAAAGTATGTAAACAAATAAATCATTACACTCAGGTCTTCCTAACCACAAGTCCAGTAACATAAAAATAAAAGATACCAATTATTTTTAAATTAAGAAACCATTGTGATATCAGTAGTGGTGCCTGTGATTCTCTTAACGTCACAATGCTAAAGCTTTTGGTGAACAACCTCCTGGAACGTGGAGCACACATGTAACTTAGATTGTGAATGACCTTTGAAAGGCAACTGGACTGGAAAAACGCTGTGATTTTGATATTTAAGGTGGTTCCTTTTCTATATGTGGCTGGCATTTTGTAGTGTAAGCATGACACTAATACTGTTGATTATATACTTGGGATATGAGACACCATTACTCAGTGGATAGAGAGTCCGCTTTGAAGCCAAGAAGATCTAGGCTTAAATCCTACTTCTGACACATTCTGACTGTGTAACCCTGGACCCTAATCTTCTTAGCACTCTAGAAACCCTCTAAGATAATATATTTCAGAAAAAGGGCTGGCTTGCATAGGTAGAAGGTGTTTCCTAACATGGGAGTTACTTATACCAAATAAATAACAAGTCCAGTCCCTATTCCTATCTCTATCCCCTAATACTGTTGGTTATGAACTCAGAGAATGAAATTAGTAGGGTTTTCTTCATTGGGTGATCTGGAAGGAAGAAACAAAAATTCATAGACAGATGTGTGAGTAGTGGCCCTGCGTGACTGGGAATGCTGAACATGTTTGCTTAAGAAACAACTGGCATCCATGAAGGTATCAGGATTCAATCTGCACTCTCGGATGCTCTTTGATTACCATTGGCTCTGAATCAGTCCATGCCTGCAACTTCTTGATCTCCCTAGCAACAGCATAGTAACAGCAGCAGCCTATCAGGACTGTGCCTGAGGGGACTTCTTGTGTTCCTCTATCAAAGCTAATACTGAAGCCTAGCATGCTCCTGCTCCTTATATCCCTTTTATGGAGAGTTGGCCACCTCCCAGCAATTGGTAACTCTAAGTCTGTGTATGACATGAAAATGCATAGATATATGTACCAGGGCTGATAAAACTCCATGACTGTTCAATGTTGGAAAATCAGACATCCATGTCTATTGGTAATTTGTCTCAATCTTGCTTTTGGTGGATCTCACAGAAGTTAAACAAAATGTCTAAAATGCTGGCTTGGTTGTGTTTGCCACAATCCTGTGTAAAGATGGACTCTACTCCCCTCCCTGCCTCAATTTCAATCTGAGTCAAGTGAAAACTCTGGCTAATTGGTGTTTACACCAGCACTGCCACATAGACCAGCTGCTACTGATGTCAAACGAGCTACTCACATAACAGGCCAACAGGCAATGTCTGATCTGGGAGCACTTGACAGAAATCAACCCAAGAGGGGTACAGATGATTTAATAAAGCAACATAAGACATTTAATTACCTTTCTTTTTGGCAACTACAAAAATAATTTTTTACAGGAAACAAAGTACATAAGCCTAGAGTTTATGGACATATGTTGTTTGTAGTTTGAACATGTTAACTAACTTCATTTCCCTTTATAAGATCATAGATTTGGACCCGAAAGGGATCTTAGAAGCCATTGAGGTGGTATAGTCTACAGATCCCTGGACCTGGAGTTATGACAACTTGAGTTCAAATTCAGTCTCAGAAACTTACTAGCTGTGTGAGCCTAGGAAAATCACTTAAACTCTGTTGGCCTCAGTTTCCTTAAATGTAAAAAGGACATAAATAAAAGCCTTTACTTCCTAAGGTTGTTATGTGGATCAAGTGATGTATATTTGCAAAGTGCTTAGCATAGTACCTGACATATAATGGGCATTTGCCTGATGAGGAAACTACAGCAGGGAGATGTGAAGTGATTTACCCAGGGTTATGAAGTTAATACAGAGACAGGGCTCTCAAGATGCTATTAGGAGAAACCTTGTTTTCCAGAGCCAAGGTCCAACAGCAAGTTGTTCCCTGAGCTTGACATAACAACAATCCCCCATGCTTGTAGCCACCAAGAATCCTTTGTACTTGTAACTACCAAGTGAACCTAACTCGAAGTCTCCCTGCTGCTCCTAAACACACTAACCCTGGCTCTGTGCCCTGATGAACAACCACAAGGACAAATGACCATAATGACTTGTTGTAATGACAACTATTTGTTGTGGATCAGTTATGGACTTGGAGGCTGTTTGTTGTGGTTTACCTATGGACGTGGAGGCTGTTTACTCAAGACACAAGAACGCCTGTGTTGTGGCCAGGCTGTGGTTTTCATGCTGAAAAACCAAAGCCCTGCCATAAGTGGGTAAGCCTTCCTTCTAAGGAAAGAGGACTTCATTTCAACTTATTTTCCTTGAAATTAAACTTCCGTTTGATTCCTGGCTCTTCCCATTCTAGCTGCTCCGTTCGGCTCTAGTCATCCATAAGTCAGAAGCCAATTAGGTTCGGTTGAGAGGATCCAATGAAGGTGTTCTTGACTATAACTTCATCATTTTATCTACTATTTCACAATGGTGCCACTTGTAGTCAGGGACAATATTATAGGCTCAAATAAACTGTCAATCCTAGTAAGAAGCCAGTCAGAAACTATCAAAGCTATCATTCATACTAGATTGCCTTGTGAATGCAGCTGTCTTCTTCAGCCGCATGCTCTAGACTAGCATGAAAGCATTCTCCTGTCTTGAGAGCAAATCAAATGACCCTAGAACCATGTGGTCTAGGTCAGGGCTTCTTAAAATTTTTTCCACTAGTGACACTTATATTTTAGCAGTGTTGTTGGTGTTTCACAGCCTGGGGACATGCTCAATGCAAAGTGCACATGCTTTGTGTTCAGAATCAAGGCTGCAGTGGAGTTAAGATACAGCCTAGGCAGGTGCTGACAGAAACACCTCTGGTTCCTTATGCATTTGATTTTTAATTAATTTTTGGTTTTTACATGTTCAGAAACCTTTTACTGTTGCCAGCTTTTTTGTGTTTAAGAAATGCTGCTAGGTTACCATAAGCCTTTTTCTTATGAGTTTCAAGGAGCCCCCTGATGCTTCCAGACTGAGTTCCATTATAGAATTAGTTTCTCACTCTAGAAGTCCATGTGCCCCAGTGATTGCCCAGTGGTTTTCTTTTTCTAGTTTCTGAGACTCACTGGTTTCTAGAACAAATAATAGAGCTGAGGAAATAAACCTAAATTGGAGTCAATTTTTCCTGGTCCAGTTTGCTACATCTAATTGGCTGAGTCTAGACTGCTAAGGAAATAGCAATGACTTCCTATGCGGATTGAATTTCTAGAGACCTTAGCCATTTTTGTGGTCATGAACTTTTGTTCTCTGGCACAGCCTATGAACCTCTTCTCAGAATGTTTTTAAATGCATGAAACACATAGGATTACAAAGGAAACTAATTATATTGAAATAAACTTATCAGGATGTGTATTACACACACACACACACACACACACACACACACACACACACAGGTATATTTTTTAAACTAAGTCAATAGACCCCAGGTTAGGAAGCATTGGCCTATAGTAAGGACTCTTAATCATAACTAAAAAAAGAATTGGCAAACATAATAAATAATTATAAATAATTTACCCCTCTAATAAGGGCAAGGCATTCATCCTACATGGAAAGAAGGATCAAGATATTAAAAGAGCCTAATGAAGTAATCACAATTAGGTGAGGGAGCAAGATGATGAGACAAAGTCTAAAAGACTTTTCAGGAAAAGCATCAGGAAGATAGGTAGACCATGATAGGACATGACCCTTTTATAATAATGGGGCTCAGGATGCTAATGTGTCTTCCAGAATTTCTAAGAGCAAGAGTTAAGTATTTTCTGCCCCAGCCAACAGCTGTGTATTAATTCATTTTAAGTGTACACCGTAGAAAACCCAACAGTTAAGGACAGGATTTGCTAATTAAAGTACTGCAGGAAACCTTTTTCCTTCCTTGTAGGAAACTGAACCTCTTTCTATTACAGACTAATTTCTTTATCCGACATAAAATTCCCCAACTTCTATATTCTCTCTCTCTCTCTCTCTCTCTCTCTCTCACTTGCTGTCTGTCTGTCTCTCTCTCTCTCCTTCCCGCTTTTTCTCCTTTGTTCCCTTTCTCTTTCCTTCCCTCCCTTCCTTTGTAGATAACTTATCATTTACATTATATATTATGTTTGTACATAATTGTTCTCATATTGTGTCTCCCATTCTGCTATGAGTTCCTTGAAGGGAAGGATTGTTTTTGTCTTTCTTTGTGTCTTTACTATTAAGGTAAAAAAGGTAATTCCTGTTGCATGATAGGCACTTAATAACTACTTCACTGACTTCCTTCTTTAGCTAAAACAAAAGTCTACTTGTAATGGTATTTGAGATGCTCTGAATTCTTTTAAAAAGTAGAAGTGAGAAGGAAATAAAGGGTGAGCTCCAGAGGGTTTTAATTCAGTTTCTGTTGAGGTAATAAATCATGGTTCACAAGTACTTAGATTAGCATGGACCTCCATTTCCTTATTTAGGGAAGGAAATAGAAATCTAAAATGAAAAAACAGAAAGGTTAAAATTACTTTATATGAGGAAACCCAAACCAGTGAACAATCCTATTTTGCTTAGATCTTCTACATCCAATGCCACTGAGTGTTAGTAGCAAATAAGACAGAATATAAAACATGCATCTAGCGCAGGGTCTGTCCTCTGAACTTGAGATCTAAATAATTAATCCAAGGCTTTTAAAACTACAATATCAGGATGCATCATTATTAAAATTTAAAACTCTGGGAAATGTTATTCACAATAATATAAGAAAACTTACTGCACTTTGTATGATTTTGTGATTTTATCCTTTGTTTTCCCCCTGTGAAATGTAGTATCTTGGTAATCAAGACAAACAAAGGAGTCTAATAACATGAACTACCACATACTGTTTTCTTAAAATGTCACCATGACCCAGTTTTAAGAAGAATTTCCATAAAAAGATATTGTTAAATTGAAAAAATACAGAAGAATTTTGTAGCTTACTTTTGCATAGTTATACTGAAAAAAAAACCATTTCTAACTGATTTATCTAGTAGTATTCAGTGCAAGTAAACACCTTACCCTTTGCTAGATTAAAAATAGGTTAATAAAAAGGATGAATGTCCTCTCTGTCTCTGTCTTTCTCTATCTCTCTTTCTCTCTCCACAACCCACTAATATTACAGAAAAATAAAATATTGTTTTCCTTGTAACTTTCAGAGTATAAAACTTTATTTATTTAGAGAAAAAGGGCCTGTAGCATACCATCTGAAAGTTGCTAGGAGGGGGTGACAAAGAAGTTGTCAAAGGGGTTGCTAATTGTGGTGGTGGTAGTGTTGGCACAGGTGTGGTGCATCTGCTGCTGGAGAGCATAAAGTTAGTGGAGCCCTAAAGGATGGGAGCTCTAAGCTGCAACAAGGCTAAAGTCAATTGGGTGTTGGCACTGAGTCAGATACCAATATGGAGAGCTTTTGGGAGCAAGGGGTCGCAAGGCTGTCTAGGGTAAAACAAACTGATTTAGATCAGAAATGGAACAGATCTAAATTTCCGTGCTGATTGGCATTAGGGATGAGTCAATGAGTAGCCACTGCACTTCCAGTCTGGGTAAGATAGGGAGACTACCCCTGCTCTTCCCCCCAAAAGAATTTACCCCCCCAAAAATCCCTTAAAGCTTATCCTTTGATCAATTGATCTACTTCAGATGCTCAGTCCTTACTACCACTCCCACTCTCTTCTTCCTAGTACATTTAGCATTGATCAGATCATTTCTTCCATATACAAGGTTGTGGTCCTCCAATTTTCTTCTCCCACCCTTTGCATCTCTTGACTAAAATACAGGGACAATTGACCAGAGAATTCAGCAAAATCTTCACTATTACAATTACAAAGAGAAGCTTTTCTATAGTATTTTTGAAAAAATATGCTATGATTTCTGCTTTTCAAAATACTTTTTCCAAATGTGCACATATTGGTTTTCCTGCTTTCAAAGGAAACTAGGTGGCATAGTAGATAGAGGGCTGCACCTAGAGGCTGAAAGACCTGAGTTAAAATCTGACCTCAGTCATTTAACAGCTGTGTGACTGAGCAAATCACTTGTTGCTGCCTGCCACGCTTTCCCCAACTGTAAAATGGTATAATAATAGTATCTGCCATCCAGGTTTTGTGAGGAAGAAAAGAGATAATATTTGTCAATTGCTCATACTTGTTAGCTTTTATTACTATGGTCCCGTCCAACCTTTATTAAATTGCTAAATCATTAGGACCAAGATAGAAGTCAAAATCCATCACTCATCTCCTGAAAAGCTTTCAGTGATTCCCTCGTGTTGCAAGAATAATATACAAATGCGTCAGCAGAGAATTTAAAGCAATGTGTAATTGTGTTGCAACCTACCTTTCCAGACCTATTATATCTTAATTCCCTTAATCCACTGTATGTTCTAGCCAAGTAAATTTTACTTGTTGCTTCCTGAACTTAACATGTTACCTCCCACTTCCATGCCATTGCACAAACATGAGCTTTAAATTCTAGACTGAGGAATTTGCATATTATCTTTTTTTAAAAATAGAAATTGAGATTTCTTGTTCTGGAAACTAAGATGGCAGAGTGACCAGTAACTGATCTCCCTCCCCTTGTTGACCTTGACCAGCTCAGAGATTACTTCCCTGGGAAAAACACTGGAACAGTGGGAGCAGCAGAAGGGGTAAACACACTCTCAGCCTGTGAGGCTAGAAAGACCTCTAAGGAGGGTTCCTCTTGCTGTGGCCAAAGGCAACCAGTGCAGGATGAGAATTGGTCCACACAGTTGTCCCTTCCCCTCCCTCCACCCTCCACCCTGCACACAAACTGGGTAAAGATCCTGAACCCCAGGGGAGTGAAGCCAGCAACTGCCACCACCAAGACTGCAGGTGTGCCTCAGAACCCTAGTGAAATAGGGAAGACACTGGCTCAGAAAGCTGATCTTGCCTAAGTTCTAGCTCAGCAGAGGACCCTCTTGTGTCCAGACCACCACTCCCCCACACTTAACGAGCTACCTCCAGGGTAACTGAAGAGAAAACCAAAAGACCTAACAGGCCACTGCTTTTAAACACCAGCCAGCTCAGAACCAGGTAAGCTGCAGCATTTGATTTCTATCTGAAAGAACCAGAAGCTACAACACAAAAAGTCTCAAGTTTTAGGCACAAGAACTGTGGGACAGAGCTCCCTGTGCCACAGCCCCAGAGATCTACCTTAAAAGCCGGGAAAAGGGTTTTTTATCAAGAGTAGAAAGCAAAGCAGCAAAGAAAAGACCATAGAATCTTTCTATGGGGACAAGGACCAAAACACAAATACCAAAGAGGTCAGCATTGAGACTGTACACAGATCTGAAACTTCAGAAGGGAATATTAACTGGTCAGAAGAACAAAGAGTCTGCATGGAAGAGCTTTGGAAGAATTTTAAAACTCAAATTAGAGAAATAGAAGAAAAACTGACCAATGATCTTGAAAATATAAAAAAAGAATTCACTGAAGAGAACACCTTCTTAAAAAGAAAAATTGGATGAATGGAAAAGGAAATACAAAATCTAACTGGTGAAAATGACTCCTTAAAAGGAACAATTGGACAGATGGAAAAGGAGATTCAAAAGTTAACCAAAGAAAGCAATTTGATAAAAAAAAATAAAATTGGGCAAGTAGAAGCTAATGAATCTATGAGATATCAAGAATCTGTCAAACAGAATCTAAAGAATGATAAGATAGAAGAAAATGGAAAATATCAAATTGGAAAAACAATTGACTTGGAAAATAGATCCAGAAGAGAAAATCTAAGGATTATTGAGCTACCTGAAAGTCATGATGAAAAAAAGAGCCTGAACAACATCATCCAAGAAATCATCAAGGAAAATTGCCCAGAAGTCATGATTCAGAGGGCAAAATAGTCATCAAAAGAATCACTGTTCACCTCCTGAAAGGGACTCCAAACTGAAAACACCAAGGAATATCTTCACCAAATTCCAGAGCTCTCAAGTGAAGGAGAAAATACTGTAGGCAGCCAGAAAGAAACAATTCAAATATCAAGGAGCTACAGTCATGATCACAGAGGACCTTGCAACTTCTACATTAAAGGACCAACAGAATTGGAATATGATATTCTGTAAGACAAAGCAGCTGGGACTAAAACCAAGGATTAATTGCCCAGCAAAGTTGAGCACAATATTTCAGGCAAGGAGATGGACATTCAATGAAATAAGGAATTTCTTGGCCTTCCTGATGAAAAGGCCAGAACTCAATAGAAAATTTGATCTTCAAACACAGATTTCGAAAGAGTTATAAAAAGGTGAAAAGGGGGAAAACACTTGTTACACAACATGAGCAAACTGTTTACATTCATATATGGGAATACTTCTTAATTTTTAGAATTTTTAGAATTATGAAATGTAAAAGGGAATATACATAGATAGAGAGAGTGGGCACACATTAAATGATGTGATGATAGCAAATATGATTTAAGGGTGTGAAGGGATTACAACTGGAGATGTGAAAAGGAGGAGGTAGAAAAAAATAAATTCCATCACAGGAAGAGGCACAAAAATATATAATGGTAGAGGGAAAGAGGGAAGAAAGATGAATATTGTTTGAGACATACTCTGATCTGATTGGATTCAAGGAGGGTACAACAAACTCAAATATAGAAATACAATTAAGTCTATAGACAGTAGGAGCTGAAGGTGGAAAGAAAAGGAAGGGGAAGCTAAAAGAAGTTGTAAGGGAAAGGGGATTAAAAGAGAGGGGGCTGAAAGAAGGGAGGGAAGACTGAGGGAGGTGGTGGTCAAAAATTAAAACTCTACTGGGAATGGGAAGGGAGAAGGGAGAACTAAAAGCATAAACAAGGGAAAAAGGGATGGAACGAAAGACACAAACAGTGATCATAATTGTGAATATGAATGGGATAAACGCTCCCATAAAATAGAGATGGCCAGAATAATGGATAAAAACTGTAATCCGGGGGCGGAGCCGAGACGGCGGAGGAGAAAGACTCACCTATGCTAGGTCCGAACCCACAGCCCATGGATTCCCTCTAAAAAGAACTCCTGACAAATTCTGGAACAGTGGAAGCCACGCAGAAACACAATGAAGGAGATTTCCGTTGCAGAGAGCCCTGAAAAACCGACCGCAAAGGTACCCCTGACAGGAGTGAAGTCCTGTCCTGCCGAGCGCTCCCCTCCCCCACCCCGGCCACGTGGCACTGAGAGGATCGAGCAGACCCAAGCAGGCGTCAGGGACCTGAATCTTCGGCAGCGGCAAAGGACCCTCCACCCACAGACGCACAGGTCAGTGAGAGAGATGGGCTGAGAGGCGAGCGGGGGATCTCCGGGACTCGGACCCCCTGGGAAGCGGCCGCTGCGGCAGAGGCTGAGGCAGCTCGGCCAGAGACTCCCAGAGTGGGCTGGAGCTCCACCCCAGCTCCACTACAAAGGATCTCTGTATAAACCCCCTGAGGGAACTGACCCTGAGAGGCGGCCCTGCCCCCACCTAAGAACCAGCAGATAAGCTCCC
>CM053771.1:206667073-206693996 GCA_028658325.1 Potorous gilbertii | reverse complement strand
TCACTCTTTGCAGATGATATGATGGTATACTTAGAGAATCCCAGAGAATCAAGTAAAAACTTGAAATAACAAACAACTTTGGCAAAGTTGTAGGTTACAAAATAAACCCACACAAATCTTCTGCATTTCTATATATTACTAACAAAGCCCAACAGCAAGAGATAGAAAGAGAAATTCTATTTAAAGTTACAGTAGACACTATAAAATATGTCAGAGTCTACCTGCCAAAGCAAACCCAAGGACAATATGAACACAATTAAAAAACACTTTCCACACAAATAAAGTGAGATCTAAGTAAGTGGAAAAACACCAGTTGCTCGGTAGGCCGAGCTAATATAATAAAAATGACAATTCTACCTAAATTAATTTGCTTATTCAGTGCCATACCAATCAAACTATGAGATAATTATTTTGTAGAGCTTGAAAAAATAATGTCAAATTCACCTGGAAGAACAAAAAGTCCAGAATATCAAGGGAACTAAAGAAAAGAAATTCTAGGGAAGGTGGCCTAGCTCTACTAGATCTCAAATTGTATTATAAAGCAGTAATTATTATAACAACTTGGTACTGGCTAAGAAACAGAAGAATAGACCAATGGAATAGGTTAGGTTCCCAAGACATTGTAGTCAATGAATATAGAAATCTACTGTTTGATAAACCCATGAACCCCAGCTTCTGGGATAAGAACTTGGTGTTTGACAAAAATTGGTGGGAAAACTGGATAACAGTGTGGTGGAAACCAGGTACAGACCAGTGCATGACATCAAACATAAGAATAAAGTTCAAATGGGTACATGATCTAGGTATAAAGACTGATATTATAAGCAAATTAGTGAAGCAAGGAATAGTGTATTTTTCAGATTTATGGAGAAGGGAAGAATTTTTGACTAAACAAGAGACAGAAAATGTTATGAAGTACAAAATGAATAACTTTGATTATATTAAATTGAAAAGCTTTTGCATGAACAAACTCAATGCAACCAAGATTAGGAGGGAAGCAGAAAACTGGGAAAGAATTTTTTTAACTAGTGTTTGTGATAAAGGCCTTATTTCTAAAATATATAGAGAACTGAGTCAAATGTACAAGAATACAAGTCATTTCCCAATTGATGAAAGGTCAAAGGATATGAACAGGCAATTTTCAGAGGAAGAAATCAAAACTATCTATAGTCATGTGAAAAAATACTCTGAATCAACTATTGATTAGAGAGATGCAAATAAAACAACTCTGGGATAGCACCTATCAGATTGGCTAACATGACAAAAGAGGATGATGATAAATGTTGGAGAAGATGTGGGAGAATTAGAACACTAATTCATTGTTGTTGGAGCTGTGAGCTGATCCAACCATTCTGGAGAGCAATTTGGAACTATACGCAAAGGGCTACAAAAATGTGCCTACCTTTTGACCCAGCAATACTGCTTCTAGGACTGTATCCCCCAAGAGATCATAAAAATGGGAAAGGGTCTCATACACTCAAAAATATTTATAGCAGCACACTTTAGGGTGTCCAAAACTGGAAATCAAGTGGATGCGCATCAATTGGGGAATGGCTGAATAAGTTGTGGTACATGAATATAATGGAATAGTATTGTGCTATGAGAAACAATGAAGAGGAAGACTTTAGAGAAGCCTGCAAAGACTTATATAAACTTATGTTGAACAAAAGGAGCAGAACTAGGAGAACTTTATGCTCAGCAACAATCACAGTCTGTGAGGAATTTTCTGGTAGACTTAGAACTTCATTGCAATGCAAAGACTTAAAATATTCCCAATGGTCTCTTAAGGCAAAATGCCTTCCATATCCAAAGAAATAATTATGGAATTCGATCACAGAATGTAGCAGATAATTTTCTTTTGTATTACGTTTTGTTTTGTTTTATGATTTCTCCCATTCTTTTTAATTCTTCTATGGAACATGACTAAGGTGAGAATGTATTTAAGTAAGAATGTATGTGTAGAACCTATATAAAATTGTATGCTGACTTGGGGATGGAGTGAGGAGGGAGGGGATATGGAGGGGGAGGGAAAAGGAAAAAAATCCAAGTTATTTGGAAGTGATTGTAGAACACTGAAAACAAATAAAATAATAACAAAATATAAAATTCCTTCAACATAAAAAAGCCATCTACTAGAGTTAGACAGTTGGTCACCTATCCTTTTGGTTGAAAACCTTCAAAGAAGGTGAACTGATGAGGTTTTAGGAAAACCCATTTGACATGGATAGCTCCAATTAAGATGATACTAAAATACAAAAAAAAATAGAAATTGGGTTTGTATCCAAATTTTTCTGGTACAATGAAATTGGCATGAATAAAAATATCTTACCATTCTCTCTGCCCAGCGTACCCTCTGCAAAGTTTCAAAACAATTATGACCAATTTTATGCAGAATTGGTCCAATTAAGGAAAGCATATCTATAGCTACATCTACTTTTACTTCTATATCTAGGTCTACATCTCTCTCTCTCTCTCTCTCTCTCTTTCTCTCTCTCTCTCTCTCTCCTTTAGAAATAAAAAGTAACCTAAGTGGTCTGGTCCAACTAAAACTGCCATTTTGCCGAAAAGGAAACTGAAGCTCAGGTAGGTGAAGTAATTTTTTTGACTGCTACTACTTTTTAAAGATGTTTTAACATTTCAAAAATTGAGTTCCAAATTCTCTCCCTCCCTCTAGCTTCTCTCCCATCCACTGAAAAGACAAGCAATATGATTCCCATTATATATGTAAAATCATATAAAACATATTTCTTTATTAGCTATGTCACAAAAAAGTAAGAAAAAGAAAGTGAAACAATTATAGTTTAATTTTCAATCAGTTCATCAGTTCTCTTTCTCTGGAAGTTGATAACAATTTTCATCATGAGTCCTTCTGAATTATGTTGAATAACTGTATTGATCAGAGTAGCTAAGTCTTTCATAATCAACCATCATTGCAGCATTGCTGTTACTATGTACAACGATCTTCTGGATCTTCTCACTTCACCTTGCATCAGTTCATATAGGTCTTCCTAGGTTTTTCTTAAACCATCCTCTTCCTCATTTCTTATAGCATGATAATGTTCCATCACTGTATGTACAACTTGTTCAGCCATTCCTCAGTTGATGGACATTTCCTCAATTTCCAGTTCTTTGCCACCACAAAAAGAGCTGCTATGAAACTTTTGTACATGTGTCCTTTTTTTTTTCTTTCTATATCTCTTTGGGATATTGATCTAATATTGTATCGTATTGTTAGGTCAAAGGGTAGGCAGTTTTATATACAGTTGGAATAGTTTGCAACTCCACCAACAGCTCCTTATGATACCTATTTTCCTGTATCCCCTCCAGCATCTGTCACTTCTAATAAGTGCGAGATGGTAACCTCAGAGCTGTTTTAATTTGCATTTCTCTAATCAATAGCCATTTAGGGTATCTTTTTCATTTCATTACAAGCAGCTTTTATTTCTCCTGAAAACTGTCTTTTCACATCCTTTTTACCACTTATCAATTGAGGAATGGTTCTCGTTTTTGTAAATTTTACTCAGTTCCCCACAAATTTGAGAAATGAGGCCATTCTTTGAGAAGCTTGATAAAATTTTTAATAATATTATTTTCTGTGGTTCCTTTTATCAAAATATAGTTTTTCTGCTTGTTTCTTTTAATTAGATCTATTTTTGCTTTTGCTTTGTCTGAATTCATGATACCTACCTTTTTTATGTTGATTATTTTTATACTTCAGCTGAAGAACAATAGGTTCTACTCCAGGCCTTTATTTTAACTCTTTCTGTGTGTCTTTCTGTTTCAAATACATCTCTTGTAAGTAACATATTGTTGAGTTCTGGTTTTTAATCCATTCTACAATATGCTTTTGTTTTATGGGTGAGTTTGTCCAATTCAGGTATGACATTCAGTTATGATGACTGTGTATTTCCCTCTATATATTTTTTCCTATTTATCCCTCACTGTCTCTCTTTTTATTCTGTCCCTCTTTGACCACTTCTGACCACTCTGTCCCTTAATCTACCCTTTTATAATACCCTTCTTTTTCTCTTATTCCCTTCCCCACTTTGTTCCTGCTAGGGGAAAAAAACATTTCTGTATTCAGCTGAGTGTGTCTATAGATTCTTCCCTCTTTGAACTGATTCTGAGGAGAGTGAGATTCAAGAATTACTCCTCACCCATTTTCTTCTCCATTGTAAAAGCTTTTCCTTACATGCCTCCTTTTTTTCTAATAATTTCCCCCATTCTTCCTCTCCCCTCCCTTTTTCCTAGTGTATCTCTCTTCTCATTCCTTTATTTATTTTTTAGATCATCCCAGCATAATCAATTCACACCTATGCCCTCTGTCTAGGTAGACTCCTTACACCTGCCCTAAAGTTCTTAGGAGTTACATGTATTATCTTCCCACATAAGAATACGAACAATTTAGCCTGAGTCCTTTATGATTTCTCTTTCATGTTTATCTTTTTATGCTTCTTTTGAGTCTTGGGTTTGAATGCCAAATTTTCTATTCAATTCTATTTTTATTAGGAATATTTGAAAGTCCTCTATTTTAATAAATATCCATCCCCCTCCCCCCAAGATTTGCACTCAGTTTTGCTGACTAGGTTATTCTTGGTTGTAACCCTAGCTCCTTTAACTTCCATAATATCATATTTCAAGTCCTCTACTCTTTTGAAGTGGGACCTGCTAAATCTTGTGTGATCTTGACTGTGGCTTCATGGTATTTGAATTGTTTCTTTCTGACTGCTTGCAAAATTTTCTCCTTGACTTAGAACTCTGGAATTTGACTATAATATACCTGATAATTTTGATTTGGGCATCTCTTTCAGGAGATGATTGAGGGATTCTTTCAAATTTTTATTTTACCTTCTAAACCAGGGGTGAGGAACCTGTGGCTTCCAGGCCATATGTGACCTTCTAGGTCCTTGGGTGTGTCCTTTTGACCAAGTCCAAGTTTTGCAGAACAAATCCTTGTATTAAGGAGATTTGTTCTGTGAAGTTTGAATCCAGTTGAGGGGCCAGACTTGAGGACCTAGAGGAGTTATAGGTTTCCCACCTCTACTCTCAACCTAAGATATTAGAGCAGTTTTCCTTTACATTTTCTCAAAATATGATATCTAGGCTCCTTTTTGGATCATGGTTTTTAGGCAGTCCACTAATTCTTGTATTATTTCCCCTTGATCTATTTTCTATATCAACTATTTTTCCAATGAAATATTTCATTTTTTCTATTTTTTTCATTCTTTTGACTTTGTTTTAGTGTATCTTGATGTCTTATGGAGTCATAGCTTCCATTTACCCAATTCTAATTTTTAAGGAATTTGTTTGTTCAGTGGGCTTTGCACTTCTTTTTCCATTTGGCCAATTTTGCCTTTTCAAGGAATTCTTCAGTGAATTTTTGTGCCTCTTTTACCATGTGGTCAATTCTGTTTTTTAAAGTGTTATTTTCTTCAGTATATTTTGTGTTTCTTTTACCAAGCTATTAATTATCTTTTCATTCTTTTCTTGTATCTTCATTTCTTTCCTCAATCTTTCTTTTACAACTCTTACCTCTTTAAAATATCCAATTAATATTCTTTTTTCTTTGAGGCAGTTTTTGGAGTGATTTTGCTGTTGTCCTTTTCTGAGTTTGTTTCTTGGTCTTCCCTGTCACTGTAATAGATTTTTATTGTCAGGTTCTTTTTTCCAGTTTACTCCTTTTTTTTGTCTAGGCTCCACTCTAGGCTATTCCTTGACTTTGAGTTTAATGATAAACTTTAACTGTGCATCTGAACGTGGAGAGACACTGTCCCAAGCTTCAGATTTTTTTTTCTTGCTTCTGTTTTTACGGCTAGCTCTGGGGGGTTTGCAAACATTTTGTCCTTCCAAGATGATATGATCTAGAGAGAGGTGAGTTCCCTGTTTTCTTGATCTACACTATAGTATTTATCCAGGAAGGGTTCCTGTTCTCCTGTAATTGCAAGAACCAGCGTTCCTTTCTGTCTTGGTAGTGGAACCAAGTCCTGGCTCCTGCTCCCTTGTGGTTCACCATAAGTGTTCCTTCCTGTCCTGTACTAGTGACCCAGACCTGCTTATGGACAACTCTATTGAGATGCCAAACAGCACCAGGACCTGCACCCAATGCCAGCAAAATGTCTCCAGTAATCTCTTTCTGACTGGTTATATGATCCTTTTACTAACTCTGGACTGAGAGCTCCTGAAGTTGCAGGTGCAACTGTCACAGTCACCTCCAAGGCTTGCCACTGGTGCTGTCATATGCACTCAGGGCCAGCTCTCACCTCTGTGTCATAAACTTCTCCTGACAACCTCCTACATTTTCTTAGACTGGAAAGATGCCCTACTCCAACCTTTTGTTGGCTTTGCCAACAAATTTAATTTGAGGCACTATTTTAAAATTGTTTAGAGAGAAATGTTGGGAGAGTTTGACTGTGTTACTTGTCTCTGTGCCATCCTCCTACCACCATTTGTAAATTATGTCAACAAGTACCTCCCATGAGACTACATTTTATTTTCAAATAGTTTTATTTGATAGAATGTGCGTTCTTCGTCTGAGCCCAAATCTACTCTCTATAATGTCCACATCTTGGTCTAAATTCTGCCTTGTGAAGCCACTCAGAAAAAAGTTCAAACTTTTTTCCCAAATAATAGCCTTTTGAATATATTTATTTAAAGATAAGGGTCTGGGTTCAAATCTTGGTTCTGCTATTTATTGCCCATGTGATCGTGAGCAAGGCTTTCTCATTGGTAAATTAAGGGAGTGGGACTGGATTACATCAAAGTGCTGTCGAGCTCTGAATCCAACATATAGAAACAAGACTGCATGCAGTATCAGTCAATCTAATTCTGGTCTCCGGTTAGTCATGAACTTACTCCATGACCCTGGGAAAGTCAGTTCCTCTACATGGGACTCATTCTTCTTAACTATAAAAGTATTTGATGAGATGATCTTCAAGTTTTATTCTAGGTCTGATTTTCTATGACTCTATGTTCCTTCTAAAGTTTTTTTTTCTTTTTGAAATACATCCCCAGTTTCTCAACCATTTTTCATTACTCAGTTTGGAATTCCTTCATTATCTTCACTACCTTGTCTTGACATTATTCAGTTTATTAATGTTCCTCTTGATGTATGGGGAGGACAACTCAATGCAAAATTGTAAGTATTATCAGATGGTAAAGAAGACAGTGGTACATCAACTCCTTTGGATGTTCTGGATACTACCTTTCTAGTGATCATGTATTAATTTTGAGAATATTCACATCACATTGCTGACTTATATGGGATTTACAAGCGCTTAATTATTTTATTTCTTACATAGTCTATTTTTAAGTCCTATCATACGTATATTGTTTTCATGGTTATTCACACCTATGCTCAAGGTTTTACATGTAACTCTTTTAAACTATTTTTTAGAGGCAGAAACGTAATAGGAGAGTAGAAGTCAGTACAACAAAGTCCCTCTCCACCAGTTCTTCTAAATAGATTTAGAAAACATACCATGCTGAATCCTGATGAGAAAATTCAAGAGTTGGATTTTTTTCAGCCTAGGTCAGAATAGGGAGACAGAAGTCTATGGAAACTGGGACAGAGTCTAGACAGGAGTGAATTGCAGTGTAATAATCCTGCACAGGGAAAGAAAAATACCTGAAGCAGCCAAAAAGATTAAAAAATATACCAAGGAGCCCCTTTCAGAATTACACAAAATTTGGCAGCCACAAATATAAAAACATGGTAAGCTTGTAATACAATATTCCAAAAGGCAAAAGATTTAGGTTTGCAACCAACATTAATTTACCCAGAAAAATTGAATATAATCCTATAATGAAAAAGTGAGCCTTTAATTAAACAGAGCAGGGGTATCAAACTCAAATGGAAATGGGAGCCCCTACATAAGGATCCCTGTGGGTCACATATTGACTTAGAAAAACCATATATTAACATTGTCTATGTCATGTTATATTTTTATTTATTTTTAAAAATATTTCCAAAATACATGTTAAATTGGTTTGGGTTACACTTATGACTGTTATGGGTGGGACCCATATTTGACAGCTATGAAACAGAGGACTTCCAAACATTACTGATGAAAAGACCAGAGCTGTATAGAAACTTTGAGATACAAGCACAGGCATCAAGAGAAACATAAAAAAGTAAATGAAGAAATAACCATAAGGGATTAAGAGATTGTATATATGTCTCTTCTGAATCCTCTCATCATCATGTATAACAGAGTCTAATTGGACAGAAGACCTAGGAGTAATTCGGTTATGTCTTCATGATCTTTTAAAGAAGAATTAGAAGGGAAGAGAAGAGGAATATACTAGAGGAAAGGGAAAGGCAGTTTAGAGAAAATTATCTCAAATAATCAAGGTGTGCAAATGGAAATTTATACAAAGAAGGACAAAGGGGTGAGGGGAGTGGCTGACACTTGGACCTCACTCTCAATTGGTCAAAGGAGAAGACAATGCACACATGGAGTTGGACATAAAAATGCATTTAACTGAACAGGGAGACAGGAAGGGAAAGAGAGATGGGAGAAGGGACAATTAGAGAGAGAGTAGGTTAAAGGAAGAATCTGTCCCAAGAAAAATTGACTCTAAATAAGGATATACAAGAATTCCATACCTTTTTTTTAATGGTGGAAAGAATAGGAAACTGAGGGGTTGGGGTGGGGAGTGAATCAACTGGACTGAATAAGTTATATTATATAAATATGTTGAAATGCTATTGTGTTTTAAGAAATTACATTCACAGCATTGCTTGCATCTGTCTTCTCATTTAAAGTCCTCCTACCTACCTTTCTAATCTAGTTTCATATTAATCACATTCACACCTTGACCATTTTAGCCAGGCTGGCTTATTTGCATAGTCCTATATGCAACATTTAATTTCTTGCCTCCCTATCATGGCACTGGCAGCCTCCCATGTCCAAAATGCCTTGCCTTCTCCCTTCCACCCCATCAAATTGTAGTTTCTTTTAATTTCTGTTTGATCGACTTCAGGAAGCCTTTCTTGATCCTTTCCAGCAGTTAGTATTCTTTTCTCTTGAAATCATTCTGCATACGTGCTGTATCCCCTTAGGAAAATGTAAGTTCCCTAGGGGAGAAAACTGTTTCAATTTGTATTTGTATCCCTAGAATATTAAGCATATAACACATATTTATGAAATGAAGTTGCATTGAATTATTCGCATAAACATTCAAAGATTGTTCCTGGATCCTTGAAGTTATGTCTTCTTTTGAATTATTGAAACTGTTCTACTGTTATTTTCTTCTATATTGTACTTGTCCTCAATAGTATCTGGAGCTATCATTTTTTCCTAGGCCTTTTGCTTTCTCCCCATCCATTTTTAGTTTAAAACTCCCTTGATCACATCAGCAAATGTCCAACCAGATGGAAATGCTTCAAAAAACTCAGAGAAACGGCTATCTAGAGTCATTACATTTTACATCTGATACAACTTCCAAGCAGTTTTCAAGAATACAAACTAAAGTAAAAAGCATTGCTGAAATCTTAGCTTGGTGACACAAAAGTATTGGCTATGGAGCTGACAGGGCCAAGACATGGTCTAACTTTGACTATTCAAGAACACAAAATGTGGTAGGGGAAGTAAAAGGAAAGTATTACTATTTTCTTCAGTCTCTCCACAGCTACTCCTCTGCACTACAACTTCTTTTCTCTGTAAGCCTTTTCATCATCCCAATTATCTACTTATCAGGCTCTTGGGATAATTCTATAAAAAGTGATTTATTTTTCTTTCAGTTTGATCTAAAATATCTGCTTTCAAAGACTTATAGATGATATTAAGGAAAGTCATTGTTACAATAATGTAAATGAAAAGACTAAAAGATGGTCAGATTAATTGCAAATTACTTATACTTATCAGTTTTGATCTCAGAATAGATGATGAAGTATACTTTTGTTTCTCAGTAGAGAGATGAGAGGCTATGGAAGAAGGTTGCATGTTCTACGAGACATGGCTGTTGTGTTAGGTGGTTTTCCTTAACAGATGTTTAATGTTATGAGGAAGGGTTAAATGAAGAGGAGTGGGGTTGGATAGGAAGATAATATGAAAAAGAAATAACAATAGAACTTTAAATAAAGATTAATTATTAGACTAACCCATTGGTATCGCTCTCTGGAATATATTCCCTCCTTTGCTGGGAATACTGACTTCCTTGACTTCCTTTGAGTCCTAACTAAAATCCTGCCTTCTACAGGAACCTTTATCCAACCCCTATTGATTCTACTTTCTTCCCTCTGTTCATTATTTCCTATTTATTCTGCACATAGCTTGCTTTGTATATATCTGTTTGCATATTGACTCTCTCAATAGGTTTTTGTCTCCTTTTTGCATCTTCAACATTTAGCATGATGCCTGGCTAAAGTAGATGTTTAATAAATGTATTAATTGAGTAACCACTGACAGAGCTAAAGTGGAATTCATAGTCAAAATGTTTTGGTTCTAGTAGTATCTTTGCTACTAATTAAATGCATATGACCTTAGGGAAACTATTCAACCTCTTTGGGCTTCAGTTCCCTTATCTTTTAAATGAATATTTTAGATAAGAAGATTTTACAAAGTTGGTCACTTACTATATATATATAACTATAGGCAAGTCACTTTGCCTTTGTGAGCCTCAGTTTCCTCTTCTCTGAAATGAGGGGGTTGGATCAGACAGTGTCTTGGATCCTTTACAATTCTCAATCTAAGATCCCATGTTCCTATTTTCCTCTTTTAGCTCTTAAATTCTATTACTCTCTGAACAAAAGACATTTTTATAATATCTGGAAATTCCCTTCAGGATGGTGGAAATGATGTGGAATAATATTAAAGAATGCTAGTTAATGGCTTTCTCCTGCCTGGGAACATCTTCCCATCCTTTTCATTATGGCTATGAACTTTAATTCTTGTGCAGTGCTAGCTGATGGTTTCTTCGGAAATCTACCTCATATTATAGGCAATGATGTATTGTTATTGTAATAATAAATTTTGAGATTAACTACCACAAAATAGCATTAAGTATTTTATGATCCCTACAGCATGTAAATGATGCACATCATTACTTTTTCCAATCTTTGTAAATGGTCTGGTAATAGCCTTTTTACATTAGAACATACTGCGGATGCATCTTGCTTTATCCCAAAGCTGACTTTACAAGTCATGATCTAT
This sequence comes from Potorous gilbertii, assembly GCA_028658325.1. Taxonomy (NCBI): domain Eukaryota; kingdom Metazoa; phylum Chordata; class Mammalia; order Diprotodontia; family Potoroidae; genus Potorous; species Potorous gilbertii. Next base: position 206,682,843 of record CM053771.1, on the reverse strand, counting down.
AACCTTTGGATCTGTTTAAGAGTGCAGTCACTGAGCTGGTATATGAGTGAGCATAAATACTGCTGTTTGCTGTCACACAGGAATCATGGCAGCATTTGAAAAGCATTTGAAAAACATTGCTCTCCATGCAGGTAGAAATTATGGTATTAAAGGGAAATCTAGTATTGAGCACAAGTGGATATTATTGAACCACATTCAACAGTCTCCCCTCTAACAGTTTTTTGTTTTAATACAAACTACTTTCATCACATCATTTTCTCAATTTCAGCTCATTTTCTGTATGGAAAAATGGGCTAGTTTATCACATTAATAGATTTTCACTTTAGTATTGAAGCCATTTATCAGGCTTTCAGTGCCTTGAGTGGCCAATCTGTTGAAGGATTTCCTTACCTGCCCCCCACCCCAACACGGGTGCTGGAGCCAGCCTAAACTGACTTCCAAATCGATGGTAAAATTTTCAATGTGAACATTTTGAATACCTTGGAAATCTACAAACACTACAAAATAAGGGCTTGATTTCTTTTCCTATTGGTTGTCTAGACTTAAAAAAAGTATTAGAGAAAATTCTAATAGTGAAGATTAAATTTACATGTGTACATGCATACATTTTTGAGAGAGCTAGCTGTTAAATATTTATCAGTACAACCCCATCCCACACCCATCTTGTATCTATTCTATATGTATCTTTTATGTATCTATTTACATACTTACCGTCCCCCCATTTATTGTAAGCTCTTTGAGGGCAAGCATTATTTTAGTTTTTTCTTTGTACCCTCAAGTCTTAGTATAATGCCTGGTACATAGTAAGTGTTTAATAAATGTCAACATAGAGTACTTTTGAAAAACTTAAAGTGTATATCCATTCTAGTTATTGATTGGTGGGTTTTTTTGGTAAGGATGGCTGAATTTGGGGAACGTAAAGCATTAGAAATCATGATTGCTGTTAGAGTCTGGTGACATCTCCAGAATGAGAAGAAGAGATTGTAGTGAAAAATGAAAAATGGACATCAGCTAAAAGGAATGTCTGGAGCACATCACTGAGTGTAAGAAAACCTACTTCCACGTGGTGTGATGGAATCAGCTCTAATCAGGCTGCAAAAGTCCATTAGGAAATTTTATTTGCACCTCAGAAATCAGCAATTGTTACAAATGAGAGAGTTTGATTTATTGTTTTGTTGATTATCTAGAATAAAATGTTAATAATATACATTGAATATAAATTTGTGTGGACATACATCATTTTCCACCCCTTCTACTACAAAGGAGAGCACGGCTGTTAAATATTTGCTTGCACAGCCCTGATTTGTACTCTCTACACAGGACATCTTCCACAAATGGCAAATGCCTTTGGCAAACTTACATTTTCCTGCTTTGTACCTAGGTTTATATTGATAATCCACATGTGATTGAGAAATTATCCAGATATCTGGTTACATCTAAAATGAATTCTTTTGTGATTTCAAGTTGTGCATGAAACACATCATCAGAGGAGAACCTTTTAAGCTCTGTTTGGCTCAATGACTCAAATGCTTTGGGATCAAAATGCACCCAGTGGGATATAGTCTTCTCTAAATTTTTCAGTCTATTGTGTTACTGACGTTACTGTTACTCCAATTTGATATAGTAATAGAAATAAAGGGGCAGATGACAGAGAATAAGTTATTACTATGTTAACAACACAGTTATATTGTTAGATAGTAATTTTGTTGTTAACATTCTGCTATCCCTTTACAAAGTGTGGAAAAACATTTTTTTCTTATTTGAACTGAAAGGAACAATTGCATTGACTACAAGACTTGCCAAACTCCTGATAGCTCTTAAAATGCTGAGTTCACCAGCTCTGGCTATGAGCTATGAGAGGAGTCAGCCCCTGAAAGAGAATTGTTCTTAACCTCTTAAGAGAAGGAGAGGGATTTCTTTTTCTTCTCCCTTTCCTCTATTGTCCATGATACCTTGCAGTGGAGCTACCCACCCAGTAGGAAACAATACTGAGCAGAGACACTCTTCAGCTAGATATGGCTACAGACAGGTTGTGACTCAAGGCATGAAACACCTTCAAGGAACAAGAACCCTGGCAGCAAAGAACAAACTGATTGTGAATTCCAAGGAGAACTAGCCTTGGCAATTTAGAGTTGAGCTGAGGAGAGGAACACCATCTTCCTTCTGAAAGCCCATCTGAACAAGTCACTGAACAGAGATATTTTGAGAGTGGCTAGATGAGGACTCTATGAGGAGAAAAAGAAGATGGAGCACCTGTAATACTAGAGGCCTGAGTTCTTTTAGGCTCCTGTGTGATTTACTACTATTGTACCATATTTGTGGGAGAATGCATCCTAAATTTGTGGGGGCCAAGGGGTATGTGTTCATAGCTATTGTTCTAATGATGCCATCTTAGTAAATATCATTGCTCTTTGCTCATTGTGTCTATTGGCTGACTATTAAAGGGACACTCACCAGTGACAGCTTGTGAATAACAGTGTTAGTGATGGGTGGGTACCTACAAGGTATCCCCTACAAAGCAGGGTTACCAATGATTCTCAGAAGAGCTAAACCAAGATTACCACTTCCAATTAAAGCGGTAACTCAAGAAGGTATTAACAGTGAAAATATTTTCTGCTGAAGAAAATTGTGAAAGTCTTCCTGCACCCTTCTCGTGTTTTTATCAGGAACCTACTCAATGTCTATGCAGATTAGTCTCATAAAGATTTTATAGAGAGCTGAGAAATAGGCAAATGATAATAATTGGTACTTTACCAGTCACCTACTCTCTCTCTCTCTTTCTCTCTCTCTCTCTCTCTCTCTTTCTCTCTCTCTCTCTCTCTCTCTCTCTCTCTCTTTCTCTCTCTCTCTCTCTCTCTCTCTCTCTCTCTCTCTCTCTCTCTCTCTCTCCCCTCCCCCTTTTCATCTCTCTAGGTTGGATCTGAATTCTCAAACTTGAACGTGTTAATTTCTCCTCATCTTAATCTTATTTTTCTAATTCCATTTTAACTTCTAAGAGTCAGTGGGGGTAAAGGAGAGAGAGAAACCACTCTTTTTACTGAAAAGAGGTGATGGCATAGAGATCACTCTATTCCAGATGAAGTAAATATACAAAGATACAGTAGCAACAATAATGTAGAGCGGGAAAATAGAGACTAGACATGTAGTTTCATTGACATAGAAAATTCCCAGATGAGTAAATATCCTCTACCAAGCAAGGCAAGTTGATAGCTTCTTTACAACTTATGGTCTTTAGAGAATCAACTCAAATACTGAGAGATTAAGTGTCTTGCCCAGAGTTGCATGACCAGTACATATTGGAGGAAGGGCTTGAACCCAGGTCTTCTTAGTTCCAAAGATGGCTCTCTATCCGTTGTGCCGTGTATCTTGGATGGTGAAGTCACTGAATCATAGAATGGTAAATAGTTGAAGGCCTAAACAAGCAGGCCTACTGTGTGCTCAAAACTTTCAGCTGCTCTCATGCTCTACAAGCTCTGTCCCCTTTGCCTGTGAAGGACCATGGTAAATATGGAGCCCTCAGGAGCCTAGAATGTGGACTGGATTGTTTAGGGGCAGCTGAAGAGATGACGTTACCAGCACAGGACAGAACAATTCTAGGCCTTGGGCCATTAAATTTTATAGAGAAGGTATTCATTATCAAATTCAACAATTAGGGCATGATTTCCCCAACCATCCTTAAAGAAATACCAAGGTTACTCAAACCAAATATTTTAATGAATTCATAACAATTGGAAAGTCATTTTCGTGCTCCCCAGCTGTGAGATTACTAAAATGTAGCTGCTATATTCCACTCAATAGAACCGTAAAGTAAAAACATTTACTGCTGGTGGCGTTCCAGGGACCAGTTAAAATTGCTTTATAGCCTTCAGTAATGAGAGTGGACAGCAATGTAACAATACATAATAAGGTGAGTTTAGTTTTATGTCCTGAGAACAATCTGCTTTACCCTTATGGCTCAATTCTTTAAGCTGTTTCTATTTAAGATGATTACAAACCATCAATGGCGAGTGACAACTATAACTGTTACAGCCTATGGGGAAAAAGGGCACAGGTCTGTAGTCTGTGCTAAAGCACAGTTGGCCCCAGACTAAATAGACATTTAGGCTCATGTAAGGACAACACAGCATTTTCCACTTAAACATCTGTAAATCTTTCTTTTTCATTTAATATTGAATGAAGCAAGAGAAGGGAAAGAAGGAAGATTTTTGTTTGTAGAATATTAGATACAGAAGAAACTTGAGAAGCTATCTAGTTTAATTCATGCCCCAAAAGGAATTCTTTCGATAACATTCATGACAAATGGTAAATTATCCAGTTTTAGCTTCATTCATTGATTTACCCATTCAACAAACATATATTAAGCACCTACGAGCCAAGCACCGGTCTGGGCACTGAAGATACAAAGACAAAAACCAAATCAGTCTTCAAGAAGCTTATCTTCTATTTGGAGAAAATAATTCATGTATGTATATACAAAATCCATGCAAAGTATAAAATAATTTTGAGGGGTGGGGCTGTAGTCACTGGGGGTAATCTTGGATAGTAAGAGAGATAATGAGTTCTCTCCACTTTCCATCTGTAGTTCTGCTTGGTTTAAACTCCCAGGAACAAGATACCCCTCAGGGAATAAGTTGATCATCTAGAATCTCATCAAGATATTGTTAAGCTCAGCTTTGGAAACTAGCTGTATGACTGTGAACAGGTCATGTGAGCTTCCTAAGCTTCAGTTTATTCATCTGTAAAATAGGTGTAGCAACAATAACGATGACACGATGGTGATGAGAGCTAGCATTTATGGAACGCTTTCAGGTCTGCAAAGCATTTTATAAAGTTTATCTCAATTTATTCTCACAACCACTCTATGAGGTAGGTACTATTGTCCCATTTTCAAATGAGAAAACTGAGGCGGAGAAAGGTAAATGACTTGCCCAATGTCACAATGGTAGGAAGTGTTTGAAGTAGGTTTCAAACTCAGGTTTTCCTGACTCCAAATCCAAAACTCAGGCCACTATGCTACCTAGATGACCAATAATATTTACATTATTGAACTCAATGATTTATGAAAAAAATGCTTGGCTAAGTTCTATCAATTGTTTTGTGTGACATGAATGGAAATTATCAGCAACTATTATAATCTTAATATCCTAAATCCTAATAAGAAAAATTATTTTCACCCCATTTATCTTCCCAACTCCCTCAATGGGATACCCCCTCTCTGCTCTCCTCTCTCCAGCTTCTTTTTGTGTTTCATCTTTCTCTATTAGAGTCTAAGCTTCTTGAGAGCAGGGACCATCTTTTATCTTTTCTTTTTTTCATTTAAATCTCCTGCTTTTAGCACAGGGCTGTGCACACAGCAGGCACATCATAAGTGATCACTTAATTGAATTAAATAGAATTTTAGACATGTTGAGCTTAAGATGCCTAATTGGAAATGTCTGCTAGGCAGTTGTTGATGCAGGACAGGGTCTCAAGAGATAGACTAGCACTGTATAACACAGATCGGAGAGACATCTACCTAGACATGATAGTTAACTCCATGGGAGCTGATGAGATGGAGCTTAAAGACATCTGGTGCAGTGATGTCCATTCTCTCTAGAAGCAGCCTATTTCACTTCCGAACAACTTCAGTTATTAGAATGCTTTTCTGTACAATGAGCCAAAGTCTCACTCTCTGGAACTTCCTCCTGGTGCTCCCCAATTCTGTCCTCTGAGGTCAAGCACAACAAGTATAATTCTTCTTTCCCATGATAGACCTTCAAATACTTAAGGCAGTGTGACATATTTATTAGTGAGTTGAAAGTTTATTGTATTTTTCCAGAATCTTGCTCCTTCTCATTGTGCTATTGTCAGTGGCACCCTATTCACTCAGTCTCTCATCTCTCTGTCTTTGTGTACATACCCTTCCCTCCACCCTCCACCATATAGGTTCCTTGAGAGCAGGGTCTGTTTGGTATCTGCCATTATGTCCACAGAAACCTAGTACAGCACTTCACACACAGTAGCACTTGATAAATATTACAAGTGGTTGAATTTGTTGAAACATTGCTAAAATGAGACTTGAATTAAATTAACTTTAGACTTCAATTTCCTATGCTATCTTGACCTCCGACTCCCAATCACTGAGAGCAAGCTGTCCATGAAAATACTTTGATCTTATATGTGAGTCAATAGTATTACTATTTAAAATAGTGGCTGTGTTAATTTTTATAAGTGAGAATAATGTCAACTTTCTTTCTGAATACTTCAGCTAAAATAAACGTTAAACTGAAGGATCTTTTCTCTCATTTTCCCGCATATTGTACCTATTTCTTGAAGATCTGGGGTCTATTTCCAGTTCTGACTGACTGCATAACCATGAGCAAATCATGTCTGCTCTCTGATTTTCAGTTTATTCATCTGGAAATAGGTGTAATGACAACAATGATGATGACAGCATTTGTAGAGCCCTGTAAGATTTGCAAAGCATTTTACATATGTTGTCTCAATATATCTACACACAGCTCTATGAGGTTGGTACTATTATCCCATTTTCAGACGAGGAACTGAGGCGGAAAAAGGTAAGTGACTTGTCCTGGGTCATACTGGCAGTAAGTGTCTGAGGTAGGTTTCAAACTCAGGTTTTCCTGACTCCAAATTCGGACCACGAGGCTACCTAGATGACTAAAAATTTTTACATTATTGAAGTCAATAATTTATGAAAATAATTCTATGCAAAGCTTTATCAATTGTTTTGTACGTTGTGAATGCAAATTATTAGTAATTATTATAATTTTAATATTATAAATCATAATAAGAAAACTATTTTCATTCCATTTATGTTCATTAGGTATTTAGAATCCTTATCCTCCCATTGTAAAATATTGTTCTGAGCTTATGAATATCTCTCTTTTTATTCTTTTTTACTGTTCTCTAATATCTGTCATTACCTATAAAAGTTTTCTTATCTGTCTCTGGTTGGTCTTTTGGGCCACTAAATTCTACCCAGAATGTCTCCCTATGCCACTCGTTGTGTTTTTCTTGGAAAGGCAACAATATATAACAGAGAGAATACAGAAAGTGAAGTCAAGAAGACATAGACTCAAATCTTGCCTGTGATTTATACTTGCTGTATGCTTGCAGGCAAGCCAAATTATCCCTCTGAGTCTTGATTGCATCTGTAAAATGGGGATATTAAACCTTCAGAAGCTATACCATAGGATTGTTTTGAGATTAAAGTGCAATAGGTTGTTTTAAGCTCTTTACGCACCTTAATATGTTGTGTAAATGACAACAATTCTCATAATCATTGTCATAGTTCCTACAGTGACACAGCAGTAGGCTGTCTAATTGTTTATAGTTTCTCGCTTACACCATGTGAGACAGCATGGCATAGTGGATAGAGACTTGACTTTGGAGTCAGGAAGATCTGGGTTGAAGTCTTGCTTGTAATCATACATGTGTGTATGTACAGTATGCATATGAGTATGTGTCTATATATATATATATATACATATGCACACATATACATATATGTGTGTGTATTTGTATTCCATGAAAAGGTGTGTGTATGTGTACTTATCCATGGAAAAATTATAAATCAAGTCATAGGGATTTCTTTTTGCAGGATTTAATTTAAATCACTCTGATTCCAGAGACTGAAAGTCTCAGTTCAGTTTCTTTCTGTATACTTAGTCCAGTGCCTGGAGTATAGGAAATACTTGATAAATAACTTGTTGACTTCTGTAGTGTCCTAGATGTGGAGAAGGAAGAGATCTTAGAGGATGTCTAATCCAATCCCTTCATTTTCTCAATGAGGAAATTAAGGCCCAATGAAGCAAAGTGACTTATCAAAGTCACAATATCAGTAAATGTCAGAAGTAAGCTTTGAACCTGGATGATAGAATCTAAAATTTCCTTTTAGAATTTTTTTGTTTACAATTTGGGAATAAGAAATACTCTTATTCTAACCCTTATACTCATACTTTTTTCTTTAAATACCAAGAGAAATTCTATCTTCATATCAGGTTTTCAGGCTTCCCTGGATAACAAGATCAGAGAACAAAGCACATTAGGGTTCACTAGAATTCTTTCAGGTAGGTTCAGGGTAACTTGCTGTATCACCAAGGCAATATTCACAGCACCAATGGCGACTATGAATATGCTGGTTGGTGTAGGTCAGAATCACAAAGTACAACACACTCTTCATATAGAAGGCAGAAGAAAAACATTTATTCAGACACCAGAAAGCCAAATCCTAACACCCGAAAGCCAAATCCATCATCGTAACCAAGAAGTCAATACACGTTATCACTGCAGGGAAAAACACCATTCCCAAGTTTTCCCCCCATCCACACCCTTTCCTGGGGCCTTTCCATGAGCAAACACTTACTACCCTCCTTGTCTGTTCGCCTGTGTCCTCTCTCCTCTGCTCTACCTGCTCTTACCAATTTCCTCCTGGCTCTGCTCTGCCCTTTCTGTTCTACCTGTTCAGCAAGCTTTTCCTACCACATGTGACTTAGGCTTCCACGTTATTTAAACAGGTTACATGGATCTATTGATGGGTGGGAAAGATATTCAAATTAAGCAAAAATATATTAACAATATACTTGCTTATCTACAGTAGGACAAAGTCTCTTCCTCCATATTTGGTAAGTCATTCCTGTATTGCTTCATTCATTCTAGACCAAGCATCCTGATGTTAAGCTCTCCCTTTCCAATTGAAACACTGCTGACCACAGAAGAAATGTGAACCAATTTATATAGTCTCCACATTAATCATTTTAATACTAGTACAAAAATGCTTCACAACCCATTAAAGGGACCTTAATCAGACTTGTGGGTAGCTAGACACATTGGATAGAGTTCTGGGACTGAAGTTAGAAAGACTCATCTTCCTAAGTTTAGATCTGGCTTCAGACACTAACTGTGTGATCTTGGACAAGTCACTTAGCCCTCTTTGCCTCAGTTTTCTTGTCTGTAAAATGAGCTGGAAAAGGAAATGACAAATCCCTCCAGTACCTTTGCCATGAAAACTCCACATGGGGTTATAAAGACTCTGACATGACTGAAATGAGTGAACAACAACAATCACACCTGTAACCATTGGCTCATGGTATCATGGATTTAACCCTGGAAGGGACTTCAGAAGCCATCTTGTCAATAATACAGTGAACCACACACTCTGAAGTGTAGCTCAATCAGATATAATTGGAAAATATTTAATAAAATAAGTAAAAATACAGCAGAACATAATGTGGGTTTTTACATCATTGCAAAAGAAAAACTTCAGTAGAAAGGGACCATTCAGCTGTACATAAGGATTCTTGTTGGTGCCTATTGACTTTAAAAACTACAAATCAAAATTATGAATATTCTATTGTATTTTTATTTATTTTGTTAAATATTTCCCAATTAGATTTTAATCTTGCTCAAGATATCCTTTAGAATGATCACTTTGCCCTAGTATGGATCCTTATGCATAACTTTAGAGCCCCCATTTCTATTTGAGCTTGACATCACTGGTATCCATCTTACAGGTGAGGGAAAATGAGGCTCAGACCTTAAATGACGTGCTCAAGATGACATAGGAAGTGAAAGATAAAAAATTTGAGCCCAGGTTTTCTGACCCCAAATCTCACACTCTTTCTACCATGTGTGCTCTGGATAGTAGGATTGCTTTAAGCCCATTTTGGGGTTTAAAAACAATCTGGAAGAATTTAAGTAACTTAACTATGATCACGCATCCAGAATTTCTGAATTCAAGTCTAATACTGTTTTTCTTTGTGCTGCCTCCCATATTAAGACGAGGGTTATTGCTATTTTTAATGGAGCAAACCACTCTAAAATGACAATATTCTAGCATTCTACTTGCTTGCTTTTGTGTGTGTCTGGACTTAATTATTATGCTAGTAAATTTCTGAATTTTTTATTTAGTTTTGGGCTAATTTGTATTCGTTTATATTGTATCTTGTATATACCATAATATTGTATTGTATCAACTAATTTTTAATGAAATCTGGCTTCTGACGAAATCATGCCATAAAAAAATCAGAATGTGCAAAGATCAGAAGTTAGAGTCACTTTTGATAGTTTCTAGTGTGATGTGAGGAGAATCTTTTGCTAAAGGGAAAAAAAGAGTCTTACTTAGCAGGAGGCAGATAAGAAACATCCGTTTAAAATAGGCGGCGGCTGTGCAGCATGTGGTGGAACTCAATAAATAGGCCTATCTAGTTCACCTTGGCTATGGTATCCTTTGGCTATTAATTGCCTTTTATAATGTTCACATTAGTTGGGCAGAACAGAGGGATTGCCATTTTTACTTCTGATGGTTATGATGCCCTGTGTTATGATAACATGTCCCTGTTTAGAGTTACATCTCCTCATTTTCAACTCTTCTTTTTCTAGGGCGGATGCTATTTCACAGAAATGTGGAGTGAAAAGAAGAGTCCAATAACAAAACAAATCTTACAAATCCTTGGCTTGAATGACAGTTCTGCACAGAAAATAAAATAGCTTTTGCTCTACTTTTTTGGAACCTATGTGCTATGTCTTTTAACATTTACCATCTGTATATTTTGAGTCAATCTATATACACATAGGTTGCGACAGTGCGAGATACTACCCTTGCATGTATGTGTGTGTGTGTGTGTGTGTGTGTGTGTGTGTTGGAACAATCCACAGGGAGGTAATAGCCTCTGGTGCAATTGCTGAGGGGTGGGAGGTATCGGGGTGGGTGGCAATTGAATAAAAATAAAGGGTCAATGAAAGCATAAGGAAAGAAGATAAGAAAGATTTCCATCCATTGTGTAACATAATAAATGTCATAGTGATTACATTAGTTTACAAATAAATGCATAAAATGCAAGTTATAACCAATCAGTGGGCAAGTCTGCCAACAGGTCTTAACAAACAAGTGTCGGCAGGCAAGTATGTTGCATTGTCAGGAAGTCTAGTATACACTGGCAGTAATATGTGCATATAATGATTTGTTTACAATGGGATGTGTCATTTAAAAATATATATTTTTTAAATGATGCAAATTAAAAAAAAACATTAAAGAGTTAAAGAAAGTAGATTTCCAGGAGGGCACTGAATAAAATTTTTTTTAAAGAAGGTGGTAGCCCAAATAAGTTTGGGAACTTCTGGTCTATAATCAACAAGCATTTGTTGATTACTAATGGCCAGGCACCATAATAAACACTGAGGATATATACAAAGGGAAAAACACAGACCCAACCCTCAAAGGAGCTCACATTCTAATGTGACAAGCAAACAACTGTGTACCTACAAAATATCATCTGTTTATCTTTCTTTCTATCTACCATCTACCTACTGTACATCATTTCTGTATTGTTTATCATCTACTTATCTGTCTGCCATCTCTCTTAAATGAGAAGTAAGCTCAGGTTTATACTTGGACGGGAAGGATGGAGTACTGTAAAATGAAGCACTGAGCCTGGAGTTAGGAAGTTGGGAGTTAGGAAGACCTGGGTTTGCGACCCACCTTGGAAGCTGACTTGATGATTTCAGACAAATTACTTGACGACGCAATCTCAGATTCCCTTTCTGTAAAACTTATTTAAAAACACCAATAACAATCACTCCACTGAGTAAGTATGAAGATCAAATGAGATGGTATATGTAAGACATATGCAAAGATATACAAAGATATACAAATGAGAAAATATACGGAAGATATAGAAATGTCATCCATCAGTATCTGGAAAGACATTTCAGGTTTTTGTATGGAAGAAAATTGATTTTCCCAAACTTTCTTTGGAATAGACTGGGGTAGGGTGTGTTGTATGCGTGGAGGGGAAGTTGCCTTCTTATCATATCCCTCATTCTTATTTTGCTTTCACAGAGGTTCTGAAAAGAGAACTACCACGTGAAAGAGATTGGAGTCTTACTCAAGGAATGTGTCTTCTCAAAAACACTTGCTTCCATGCCTGTTCCTCTCACAGGCTCACGGCATTATGTAAACATTTCTCTCACCAAATAGGAGTCTCTTCCCGCATGCAGAGTAGCTTGCACAACTTCCAAGGCTTGGAAGTTCAGGTTACATAGAACTGGATGTGAGCTCAGAGGTCATCTAGTCCAAGTGTATCCTTTTACCGATGACAGAAATGAATGACCCAAGGTAGCACAGGATGTAAGCTTCAGTGACAAGGATAATCATAGCTTATTTAGTACTGAAGAATCCTCCGAAACCTTATTCAATTTAAGAAATAGTTCATCTACAACTGAAAAACCCTTGTAAGTGAGTAAAGGGTAGGGAATGTATAATATTTAAGAAGACAGGAAGAATTTTAATAGGCTAATTTAATATTTAGAATGAGATAAGAAAAGAAGGTAAGAAATCTAGCACACATTCTCTTACATAATACTCAAGAACCAAAGACTCAAGGAAGGAACGAAGTTAATAATAATCATATTAACATTTATATAGTGCCTTAAAGTTGAAAAAGGACTTGACAAATATTACCACATTTGAACCTCACAACGACCCCAGGAGGTCGATGCTGTTATCCCCATTTTCCAAATGAGCAAACTGAGGGAGACCAAGGATCCATGACTTGCCGAGGGACACGTAGCTAATAAGTGTGTGAGACCATGTTTGAATAGTTTCCAAACTCAAGTTTTCCTGACCCCAAATCCAGAGCCCTATCCACTGTACAATCCAGTTATTTACAAGAAGCATGGCATTGGTACAAGCAAAAGCTTTTTGAAGCCGGTGTGAACTTTGTTTTTGCTCTTTGCTAGAATATATTTTTTCTTTTTTATTGCCTCTCCATTTTTCATCTCCTTATGTTGACTCTTTAAATTGTTTTCCTTTGTTTCATGGGCTGCTATACCAACAATAAAAACAAAAATCCATCACCATTGGTCATCTTAACAATGATTTACCTTTCCATGGGCCTCAGAAAAATAGACTTGGTTTGTTCCCAGTGCTTTATTCAAAGCCTTTTCAGCTTGGTAGATCTTGTACCAGACTGAATTCTACTAGCACAGCCTTTGAGAATCCTGGGTTATCTCCAAGCCATGATCACCTTCTTCAGATGAGAACTTTATAGTTATGTTCCTGTTTGGCCCCTTCTGTAGTGACAGTGATAGAGTAGCAGGAAAGAGGGTGCTAGGAGTCACATAGCTCATAGGTTGTCAATAAACTTTAATTTTATGTGTGAAACGTGATATCCTTGTCCAGTGACCAATGAGTGGACATATTGCTTCATTAGATGACTCGCAGGAATACTGATTTTCTCTGTTTCTTTTCAACTCCTTAACTCTATAATAAGCTAAATTCAGCTGTTTCCAAGTTCCAGATGGTCTTTGTAATAATAGTTCCTTTATATAATGCTTTGCAAAACACTTTTCATACAACTATCATTTTATATAAGCTGTGTAAATACTTACACGATGCCTGCAAGCCTGCCCACAAAGCCCTTGATAGATGATTACCATGTCTAGCTATCATCCTTCTCTTATCCATATCTTTCCTTACTTGCTCAGCCAAACTCTTTGAAAAAAAAGCTATCTGTACTCTTTTCTTCCACTTCTCATTTTCAAACCAGTGATAGTAAAGCTTCTTACCTCATTACTCAAAAAAAATACTTTCTCCAGTGTTATTGTCTCATTTGCCAGATCTAATGATCTCTCCTCAATTTCCCTTATTCTTAAGCATCCTATAGCAACTGACACTATTGATCATCTCCTGGGTAGTTTTCTCTTTTGATGTTTTGTGATATTGCCTTTTTCCTACTTATCTGCCTGCTAGTCCAATCAACCACTCTCAGTCTCTGTTGCCATATCATCATCCATGTCATTTCTACCACTTGTGGCCCTATGTGGCCAAGATTCTGTGGCCCTTCTCTTTCTCTATATACTCTTTCACTTGGTGAACCTATTAGGTCCCACTGGTTCAATTATCACATATATGGATATTATTCTTATATTTTTATATCTAGGCCAGGTGTCTCTCCTGACTTAGTTTCACACTATGAACAACTCACTGGCCTTTTTTGAACTGAATGTCCTATAGTATCTTGAACTGAACAGGTTCAAAATAAAACTCATCCTCTCCCCCAAACTCCCCCCTTACTTTACAGGGCACCACCATTCTTTCAACCAACCAGTTTCACAACCTCACTCTCTCACCTGATGTAACCAATCAGTTGCAGATATTCTTGTTTCTAGATCTATTTCTCACCATTTTCCTCTTCTCTGCACTCATATGAACACTTAGATCAGTTTTTTATCATCTTTCTCCTAGCTTCTTCATACTTTTCCAACCTTCTTCCATTTACTCTCTTCTAAGTGTTCATTAGTCTACTTACTGTTCCTTGAAATGCACTGACTGTTCCCCATGACCTCTATATCTCTACTTCTTAGAAGTCCCAACTTTATTCACAACTCAATTCAAATCCTACCTTCTGTGGGAATCCTTTCTCAGTCCATTTTTCAGCTAATATCTTCATCTTTCCATCTATCATGCATATATCCTGAATGTGCTTAGTTATTTACAAGTCATCTCTCACAGTGGAATCTTTTGTATTCCAGTTATTTACAAGTCATCTCTCACAGTGGAATCTTTTGTATTCCACATGCTTAGCATAGTACTTGGCACAACACATAGCTTAATAAATACTTGGTGAGTGACTGATTAACTAAACTATTGCAATAGCCCCTCCTTAGCCCCCTACCTGAGATCTCTCCCTGCCCTGATTCACACCCTTCAAAACTCTAAGGAAATTTTCCTGAAGTTTGACTATGTTAAATCCTACCCCTCAAGTGATTCCAAATTACTTCTACCATTAAGTATAATTTTTTTCTAGTATTTTTACCCCTTTATAACTTGTCTTCTTTCTAGCAGTCATTATACATCACTTCCCTCCATATACTCTATGGTCTTTCCATATTAAGCTATCATCTGTTCTGTATGACACAAGATGCTCCATTTTCTGTCTCTATGCTTTTTGTATGGGCTGTCCTTCATGACTGAAATGTATTCTCTTCTTATCTCCATCTCTTGGTTTCTCAGGTTTATTTCAAGATTCAGTTCAGTCTTTACCTTCTATGTGAAGCATTTCCTAATGTCTCAGATGCTGCCGCCCTCCCTCCCCAAACTACCCTGTACTGTTTTGTTGAATATTCAATCTAAGCTTACATATATGCCTCCTGGGTCATCTCCAGACATCCTGATGAATATCTATCTGATCACTGGATTCAGATGACTCTGGAGGAGAAGTGAGGCTGGTGACCTGCATAGCCCTCCTTCCCTCCAAACAAAGTCAAGTGCAAATCATGTCATCATTTCTCTGATGGCATAGTCTTCGGCAAGGGAGGAACGCATATACACCTCTTCTCCATGAGAACGTTGCTTCTGGAGGACAGGGACTCCTTCACTTACCTCTTTTGATTCCCAGTTCTACAATATAGTAGTTAATATAGTTGATTGATTAGCTCCACTTTCTGAGTAAATGAAGACACAGAATAAAGTCACTTGCAAGGGTTACAAATGGTGGTAAGTATGAAAGTCCAGGACTGAACCCAGGTCTTTTGGAGTAGAGTAAAACAGATTAACTTTTCAACAAGACGTTTCTGCATCACTCAATCAACAAGCATTTATTAAATTCTTACTATAGAACAAACTCTGCTAAACACTGGGGATGTAAAGAATGGCAAAACAATACCATTCTCAAGGAGCTTATATTCTAATGAGCCGAGGAAATAAAAATAAATGTATTTATAGATCTAGAGGGCCACGTGTAACCTTGAGGCCAAAGGTTCCCCAC
>CM053771.1:206576646-206666573 GCA_028658325.1 Potorous gilbertii | reverse complement strand
GTGTAGACATAGATATGGCACTTTAGTAAAACAAAATTAGTTAAATCACATTCTTAAGTATATTTCTCACTATTTGCATTGATAAGACAATAAATAGGAAGTGTTATTTGCTTGTTGTGTGAAGTAATGAAAATAATTCTGGACTTAGGAGAAAGATCTGTGTTCTTGACTTGACCCTCACCTTAACAATATATGTGACTTTAGTGAATTCACGCAATCTCTCTGTTAATTTTCTAGTCTGTAAAATGAGAGAATTGGATTAAGTGATCTCTAAAGTCCTTGTTGTTAAATGACTCAGTTTCCATAAGGATAGAACATACTATCCAAATTTAATGACCAGATTTGTGCTATTGAATTGGCTGAATAAGTTTTATGATGCTCAAGGAATTAAATCAGGAAAGACTCATGTTGTCTGATGTCCAGTTTTGTGATGCATGGGGGCTCTCACTTAAGAAATGCATCACAAAATTACAAAATATCAGAGCTGCAGTGGTACCTGCAGATGCCTGCATAAGGATCCCCTCTATATTATACTCTATACATTGTTGGTCACCCAATTTGAGCTTCAAGAAATTGAATCAGAGAGAACTCATTATTTCTAAGGCAGCCAAATCTATTTTTTAACTGCTTTCGTTAGGGATTTATTGAAAAAATTGTAGCTATTTAGTCTACTTGTGGACAGCTAGGTGGCCCAGTGGGATAGAGCATTAGGGCTGGAGTCAGGAATACTTGAATTCAAATCTGGCCTCAGACATTTACTAGCCATGTAAACCTAAGCAAGTCACTTATTACAGTTTGCTTCAGTTTCCTCATCTCTAAAATGGGCTGAAGAAGGAAATGACAAACCACTAGTCTCTGCCAAGAAAACCCCTAAACAACTAAAAAATGACTCAACAACAATGACCCTGTTTGTATCTCTTTGCACCTTATAATCATAGGTTTAAAGGATATAAGAGACCTGGGAATTCATGTAATCCAACTACTAGTTTTGAGCTTTGGGAACAAGCAGAACCAGTTAGAATCTTTCAAATAATAAAGTATAGATCCAGGTGGGGAACCTGTGGCTCTCTATGTCCTCAAGTGCAGCCCACTCAGTCAAAGGTCCTCATTTGAGGACCTAGAGGGCTACATGTAGCTTTGAGGCCACAAGTTCCCCACCCCAATATAGACAATGTATGTATACACACACATACACGTGTGTGTTTGTCTATATCTATGTATCTATGTATGTATGTATCTATCTATCTACAATTTATCTATCTATTTTAGTCTCTACCCAAGATTCCTCTTCTCCAGGGACCATGAATCATGTTGATGAGAGATTAGAGGATCCATGTGCAAAACCATCATAATGCCAGTACCTTCAAGGAATCCTCTTGTGGAATGAAATGTAGGTAGACCCTTCAGTATCCTGGATAATTTCCTCTGGATTCTTTCCAGATTATCAATGTTTTTCCTAAAATGTAAGATACACAGTATTCTGTATAAAGCCTGACTAGAGGCTAACGGTAAGAGTTAGCATTTCTATAGTGCTTTCCGTGTGTTACATCATTTTCCTTACTGCGAGGCTGTGAGGTAAGCAGTATTACTATCTCCATTTGGGTGAGGAAGCTAAAGCTGAGTGAGGATAAGGGACTTACTTGCTCACTGTCTCAGAGAGAGGATCTGAGAGAAGATCTGAACTCAGGTCTTTTTAACTCTGTGCCCAGTGCTCTATCCATTAGGCATAATAGCTGGGACTAGTTCTGGACATTATTTCTTTCTTAATGCAAGAGTATAGTCACTTTCTCGACTGCCATATCAGTACTGTTGACTCATATTGAGCTTGTAGTCCAATAACTCCATAATTTTTTTTTAAGAGAAACTGCTATCCAGTCATACCTTCTCTACCCTCTGCATCTTGAACTTGTGAAGATGACTTTTTTTGATCCAAGTGTAAAACTTTACATTTGCCCCTTTTGAACTTCATCTTGTGAGATCTGGTTTAATGTTCTAACCTGTCAAAGTCTTTTTAATTATGAGTCTCATCCAGTGAACTAGCCATTACTTCTAGCTTCATGTTATTGATGACTTTGTAAGCACACCATTGGTGCCTTAATCTGGGACTTGCATGATCTTTCAAAACTCACTGACCATAATGCAGCAATAAAAATGTGAATTTTGTATGGTTCTACAATATAGTTCATCTCGGCCAAGTAACTTGATATCTGTAAGGACAGTCAGATTTTAAAAAAATATTATCATACCTATTATGAGTCTTTAAAATAGTCATTTTAGTTCTGACCTTTTCATTCCAAGGGTCACTTTCCTTGGTAAATAATAGAGAAGTAAAATAAAAGTTGGCCGACCCCGCCTTCTCTGTTTTCAGGTATTTTTTTTCTAGTTACTAGTGAGCTGGAAGGAATCCAGCTTTCCTTTCTTCAATCCTTCTCTTCAATGTAAATTTAAAAAATCCACTTCTTTGTTATTCTTACCTTTCCTCAAAACACAGGTTCATTCAGAACTTTAGAATTCCCAGCAAATGCTTTTGCCTTTCTTTGTATCCTTGGCACTTAGAAGAGTGGCAGCACATAGTAAGCACTTACAAGTCTGGTGACTGACTGACACTATTTTCTTATGTGACTGTATGATGTGAGTTTTTTAAAATTTATTTTCCCATTACCTAATCTTGATTTAATCTTTTGTATGTAACTTTTAAAAAAATGCAAGTAGAAAAGTTGTGGGTTGCCTTGCAAGTATAGTCAAATTATGAAGTTGAGAGCCTGCCCTTCAACTGAGATAAAGATGTTTCATTAGTAGAGGTGATATTAGATGGGACAAGAGGAGGGTTGTACAAATGGCCCCAGGTGCTCAGAAGAAAAGCAGCCAAAGGGACTCATGCCATGACATGAAGAAGCAAGGGAAACGTCTTTGGGCTCTGCTATTTCAGGAAACCATTTGGAACATGTAGCTCAGATGTGTTGTTCTTTGTTCTTCATTCTTGAAGAGGACTATGACCTCAGGGAGGTGATGCCATAACATTCAAGTGAATGGAATTTAACTGAGAGAGGGCTGTGAAAAGTCACCAGTCTCCCTTTCTCCTCTGAAGTCATGTGTGTCCAGTGACAGTGGCCTGTCTAGTAACCCTAAGGTGCATTTCTGTTCCAGAGAAATTTAAACCCTAAAGGAGTTCACTAAGGCTCAAAATATTTATGAAGCTATTTATGGGGTACAAATGGAATTCACCAGAATGTCAGGAAGTTGTCCTTCTTGGGCAAGCCCAAGTTCGGTTCTCTTATGAGAGGAACCTAAACCATGGGATAGCACTGGGTATGGAGGACTTTGGGACCCAGTGGAAAGTGGGAGAAAAAGTGTAATTGTTTATGTACCACTGTAAGTTGCTTTTTTCTGTGAAGTTTTTGTTGTTGTTGCTTGCGTTGTTTATGGGGTTCTGTGTGTCCTTTGTTCGCTTTGTATTTTATGGACTAAAGTCTGAGGTGGGGGGATCTTTGAGAGTGGTAGGATGGGGTAAGACTACCTACATCACTTGGTGAATTTCATGCCCCTCTATATAATTATCTTTAGACAATGAATGGCCTGCTGCTTGTATTTTACTCTTCAAACTCTTTGCCTACTATGTACTACACTTCACCATGCCCATTCTATATCTCTACCAAAATATTTAGAAGATAGAAGGAGGTTCTGAGTATGTACAAGAATTCCTTCTTACTCATTCTTCAAACTGAACCATATTAGGGAGGAAAAAGTGCTGATCTGGCATGCGGAGTTATCCTAGCAACCAATATATAATATCCCTGTGGAAGGGCCTTACCAAATTTTGGAGCTAGAGGGGGACCAACTCTCTCATTTTACAGGCAGGATTTCTGATAGGCAAAATGACCATAAGGATAAGAAAAGTGATCCATTGTTATTTAAGAAAACCAAGGAAAAACTTTAACGTCCTTCGCCTTATCACCCAAATATTGCCTCATCTCCTCAACCTTGTGCTATATCCATCAAGCTAACTTGCTATTCTAAACCACCCTCTCTTCCAGTCTCCCTTTTCAATTCCTTTTCTGAAGTGATATATCATATCTAAAGAAAATCATGGAATAGTGTTGGCCATGTTGGTATTGTTGTTCAATCGTGCCCAACTCTTTGTGACCCCATGGACCATACTGTCTCTGAGATTTTCCTAGCAAAGATACTGGAGTGGTTTGCCATTTCCTTCTCCAGTGGATTAAGACAAACAGGATAAGTGACTTGCCTAAGGGGTTCACACAGCAACTGAGGGCCAATTTGAAATCAGGTTTTCCTGATTCTAGACCCTGCTCTTTAATCCACTGAGCCATATAACTGCCTCTTATAGTGACCTGCAAATTCATGCCATCTCATTCTTAATTGCTGGATTGAATTCAACTGGACTCTCAATGCTATACAATAATCCTATCATTCATTTCTTTTGATACTCTTACAGTCTATTAAATCACTGCTCTAAACCTTCTCTGTCCTTAACTTTCTTATATCACTATCCTCTTACGTTGCTGAGAAAAGAGACAACTAGATTCGTTTCATAAGTTACCTACTCTCTAAAAGAAATCTTTGGATTACTTAGCAATTCTTTCTTCCTGTCTACTAGATTTAGAGGGATGGATGGATGGATGGATGAAGAAATGAATGATAAGGCATTTATTAAGTATTTACTGTATGTCAAACTCTGTCCTAAGCACCAGGAATCTATAGCCAACTGAGACAGTTCCTGCTCTCAAGGAAGAAGCATTTAGCTCCAGGGCATATGGACCAAGCCAATGTTCTTTTAGGTATAGAAACAAGATATATGGAAATACCTCTTCTTTAATGTTATTTTTATTGATAAAAATATATCCATTTCTGATAATGAACCATTTGACATTTGCAAGGAGTTTGGTGCTTAGAGTTTTCTTTTCTGGGTCTGCAATAGACATGATTACTGATGAATCAGGGGCTTTAGCACTTGTAGAGGGGATGTCAGGGTGACTCTCTTGAAGGTTTGTTGCTGCTCTTGATAATGGCAGCTGTGTGTGCTCACCCTTTGTTGCTGAAGAAGACCATGCCATCAGAGAAATAATTACATGACTTGCACTTGACTTTGTTTTGAGTGAGGGAGGGCTGTGCAGGTCACCAGCCTCACTTCTCCTCCAGAGCCATCTGAATCTGGTGACCAAATATCATCAGGATGACTGGAGACGACCCAAGATGAGGCAATTGAGGTTAAGTGACTTGCCCAAGGTCACACAACTAGTGAGTGTCAAGTGTCTGAGGTGAGATTTGAACTCATGTCCTCCTGACTCTTGCACTGGTGCTCTATCCACTGCACTAACTAGCTGCCCCAGGCTGGAAGTAGAAATGTGGTTCCCCACTTGTAAGGCTAACCATTTCATTTATGTCCTTGACCCTTCAGGTCATTTCTAGAACCTTATTCCCTTGACCTTTCTTTACTTTCTAAAAATCTTCAAATTTTCCTAGCTTCTTTCCCTCCTTTCAAAGATGCACAGGATTGATCTTAAAAACAAAAACAAAATTGAACAAAACAATTTCACTGAATTCTGCTCTCCTCTTCACCTAATAATTTCCTATTTATTGTCAATGCCAAACTTCTTGAAGAGTGATCCACACAGAAAGCCTCCTCACTCACTTTTTCCTCATCCCCCTTTAGTCCAACCTTTGCCCCTATTAACCTATTAAAACGGCTTTCTCCAAAATCACCAATGACATCCCAATCGCCAAATCTAGTAACTTTTTCTCTTCATTCTCCTTAACTTCTCAGCACCAGGATCAAAGTCCAGATGTGGGAAAACGCAAAGTGTATAAAGGAACAAAAATTAGACCCCTTTGGCCATAGTGAATTATCTGTTTTCAGGAATACTCAGACAGAAACCTGGAAAAGCAAGGTCAAGGGTATAGTGTGAAATGTACAAACCTGTTTAAAGGGCTTGAGCTGTGACTTCTGATGACAGTAATGCATTTCACTTACATAGCATTTAACATTAAGTGTTTCAAAAGCTTTTACATGCATTATCTCATTTGGTCTTCACACTGCTGTTAGGAAATTCCTAATGACACCTCCCAATCAAATATGTTAAGTGTAGACAAGCCTGAAAACACTGTATTTTGCTACTATTACTCTTAAAGCCGATGTTGCTTTTCAGTCATGTCCAACTCTTTGTGATCCCATTTGAGATTTTCTTAGCAAAGATACTGGAGTGGTTTGCCATTTCCTTTTCCAGTTCACTTTACAGATGAGGAAACTGAGGCAAACAAGTTTAAATGACTTGCCCAAGGACACACAGCTAGTAAGTGTCTGAGGATAGATTTGAACTCAGGAAGATGAAACTTCCAGAATTGAGTCCAGGTACTCCACTGTGCCACCTTGCTGCCCCATCTAGCAGATGATCAGGCTTCTTATTTGAGTGAGGTGCTGGCTGTCTGATTTATACTCCTCCGTTCCTCTCCTTACATTTTGAATCCATTCCCTATTCAGAGAATAATAGATTTCATCTTTAGAAGTCTGTGTTGTCCAGATGTTTCCTTGACAACCTAGACTACTGCCTTGCCAGCAGCTCAAGATACGATGTCCTGGAGATCTTAAGTCTCTCATCCCTGGAACTTCTGGTCTAGATTCTTGACAATTCTGCTTTCCTTTACTCTCTAATCTCCAGACATTTCCTTGCGAGCCTAGACCACTGCCTTGCTGATGAATGTTTACTCTTTCTCTCTCTACTTTAGTTCCAGAAATATGATCAACTCAATCCTACCATGGTTTCTGGATTAGACTGTCAGTCTATCTCACGTGCTGTCCCTGAAACTTCCTGGACCAAAATAGGAGCTCCAGATTATGGCTTTCTTATGTATGTTGTCTCTCTTAATTAGAATGTAAGTTCCTTGAGGCCAGAAACTCTCTTTGTTTTTCTACTTGAGTCACCGTTGTTTGGAATATTAAATATTTTGATTTATTTATTCATTCAAAGCTAAAAGGAATGTCAAAAATCATCCAGTAATTTTACTGAGGGGTAAACTGAGGCCCAGAAGATGAGTGGTTTAGTTGTACAAAGTCATGCAAGTTGGCTATATGAGATCCATGAAAAGAACATAGACTTCTTACACCTTACACCCTATGCCACTCCCTCAAACACACATCCAGTCTTCTCTCCAAGAATGCTGGCCTCCTTGCCATTTCCCAACTATGGGCATATTTAGTGACTGATGTGGTCTCCTGATTTCCAGTTCCAGGCTTTTGGTGACTGAAGTGAGAGATGGGAAAGCATAAGCCTCATTCTATAGACAATCATAGTAGGGACTATAGACTATCTTTCTATTTCTTTTCCAGTATAAAGTTGACAGATCAGTGATGTGACTCTCTCCATCTGTCCTTTGGGAGCAGTTATTGGTAACTATTTGTGAAGCTCTTTGCTATTCACGACTCTACCTATTTCAGTCAAATATAGTAAGAATACCCATAAGATATAAAACAATTTCTTAAACCTCTACTATAATAAATTAAGAATTTCCCTCTAGGCATGTAATTTGAACCATATGGGTTCATTCTGAATGTCCAATGGCACAATTTATTTGTATAATGTCTTAGTGTTCCATGTGCTTTGAATTTATTTTTGGTTACAATTCCTAGATTTTTTCTAAAGATATTAGTTCAATACTGGTGAATAATGGATCTCTCAAATACATCAAAACATTATTTATGTTCCCATCTACTTCTTCCTGACAGAGTCTATAATTCATCCTTATTTGCATTGCTCCCTTTTCAAAATGTTTTGATCTATTTTCCTCTTCAAATCATGATTATTAAGAGATCCTACACTATTGTGTGTTTACATAGCCACAGACTCATTTAAATCATCTGGAACATGCAATCAAAATATGCCAGAGAAATAGATACAAGGATTCATTGCCTGTATTACTTCAAATTTGTTTTATGTTCAAATAAAAATATTTTTGTTTCCACATTAAGAAGAATTGGTTTTCAGAAATATTCTTGAGAAGATTTCTAAGACATAGTGGTTCCTTTGCATAAAGAATACTTATATGTCTGTCTAGTATATGTCTCCAATAAGATAGATTCTTTTTTTTCTAATCCAAAATTCTACTTTAATTAGATGAACTCACTGTTGAAAAAATTTCCTCTACCAATATAAATTATCAAATTTTGAAAATTACAAATTCTACCTATCTTCTTGTGAAAAAAAACAAGTTAATATTCTCCATGTTGTTTTGATTTTGGTGTCTGTCTTGATGAAGTGAGTACTAAGTAATCAATTTTTCTGAAGTTATTTATATTTGTATTCTTAGAGAGTTTGTCCAGGGTTACTGAGAGATCTAAGTTATGAAGGATCACATGGTCAGTCAAAAAACATTAAATACTTATCATGTCCAGCCACTGTTAAACCCTGAGAACACAAAGAAAGATAAAAAGATGGTGCCCACTTTCAAGCTTATATATGGAAAACAACAAGCAAACAATAGCATCCAAACTATAAATAGGATACCTTGCAAGTAACCAATAAAATGGAGGTACTAGGATTAAGAGACATTTGGAAAAATCTCATAGAAAGCAGGTTTTTAGGGATGGAGCCAAGATGGCAGAATAGAAAGATGCATATACTCTAGCTCTTCCCATACAGCCCATAAAATACCTGTAAAGGATGACTCTTAACAAATTCTAGAGCATCAGAAGAGACAGAACAATGGAGTGGAGGAGATTTCCATCCCAGGGTGACCTGGAAGGTTGACAGGAAAAGTCTATTACACCGGAGGTTGAGTGGAGTGCAACTGCATGACAGGAGGAGCACAACCAGGGCAGGCCTTGGGGGCAGAATTTCCAGCAGTAGGGGAGGTTTGCAGATCCTTCAATCCATAGGACCAAAGACACTTCAAAGGTCAGTGAGAAAGCTTTTTCACCTCTGTGACAATTGAACAGGGTCTTCCCCTAGCCCCAGCCCCAGGCAGCAGTGGAGGTGGCAGCACCAGCAGCAGGCTGTGGCCATGGCAGCAGCAGCCAGCATTCATTGTTGGAATCTCAGTTGAAAACCCCTGGGGGAATTGAACAACTGATATGAATCTCAGTCACCAGCTGGGCCAGGGATTAATCTACTATCTCTTGATTGTGCCACTTTAGAGAAACTGAGAACATACAGGTCCTCAGACTCTTGACAAAGGACCCAAAAGTCAAGTCACTGGTTGGGAAAATATCCAAAAAAAGAGGGAAAAAAGAAGACTATAGATGGTTACTTTCTTGATGAATAGGTATTTTCTCCCATTCTTTCAGATGAATAAGAACAATGTTTACCAAAAGGGGAAAAATAAAAGTCAAGACTTCTGCATCAAAAACTTCCAAAATAAGTATGCATTGATCCCAGGCCATGGAAGGGCTCAGAAAGGATTTTGAAAATCAAGTAAGAGAGGTGGATGAAAAATTGTGGAAAGAAATGATAGTGATGCAAGAAAATCATGAAAAGTGAGTCAACAGTTTGCTAAAAGAGACCCCCAAAAATGTTGAAGGAAATAACACCTTCAAAAATAGGCTGATTCAATTGGCAAAAGAGGTCCAAAAAGCCAATGAAGAGAAGAATGCTTGAAAAAGCAGAATTAGCCAATGAAAAGGAGGTTCAAAAAGCTCACTGAAGAAAATAGTTCTTTAGAAATTAGAATGGAACAGATGGAAGCTAATGACTTTATGACAAACCATGAAATTACAAACCAAAACCAAAAGAATGAAAAAATAGAAGACTGTGAAATATCTCGTTAGAAAAACAACTGACCTGGAAAATTGATCCAAGAGAGATAATTTAAAAGTTATGGGACTACCTGAATGCCATGATCAAAAAAAAGAGCCTAGACATCATCTTTCATGAAATTATTAAGGAAAACTGCCTTGATATTCTAGAATCACAGGGCAAAATAAATATTGAAAGAATCCACCTATCACCTTCTGAAAAAGATCCAAAAAGAGAAACTCCTAGGAATATTATAGCCAAATTCCAGACTTCCCAGGTCAAGGAGAAAGTATTGCAAGCAGCTAGAAAAAATCAATTCAAGAACTGTGGAAATACCATCAGGATAACACAAGATCTAGCAGCTTCTACATTAAGGGATAAAAATGCTTGGAACATGATGTTCCAGAAGTCAAAGGAACTAGAATTAAAACCAAGAATCACCTATGCAGAAAAGCTGAGTATAATACTTCATAGGAAAAATGGTCATTCAGTGAAATAGAGGACTTTCAAGCATTCTTGATGAAAAGACCAGAGCTGAAAGGAAAATTTGACTTTCAAACACGAGAATCAAGAGAAGCATGAAAAAGTAAACAGGAAAGAGAAATCACAAGGGACTTACCAAAGTTGAACTGTTTACATCCCTACATGGAAAGATAATATTTGTAACTCTTGAAACTTTTCTCAATATCTTGGTAGTTGGAGGAGGGATTATACACACACACATATTTATAAATATATATTTACATATATATTTATATTTATTATTATATATGATTATATATGATATATACATATATATGCAGACAGAGAGAGAGAGAGAGAGAGAGAGAGAGAAGGAGAGCACAGGGTGAGTAGAACAAGAAGGGATCATATCTAAAAAAATAAAATTAAAGGGTGAGAGAGAAATAGATTGGGAGGAGAAAGGAGAAATCAAATGGGGCAAATTAACTCTCATAGAAGACGCAAGAAAAAGCTTTTCCAATGGAGGAGAAAAGGGGGAAGGTGAGAGGGAAAAAGTGAAGCTTACTCTCATTACATTTGGCTCAAGGAAGGAATAACATGCACACTCAATTTGATATGAAAATCTATCTTATGTTACAGGAAAGTAGGGGAGAAGGAAATAAGCCGGTTAGGAGGGATTATGGAAGGGAGGGCAAATGGGAGGAGGGAGCAATTAGAAATAAACTCTTTGGGGAGGGACAAGGTCAAAAGAGAGAATTGAAGAAATGGAGGGTGGGTTAGGATGGAGGGAAATATAGTCTCATACAACATGAGACTATATTATGGAAGTCATTTGCATATCTACACAAGCGTAGCCTATGTTGAATTTCTTGTCTTCTCAGTGGGGATGGGTGGGGAGGGAGGAAGGAAGAGAAATTGGAACTCAAAGTTTTAGGAACAAATGTTGAGAATTGCTTTTGCGTACAACTCAGAAATAAGAAATACAGGTAATGGAGTATAGAAATTTATCTTGCCCTACAGGACAAGAGAGGAGATGGGGGTAAGGGACGAGAAGGGTCTTATAATGGAGGACACATTGGTGGAAGGGGTAATCAGAATGCAAGGTGTTTTGGAGTTGGGGGAGAGGAGAGAGGGGGAGAAAATTGGAAACTCAAAATTTTGTGAAAATGAATGTTGAACTCTTAAAATTAATAAATAGATAAAATTATCATATCAATCCAGGAAAAAAAAACAGATTTTTAGCCAGGACTTACTTAAAGGAAGTCAGAGAAGCCAGGGGAAAAAGCTGAGGAGGAAGAGCATTCCATCCATCCAGGACAATGACTAAAAATGCTCAGAATCAGGAAATGGTGTATCTTCTTTAACAAATGGCAGGAAGGCCAGTGTTCCTGGGTTGAACACTATATTGGAGGGGGCAATATAATATATTAGAACACTGTAAAGGTAGGGGGCGTAGATTAAGAAGGACTTTCAATGCCAAACAGAGGGATTTGAATATGTCTTCCTGATTCCAGTCAGTTTTCTCTCCCTTGCCATACAGTAGTTTTCAAAGATGGTAGTCATAAATAATGAAATAATGAAAAAGAAATAAAAACATGAGGTATACTAATTGCCATGATCTACTGGATATGACTGGCATTGGAAAGAAAATTAAGTTATGAATGAAGATTCTTGAGAAATGTGATGTATGTCATGGTGCAGAACTTTGTTCATATCAGATGTTTTTCAAGCTATATGTACTCCAGAAATGAGCAGGAAACCACAACAGCTTGGGGAAAGAGACTAAGGACATCATTCTTCTTGCTAGGAAAGACTGAAAGAGAGAACTGGGAAAATTGCCAAAGGCAATCTTTTGATCATACTATAGGACGCCCTCTGCTAGTTGTTCAATTGTTTACCTACCAGATGAATATATACTGTTGACCCTCAGGTTGGCATGGCCATTTAAGAGAGGCAGTAAGTGTAACAGTAGATTGAGTGCCAAGCCTGGAGTCTGAAGACTCATCTTCCTGAGTTCATATATGGCTTCAGATACTTACTAGCTGTATGACCCTGGACAAGTTATTTACATGTTTGCCCCAGTTTCCTCATCTATAAAAAAGAGATTCGAGTTTCAATGACCATCTATTTACACCATGTTAAACTATTGAGATGAAAGATGAAAAGTTGAGTCTAGTACCTGGTTAGAAAAAACTATATTTTGAGAGGTGAGGTTGTTATAACAGATAGATACTGGATGTAGCACAACTCATCCATCTACAGGGCATAAGATGAACAGATTGTCAGAAACTGATTGACTGCTGCCTCTAATGATGCAGCTTCCTGATGACCTAAAGAAAAGAAAACAAACCTCACCCCATGGAACCTGGGCCCTTCAGACTTGGCAGACCACAGGAATTAGCATATTTGCCATGTCTTGATGACGTGGCACATTTCCATATGGGAGACAAGGGGAACCTTACCTAGAGAAATTAAGATCACCTGTGTCCTTTTTGCATATCCTTGCTGCTTTAAGGCAAAATGAACCCCCTTTTGTTAATTGTTCAATGACTTTTGAGTGCCTCACCATCCCCAAACCAAACCTGAATCAATAGGGTCCTGACTCTGAATAGGTGTATATCTGGAAGTGACTACGAGGTCAAAACAGAACCCATCTAGATGGCTGAAAGTTTTTACTGGTCAAATTACTGACTATGAGAGGCAAAGACAAGAAGTGTTTTGAGGTAGGGAATAATTCCTCAAATCCATCGTGATGTCTGCCTACATCCCTTACAGATACAGCAAATTGTAAAGCACTTAGCATAGTGCCTAGCACTAGTATATGTGTATGGGATCCAAGAAGCTGTAACGTTCCCAGCAGCCACATCCCAACAAAGCTCTCTTGGCAGATGGGCTACACCAGGTTGAAGGTAAGTGGGCCTCAAAGCCATTGGTGAGTTAAGGAGATATCTATCCTAAACATCTGAAGGCTTCCCCCGGTGGAACAGCAGATGAGAGTAATTTGTTCCGACAGTCATGGAGGCAGCTGAAGCAGGCGTTGTGGAGTGCTTAGAGCTTGGTGACACAGACTCTGTATCCCAGGTCATCGCCAGTCATCTTGACTTTGTCTGACCACTGGACTTTGGTGACTCTGGAAGAGAGAGGCTGACGACTTTGGACAACTCTGCTTCACTTACATCTAATTCACTATATTCTCCTGTGAGTTTAAACATCACTGCAGGATATCATTGATCCTCTTCCACAACAAAAGAGAAGCAATAACAGTATTTAGTAAGCACTATATAAATATTATTATTATGGCTGCTGTGGATGTTTAGCTAGTATTGGTTGTCAGTTAATTCAGCTGATTAATAACTAGGTCCTGATTAGTGTGAGAGCAGTGAATCCCCTGAAGCAATTGGACCTATTTGAACTCACACTATTGGAATTTATAATTATGTAAAATGCTGTCAGTGGTTCTAGCCCAATGGAACTCCACACACACACACACACACACCAATATATATATATATATATGTGTGTGTGTGTGTGTGTGTGTATGTGTATATATGCATACACATACATATATAATGTATGTAGATATGTGCTTATATAGATATGTATGTATACATGTATGTAGTTGTGTATATGCACATACATATCACCCATATGTAACCATATAATGCATATGTGTACATATGTATGCATATATGTATGTATGTAGTTGTGTGTATATACACATAGCTACATACACACATGTGCACGCACACGCACACATATACAGATATATCTCTATATATGTATGGCATCAGGTCTTTCTTATTCCAAGTCCAGCCCTCTAACCCATATTGCTACTGCAGTCATTATGTATTACTGTGTATTCAAGTTAGAGATATCCTTGTCCTATTTCTGTGCTAGAGTGTGAGCTCTTCAGAGATTGGGTCTTATCAAAACTTTCCCTTTTTCCTACCACTTAGCTCAATGCTACGAAAGCAGTGGTTCATTGTGGTGGTGCAGTGGATAGAGCATTGGACCTGGAGTCAGGAAGACCTGAGTTCAAATCGAGTTTCAGACACCCACTGGCTATGTGACCCTAAGCTATTCACTTAACCCATTTGCTTCATTTTCATCATCTGTAAAATGAGCAGAAGAGAATGGCAAACCACTTCAGTATCTTTGCCAAGAAAATCTCAAATGGGGTCACAAAGAGATGGATACAACGGAAACAACTGAACAACAACCACAAGAAGAAAGTAATAAGACACCTCTTAGCAAATGTTCATTGAATTGAAGCAGTCCCCTAACAAGTAGGTCAAGAGGCAATGTATTTCTGCACTCTCTTACTGTTTTTGTGGAGGGCAAGGGGAAACATAGATCACAGTGAATTTTATTTAACCAACAGTAAACGACCCAGGATTTTGTTGGTGGGAACATAATGATGGTCAGAATTTGCAGTGAGAATTCCCCCCTACCATTTCAGACCATAACTCATTTATAACTTATGTTCCTAAAGGGTTGACTCAGAGTCAGAGAGGTTAATTGCCTTGCCAGCATCACATAGCTAAATGTGAAAGGTGGTATTTGGGCGTATGTCTTCCTAATAACAAGTCTCACACTCTACCCCCGAAGACACACTACCTGTGGTGCTATATGATGCTACACACTGCTATAATTATAAACCAACAGCAGAGTCCTAAATTTACACCATGATTGTGTATTCCAAGCTGAGAGCAGAGGCCTGGTGAATGGATGGTTATTGTGATAGCCCTATATCACTGCAAATTATTAAACAGCATGTGGCGCATATGGTGGTGGGTAGACCCAGGTGTAACAAATGACTGTCCTTAGAGAGAGTCATTTCTTTACATCATGGAGGCAATTCATTAGGGGAAATGCAAAAAGCTGAAAAGGCAGCAGTTAAATACGCTATTCTGTGTCTATATGGGCCTTTACTCCTAATCAGAATGAAAAAATAATCCAAGTTCTATTTAAGTTTTCTAATTTGTTATTGTAATGGTGCACATAGATGGGAAAGTGAAGTATTCCTTAACTCATTTTTAACTACCTGTTAAATTTGTAAGAGCATAAACTTTTTTAGTTAATATTTATCTGATGCTTTATGGTTTGCACTTTACAACTTTGCCTTTTGGTCACTTTCAGTTGTGCCTGACTCTTTGTGATCCCATTTGGGCATTTCTTGGCAAGGATACTAGCATGGTTTCCTTTCTCCAGTTCATTTTACAGATGAGGAACTGAGGCAAACAGGGTTAGATAACTTGCCCAGGGTCACACAGCTACTAAGTGTCTGAGGCCAGATTTGAACTTAGGAAGATGAATCTTCCTGACTCTAGGCCTGGGACTCTATTCACCATGCCACCTAGCTGTGGCTACAACTACTGAATTATTTAATTGTCATAATAACCCTGGTAAGCAGATACTATTGTTATTCATAGTTTACAAAATAGGAAACTGAGGCAGTTACTTGCCCAGGATCACACAGCTAGTAAGTATCTGAGGGTGGATTTGAACTATGATCTTCCTGACTACAGGTGCAATGATTCATCCAGGATGCCATCTAGCTACAGACTCTAACAACTAGTAAAAGATTCTCACACAAGTCTTTTAAATTCCTACATGAGCATAATTATCTAATTCAGATTTTTTTTTGGTGGACACCATTATTTGAGAGGACGTAAAGAAGAAGATGGAAAACAAGACGAAGAAAATGCCAGTGATGAAAACGTTCAGAAGGAAGGAAAGACTTAGACGCTGGGCCAATAAAACCAGGCCCAAAAGATGAGGCTAGTTACCGTGCAGAGAAGCAAGTACCCCCTCACTGCTCTCCGGGAAGGTTTCATTCCCTTATCCAGATTACATGGTAAACATCTTCTCGTTCAGGTCTTCTTATTCAAACTGTAGGAAAAGAGGATTTTTTTCTTTTCCCCAGAAATTATTTCATTCTGGTGAAGGCATATGCTTTATTTTGTCCTTCAAACTACATTTTTTTGGGGGAAACATTACAGTTCCATTAGGTTGTTCCTGTCATCCTAAGCGGGTGTAGAGACAAGGCTGGGGAGTAGAGAGTGGGATGGGGAGTATGCAGAATGACTGATCAGGATATCCATCAATACCCTGTCTGGAGATAAGGAACCTGTAACTTTGAGACCCTCTAGGTCCCCAAGTGTGGCCCTTTGTCTCCAAACATCCCCATCCCTGAGTTCCTGACTCCAAATAAATTCTACTAGCTCCTGTGTTTACCCTTATCTCACTCACTCAAGATTGCACAATTGTAAAAAGTTTCTGCTTTTCTCTTCTAACTTAATACAAAGCTACATACCCCATGTGCCTCAGACCTTACACCAATGCTTAGCACAGCCCCTGGAACATAATGGGTGCTTACTAAATGTTTACTGATTGATTGATTATTATTTATGGGCCAAACAGTGGTAACTGGATAGTTCACTATTTGGTAGTTGTTACATGTATGGATTCATTTCTATAAGACAGATAAATTTGGGAACCCAAAGGTTGGCAGTGGAGTACACATACACGTTTTCTTGTATCCTGCCTATATGAGTATCTCCATTACGTTTATATGATATCCTGTGAACCATACTGCTAGGCCAATTCAGCTTACGGTAAGCCTGACTGCGACTTTGTTCTTTGAACCTTCGAGCCTAGGTCAGGATGGAAAGGGTTTCTTGGAGGAACACAGTTTTAGCCTAGCTTAATTTTTCTACATTTTTAGGCAGTTCAGTGACAAGCTTTAAACAGAACTATATCAATTTGGGAAAATTATTAGTCCCCTCTGAGAAAATGGTCACTTTTAAAATAAAGGACACTTGTCCAATCTTTGAGGCACAACTTTTTTTTCTTTTTTTAAACTGTAGCTACATTTAGAAAATCATAGGGCTCTTGCTGTTGCAACAGAATGACAGGAAGAATTCAGCAGTCAGTTCATAAAACTACTCACAATTTTTGAGCTTGAAGAGTCAGAGATTATTCAGTCCACCTTCACTGTGCTTCATAGATGAGGAAATAGAGGAACAGAAAAATTAAGTGACTTGCCTAAGGTCATACAGCATGTAAGTGACACCATGTAAAAGAGTGTGTACTGATATAGAGTTAGAAGAGTCTGGCATGTTATCTGTGTGACTTCTGGAAAGTCACCAAGTTTCTGTAAGCCTCCATTTCCTCACTTGTAAAATAAGATTAATAGAATTCTCAAAATACTTGACTTACAGAGTTGTTGGGTAGATCAAATGATGTAATGTTTCTGATGTATTTAACAATACAACATGCTACATAAATGTTGACTATTATTTACTACAGAGAGAATAGGAACTAGAACTCAGGTCTTCTGATGCCCAATCTAGTACCTGCTCTACCACACCATGGTGCCATATTATATGTTGAAGTTTTAGGTTATACCTCAGTTATTAGATAGTCTATGGTCTCATTTAAAAAATATTAGTCTTAAAGATGAATGCCTATGAAAATACAACACCTGTTTTTAAAGTAGAAGGGTAAATGAATAATAATCTAAATATACAACTGGAGAAAGGGATAGTCAAGTAGTCTACATGTAAAATTAAAATGGTCCAATTATAATTCTAACGCCTATGAACTATCATTGGATGCTTAATTTGAGCATCTGTGTAAATTGAGATTTTTATCTTACATTTCTTCAAACATGATTTCTATTAAATCAATTCCACTATTCACCTCTTCAACAAAAGTAACTCCCTCAAAGTGAGGTAGGAAAATGAATTAAAAATAAAACATCATTTTTTGTTTAAAAATTTGCAAGGGGGGATAAATATTCCCTGCAACAAAAATAACAACAGCAGCAATCTAGCTTTACATAGCACAGATGTTTGTAAAGTACTATGTATTTCATTACTACAACATCCTTATGAAGTATATACTATATATTATGATACCCATTTTACAGATGAACAAATAGAGGCTGAGAAAGGTTAAGTGGCTTGCCCCACATTACACAGTTAGTACATGGCTCAGGTTCCAACTCAGGCCTTTCTGATACCAAGTCCAACCACAGATATCAGGTCCACACTCCAATATTCTAATATATCTGTGATCTCATTGATTGGGCATTTCTTCCAACAGTTGTAAGAGGCAGCATTTTCAATGGATAGAAAGCCAACTTCCAGTCCAGGATGACCTGGGTTTGAGTCCCATCTCTGACATATACTGACTGTGTGACTCTGGGCAAGTTGATCCTCTGGGCAACGCTCTTGACTTTAAGTTGCAGAGAAGTTGAGTGATTAGAAGAAATTTTCTCATCAAAGTTCCCTCCACATGTTTAGTCCTTGTGTTTATCTTTCCACCAATATATATCACAACTCTCGCATACCTACCCATTCTAAGAGGCTGTTGCCTATGTCCTTCCAAAAGTGTACATGATGAGGCCCATCCAGTATGCTGTAGGACATCCTTATTTTCTCTTGACATCTTCAAAATGAATGTGTATGGTTCACTAATCATTCTTCTTTCTTCCTACATAGTCATGTTCACCCTCTTACATTTAATGCACTGAGAATTATAGACTACTTTTTTTTTGAGTCAATCCACAAGCTTTTATTTTTAAGAGTCTATTATGTGCCTTCCAGGCACTATGCTAAGTATTGGAGATCCAAAGAAGGCAAAAGATAATCCCTGCCCTGGAGGAGCTTGCCATCTAATGATTAAGAGTCTTGTCCAGAGTTGTATAGGGTCACAGAACTAGTCAGTGTTGGCAGAAGAGTTTGAATTCACTTTTTCCTGACTCAAGGTTCTGAATATGGGCAGTGGGGCTTCAAAAGAATTCCAAAAGGATATTAGATTTATTATGGACTACTTTTAAACCAATCGTTTCCAAATCATGCTACCTGTACTTTGACTAGCTATACTCTCAACTTCTCTTCCGCTAGAACCTGGACTCTAGTCCTGGAACACTGGGCTCAGGTAGATGAGATTTTTTTCTTATCCTTCAAGGAACCAGGCTTTTATGTCACTTTGTTGTCATTTACAAAGCCAGATTCCACATCCATATCTTAAACCTCTCTTCAAGTTCCCTTTATGTGTTTGTTGAAATATGAGCTCTATGGAAATGTGAGCTCCTTGAAGGAAGGCACTTTAAAAAAATTATATTTTATTCATAAATTATATTAATATTTGTTATATTTTTAAATAATAACAATTTGTAGCATTCATTTAAATTTGTTAAGTTACCAATTATTTTGCTTTCTACTCCTTAGAAAGGCAAGCAACTTGATATAAGCTATATGTGTGCAATCATGCCAACCATATTTCCATATTAGCCATTTTGTGAAAGAAAACAGACCAAAACAAAAGAAGAAAAATAAAGAAAGTTTTAAGAAGTATACTTTAATCTGCATTCAGATTCCATCAATTCTTTCTCTGGAAGTGAATAACATTTTTCATTAAAAGTCCACCTGAATTGTCTTGATTTCTGTATTGATCAGAATACCTAAGTTGTTCACAGTTGATCATGATACTATATTCTGTTACTGTGTGAAATGGTCTTCTGGTTCTGCTCATTTCACTTTGCATCAGTTCATATAAGTCTTTCCAGGTTTTTCTGAAATCCTACTGCTCATCAATTCTTATGGCACAATAATATTCCTTCACAATCCATATCACAACTTGTTTAGCTATTCCCAATTGATGGACATCACCTCCATTTCCAATTCTTTGCTACCACAAAGAGAGACACCATAAATATTTTTGTACATATAGATCCTTTTTCCTTTTAAAAAATATTGTTGAGATACAGATATAGTAGCAGTATTCCTGGATCAAAGGGCATGCACAGTTTTAAAGCACTTTGGGCGTATTCCACATTGCTCTCCAGAACGATTGGATCAGTTCACAATTTCACCAAAAGTGCATTTGTGTCCCAATTTGTCTATATCCCCTCTAAAATTTGCCATTTTTTCTTTTCTATAATATTAGTCAATCTAATAAGTATGAGGTGGTAGCTCACTTACTTTCATATGGATTTTTTCTAATCAATAGTGATGTAGAGCATTTCTTTTTTATATGACT
Source organism: Potorous gilbertii (assembly GCA_028658325.1). Lineage (NCBI taxonomy): Eukaryota > Metazoa > Chordata > Mammalia > Diprotodontia > Potoroidae > Potorous > Potorous gilbertii. The sequence goes on along the minus strand of CM053771.1, from coordinate 206,646,315 downwards.
ATAAATAGTTTTGATTTCTTTTTCTGAGAACTGACTATTCATATTCTTTGACTATTTATCACCTGGGGAATGACTTGTATCTTATAAATTTGACTCAGTTCTCTATATATTTGAGAAATGAGGCTTTTATTAGAGAAATTGTTATAATGCCTCCCCCTCCCCCAATTTTCAACTTTCCTTCTAATTTTGACTACATTAGTTTGGTTTGTGTAAAACTTTTAAAATTTAATGTAATAAAAATTATTCATTTTCAATCCTATCATGTTCCCTATCTCTTCTTTGAATTCTTCCATTAAATCTGACAGGTACACTATTTCATTCTCTCCTAATTTTCTTACAATATCACTTTTTATGTCTAAATCATGTACCCATTTTGATCTTATCTTGTGATATAAAATGGTGACCTACACCTAGTTTCTGTGAAACTGCTTTCCAATTTTTTTTTCAGAGTTTTTGTCAAATAGTGAACTCCCATCTCAAGGCAAATATTACTTTAATGGTTTTTATTTGTATTCTCAATACTTAGCATGGTAACTGGCACATAGCAAATGCTTAATAATTGCTTTATTTCATTAATTCATTCAATAAATCTACAGGTCCTTTGTTTCTGTATAGATAAGACATCTTAAAAAGGCTATGTTATGTCTTTGGAATTAACAAAAACAAGCTATATCATGTAAGTGATACTATGGGAATGATTTATCACAACTCAATCAGTTGTATAACATTTAAGCACTTTAATGCTGTGATATAGCTTAATTTTAATGATATGATATTGTTAAAAGGGAATAGAATGCAACATTAATTAAATTATATCACATAATTAGGGATATATCCAGTTCTAATTTGGAGAAAATTGCAATGGCACCCAAAGGAAGAACAGGAGGTGGGATCTTTTAGAAAACCTTCCTTTCTTTAGTAAGCTCCTTTCACTTTACATCTCCTCAGACTTTATTTATCTATTTGAGTATATAACTTGTGGCATATCTTTGGCACTTGGTAACATATAAATCTTTGAAAGGATTGTCATAAATTTCATTTTAGACACATTTTATCTCCCAGATTAGACTACGAACTATTTTATCAGTGATTATAACTCCCATGGGTTTTCTTTGTCTCTATAGCAACTTGCACATAGTAGATACGTAAAGGTAGATCCATCCTATCGATGGTGAATTAAGGGGATTGTTCTGGGCCTGGATATTGGTGGGAGGGTGAGACAGCTGGTATTGCTGTTGGGTTGCAAAGTGACTCTGTGAGTCAGCTGGGCATGAGGGTGGGTCAGGGAGAAGAAGCTGGTGACTTAGCTGCTGCTAAATTTAACAAACTATTAAAACAAACTTCTTCATTAGGCTATTATAGTCCTTAAAGTAATAATACATCAGACAAATTAAATGATATCTGTAAAGCATTTAGCACAATGATTGGCACATAATAGGTCTTAGATAATTTCTTTTAATTTAATAAATGCTTGCCTCTTTATTCATTGACACCAATTGGTTAAACACTGTAAAATCACAATTTGGACACCTAAGTACACTTATATTTTCTGTGTAGAAATAGAGGCTTTGTCTTCAAGTCAGGAAAACCTGGGTTTGTTCAATTCCTGCTTTGGACTCACACTGACAGTGTGAGCCTGAGTCAGTTACTTAACAATTTAGTATTTAGTCTAGGTGATTCTCTAAAACCAGAAAAGATTCCAACCAACCCACATGGATATTAGGAGTGTTCTCACTGAGAATTCCCTACAGCAATGAAACCACAGGTCCATTCCTCTTTTCCTCATACATACATATGCATACACGCACACGCACATACATGTATATATATATATATATATATGATATATACACAAAACTTTTAAATGTTATAATCTTTTCTTCTAGTTTTTTGAGTTCCCACTACCTCTTTAGTTACAAAACCTACAAGAGTTGGGTGGATAAATATTGAAGTCAACAAGGATTGTTTGAATTCAATTCAGTCTAATTCAACAAACATTTATTAAACACTTGCCATGAATACAGAGGATGAGAGGCAGTATTTGCTTAGTGGTTAGAGACTTAACCTTGAACCGAGAAAGCCCTATATTCAAGTGCTACTTCAGACTCATACTTACTTCATGACCCTGAGCAAGTTGCTTAATCTTTTAGAGACCCAGACAAATTCTGTGAATAGAAAGTACAGAAGAATTGTTGTGCTGCATTGGTAGAGAAAGTTGGGCTGTTTTTTTTTTAACATGAGAAATCCCTAAATCAGGGAAATCACAGGTTCAGGACAAAAAAGAAAAAAAAATTAAGATGGACACTCTGCTAGAGCAGAATAGAAAAAAAAAGAACAGGTCCCACTTTCACAAAATTTATAATGTAATGAGAGAGATGAAGATGACACCTATATGTCATGCACACAAATAACTGCTGCAGATGAGATGGTGACAAGTACAAGAGCAAAGACAGAGGGTAAAGTGAGTAGAGAACTGTCCATATCCCAACTCCTTCCTGGACACCTTCATTTCTCCCCCCCTCTTCTCAATTTCCTTTCATTATATTCACCTATTAGGTATAAACTCCTTGAAGGAAGAGACTCTTTGTTTCTGCTCCTGTGTGTATTCCCAGCACTTAGTATAGTGTTGGGCACATAACAAACATTTAATGTGTGTTCCTTCACTTGACTTGACTTTGAGAAAGAAGCTCCCTCACCAATATCATCAGGGATTCAAAAAATGTTGAAATAAGGAGCTGCCCAATCATAGTGTTTGTAAAGAAGACAGCAGTTACTATAGTGGCTTCATTTTGAAAAGCTGAACAATAAATGACCATTGTAGTCACTCTGACTGAATCTCCAAGAGCTTGATCCTGAAGAATTATAGCTAAGTTTTAATATGTAGGCTCCTTTATTGCAAGTGAACCTACTATGTCATCCATGGCAGCACTCCCAGATTTTATAGAGATGTCTTCTTTAATATAGGAAGCTGTTCTTTCTATTTTTTTAAACTAAGATACTTTTTTCATTATCTCACATCTCTGTGCCTTTGTACAGACTATTTCCCACATCTAGACTACACTTTCTTACAATAGAATCACACAGGATCAAAAGATCACAGATTTGGAGATAGAAGGTACCTCAGAGCAACAGTAACCTTCTAGACTGGACCTCCAGAGTCCATTCCCTTCCCCACCTGCAATTCAAATGAATTAATCTGCTCAAGCTTCAGGGACCCATCAAATTAATCCATGGCTTTGACACTATCCTAATTGATGGAATATAGTTGGAAGAGTATATGGGGTAGAAGACTATAATCTTTGGTGTCTGGGTTTGCTGAGTCTTTTGGGGGCTTCTCATCTACCTTTGGTATCTACCTGATACCCAACTTGAACCTGTGGTTCCAAGAAGCTATAGCATGCATAGTAACATGGCAAAATAGTATCTTGGCAAAAGCATCTTGGCAAATGAGCTAAACCATGTTGAAGGTAATTGACATGTCTCAAACCTTTTGGTGAGTTAGGGATATGTCCATTCAATCATGTGAAGATTTCCCCCAATGGGAATGGCAGATGAGAAAAAATTATCCAACGCCATAAAGCGGCTCAAGAAAGGTCTGTGGAGCACTTAAAACTTGGTCAGGTATGAAGATGCCAAAGTCATCCATTGCATCCCAGGCTATCATTAGGTGTCTTGACTTTTGTCTTGGCACTGGACTTTGATGAATCAGAGTGTGGCTGATGACTGTGCAATTCTGTCTCACTTAATATCTGATTCATGCTAAAATCATGTTGTCATTGGACCTCTTTAAATATGATGAATGAATAACAATTGGTGGGTGAGTGAATGAAAATTCAGCTGAACTCATTACTTCTAGCCAGCACAAGACTATATCTCACATCCCATGCAACCACCAATCAGGACACTTGAGCCTACCCATCTTGGCATTGTGCCATCTGTTCTATTGAAAGGACAGCTCTTTCATTTTACAGATGAGAAATCCAAGACCTAGAGAAGTTAAGTGATTACCCAAGGTCACCCAAGAAAGATAGACACAGATCAAAGGCAAGATTGGGAATCAGGTCCTTTGACCCCAAAGCCATTCTTTCCAGTGCCATATTTGCCTCTTAGAATCCCTAGCTTACTTCGGAGCTCAACTCAAATGCCAGCTCCCAATGGAAGTCTTTCCTGATTGTTAGTGCTCCTTTTTCCTCAAATTATTTTTTATTTACCTATCTATGTGCATTGAATCTCTTACTCTCCTGTTACAACGTAAGCTCTAGAAGGACAAGAACTGGCTTGGTTTTGTTTATTTGGTAATTGTAGACCTAGCACCCAACACAGGGTATATTGCATGTAGTAGGTATTCAGTAAAAACTTGGTGAGTCATTGGATTGAGGACAGTCGTAAGGGACTCTTCTGAGGAGTCAGCTGAGATTGGTGACACCTGGAAGTCAAGCATCTCATATAAATCTATGAGTAGGATGTGAGCTAGGAAGCTGGGTATGTGAGGGTGGGAAGAATGAGGGGGTGTCAGCATACCCAGGGGCAAATGTTGCTACTGGCCTTTCCTGTTTCCCTCAGAGGGGAATCCACCCATAACACCCTCTATGCATGCCTAAGATAAGATGACTGGCACATATGTGGTGACATATCATTCAACAGCTTTATTGTATTTTCAATTTTAGCTGCCTTGGAGAGTGGAAATCTTGATGCATGTATGCTGATGACCTCTGCATAAAGAAACATTCACTTAGTCTTAGTTCCCAAAACAAAGTTTAACCAATTTATATCTGATGCTTGAGATTATGAGGTCTTGTAAAGGAAACTAGAAGAGAGAGCTAGAAACTCTTGTCTGATTTCTGAAGTTGGGCGTATTCCAGCTTGTACCTAGTAAGTGTGATATCATTTATTTTATTGTGGAATGGCTAAGATTATTAGGAGGATCACAGAACAAGAACCTTTATTATGGTTATTATAGTTTTGAAGGATTATAGGAGCAACATGAACTCTTGAAACAAGTATTAGGCTTTAAGTCAGGAAGGTTGAATTCAAATGCCACCTCTGACACTTACTAGCTGAGTGACCTCAGCCAAGTCACTTAACTAAATCATAGAAAATTTGCCATCTCTATCAGCAGATGAACTTTTAATGGCAAGATATATAGGTCTTTCTCATTTTTGTGTAATTCATAGAGTCAAAATTTTGAGTTGGGAGAGAACCTTGGAGCCATTAAGGTCGTTCCAAGACTATTCATTTTATAGATAAAGAAACCAAGAAGGTAGGTTAGATGATTTACCCTGGGTCATGTAACTGGTAAATGGTAGGATTGGAATCCTGGCCTTTTGGACTCCAAGTCTAGTTGCTGCCTCTTAATTATTAAATCTTGGTATTCACTAGAAGAACACTTATATACCTTATCTCACTGAGTCCTCCCATCAACCTTTGAAAGGATTCCTCTTCATCATATAGATGGGAAAACTGAAGCTCAGAGAATTTACAATCATAAAAATTATATAATATTTTCAGACTTGCAGAGCTCTTTGTTCACAGCTCTAGAGGTAAATTAAGTAAATGGAGCAGCTAAGCTCATGTAGCTAATATCTCCAGGTTTTCAGGATGTCCACTCCCTCCTGGTTCTTTTGCATATTCTTCTACTTCTCAATTTCCTTCTCTGGATCTTTATTTAAGTCATGCCCACTAACCATGACACTGTCCTGGGCTCTCTTCTCTTCCTTCTTTATACTATTTTGCTTGATAAACTCATAAATTCCCATGCATTCAATGATGATGATTCTCAAATCTACTTTTCCTGACCCAATCTCTCTGCTGACTTCCAATCTTACAGCTCTAAGTGCCTTTCAAACAACTTGAACTGGCTGTTCAGTAAACATCCTAGACTCAATCGTCCAAAGCAGAAATCGTTATTCCCCCTCAACCCCTAAATATTTTCTGCAACTTCCCTATTATTGCTGAGGGCACCACCATCCTCACCCTGGCTCCCAAGATAGGCATCATTCTAGGCTCCTTTTGCCAAGGCAATTCATTTTCATCTTTGCAACATCTTTTGAATATGCTCCTTTCTTTCCTCTGAAAATGCCACCACGCTGGTGAAGGACTTTACCACGTCATGCCTGGATTACAGCAATAGCTTGCTAACATATCTGTCTGTTTCAATTCCCTCCTCACTCCAATCCATTCTCCATTCAGTTACTAAGGTGATTTCCCTAAAGCAAATGTCTGACCATGACATTCCTTCTTATTCAATAGGTTCAGTTGGCTCCCTATCATCTCCAGGAGCAAATAAAAAAATTCCTTCATAAACACTCTCTCCTCTCACATGCACACACATATACCTTTCCAGTCTTCTTATACCTTACTGCTCACCAGGTGTTCTTTAATCAGTAACACTGGTCTCCTTGATATTTCAGATCCAAGATACTCCATCACTCAGTTCTGGGCACATTCACTGGGTTGGAATAGTCATTGGCCCCATGCTTTGAAGGTTTCCCTTCCTTATCTCTGCCTCCTGATTTCCTTGTTTTTTTGTTTGTTTGTTTTCTCTAAGTCCCAAATAAATCTCACCTTTTACATGTAGCCTTCTAGAAACCTCTTAAACTGGTGTCTTTTCTGTGTTGATTATTTCCAGTTTGTCCTTGCTTATATATAGTTGTTTACATGGTTTCTTCTTAATTTACCCTGGGCTCCTTGGAAGCAACATGTCTTTTACCCTTCTTTGTATTTCCAGCATTCAGCACAGTGTTTGGCATCTAGTAAGTGCTTAAGAAAAGTTTCTTGAATGACTGATTAGTGCCTAATGGAGCCAGGACTAGATCCTAGGTCTTCAGCCAAACTGTCCTCTCTGTTCCTCACTAACAGCATTTTTTTTTTAACACTAGTCATTCTGGATGTCTAAAATGTACTTTCTCCTTAGTTAACAAAGACCAACCCAACCTTTAAGATAGAACTTAGACATCCTTTCTTGATTCCCCAACTGTTAGAGCTTTTCCTTCTGAACCACCTATTGAACCATTTTGTTTTGTTGGTGTTGAGTTGTGTCAGTCATGTCTGACACTTCATGACTCCATTTAGAGTTCCCTTGTCAAAAATACTGGAGTGGTTTGCATTTCCTTCTCGCTCTCATTTTGCACATGAAGAAACTGAGGGAAACAGGATTGAGTGACTTGCCCAAGGTCAAACAGCTAGTAAGGGTCTGAGGCTGGATTTGAATTCAAGAAGATGAGTCTTTGTGATTCCAGACCAGGTACTCTATCCACATGTTGTATAAACATATTTATATGTCTTCCATCTTCTCCTAGAATGTAAACTCATTGCAAGGATGAATGGTTTTATTCTTTATATTTGTGTTCCCAGGACTTAGGGGAATGCTGGACACATAATAGGCCCTTGATAAAAACTTGTTGATCAATTATTGATTGACATGTGGTCTAGAGATCTAACCGCACTACTAATTTGCCCCATTTTATGATTTATGGCACATCGTTCAATGTGGATCTATTTTTGTTTCTTTATGTTAAGTTTACAGTACTATGGTTAAGAGCTGCAAGGAGTATTATGGCTATCAAATCCAATCCACTTATTTTACAGATGAGGAACTGAGGACCAGGAATATGAAAAGACACTCCAAAGTTATACTAATAGCAAACGTGAGTAGCAGTGTTTGAATCAGTGCTCTCTGATACCACAGTCAGTTCTCTTTCCACTACTAGAAAAACTAGAAAATAATGATATTTTGCTCATCCTTTGCTAGGATGGGCACTCACTATGATGGTTCCTATTTTAGGGTCATAGATGAATAATGGGGATCATTAATTATTCAGTTAGTTGAGCGTCTCTGGAAGGAAGATAAATAGACTTTGGCCACATTGACATGATTAAAAATGCCACTTCTTGTAAAAGTTGAACACGAATGTTTAATTTCCTATGACCACTCTACCTGCTCATTCCAGATGTGTTGTGAGAACTGTGTATATTCTTTGCTCCATATGTATACCCCCAGACCTACACACCTAAAAGAACAGAAGAAAGAAGAAAAGGACCCATGGGTGCAAAAACCTTCATAGCAGCTCTTTTTGGTGGTAGTTAGAAATTAGAAAGTACGAGGAGATCTTATTCATGAATGACTAAAAAATAAAGATATTGAAATATCACCGTGCCATAAGAAATGATGAAATGGACAATTTTAGAGGAAACTGGAAAGACCTTTATGAATTGATGCAACTCAAAGAGAGCAGAACTAGAACAGTTTGTGTAGTGATGATACCATTCAGAGAAAAATAATTTTGGCCGTCTTTAGAACTCTGATCAACACAGTAATAAATAATAAAATCAAAAAAATGAAGATGAAAACACCACTCGCTTCCTCCTTGAGAAATAATGAGTGTTAAATGCAGAAACATACATTATTAAATATAGCTAAGGTAGAAATTTATTTTTTCAGCTAATATATTAATAATATGATTTAGTGATTAATTTATATATCCGCATGTGTTTTGTTTTAATATGCTCATATGGAGGGTGTGAGATGTGGTAGAAGGGAATAATTAATTTAAAAACTTATTGAAAATTTTTAAAGAAATCCTAAGACATGAGTTAAAACAAGAACAAATACTCACGGGCTTACGGGGAGGAAAATTCAAGGTCATCTAATCAAAGCCCCTCATTTTACGGACAAAAACATGAGGTCAAAAACGGTAAATGTCCAGACTTTTCCAAGATTATATAGGCAAAGCTGTGATTTGAACACAGGGAATCCTCCACAGGAGGACTTTGCCTCTCAAGTGTTCAAGTTCAATAGTTTTATGAACTGTATAGAGAAGATAGTAAAAAATGTCCCACAATAATGTAGTCTTTTGTTTCCTTGGATAGGATAAACCTATATGTAGGGAAAGAAAAATACTGTATCAAAAATTAATAACCATTTAAAAATATCAAAGTAGCCCCCCCTCCCCTAAGGAAGTGTGGACATTAAAATAGAGAAGATCCTCATCTTTTGTGGGTGGTATGTTATTAAGGTACCAATGAAGAGGGTATATTATGAAGACAGTTTCCAATTTTTTAATGGTTGGTGTATTGGTAGAATTTGAATTAGACCTCTTTCCTGTTTTTTTTTTCTTTAACTCATGATTTCCTTGGTATAGGGAATTCTTGACAAGAAAGTCTCCTTCACCATTGCAGCTTGCAATTATTCTACAACACAGAATCTTGTTCTGTTGTTCAGTCCTTTCAAAGGTCTAACTCTTTGTGACCTCATTTGGAGTTTTCTTGGCAAAGATATTGGAGTTTCTTGCTATTTCCTTCCCCATCTCATTTTACAAATGAGGAAACGGAGGTAAACAAGGTCAAATGACTTGCCCAGGGTCATACAGCTAGTGTCTGAGGCCAGATTTGAACTTAGGAAGAGGAGTCTTCCTGACTCCAGGACTGGCACTCTATCCACTGTGCCACCTAGCTAGAGAGTTGCATTGAAAATTAAGTCACTTGCCTGGGTCATACAGATGGTATGTCAGAGCGGAGACTTCCTGTTGATGAGGGCAGCTGTCTAATCAGGCTTCATCCTGCCTTTCTGTACTTACGAACTACACCTATTCTGTCTTACATTGTGAATACTTATGTGCTTGTCTCATCTAAGTAGCATGAGTTCAGGGAAAATGTCCTATTCAGCAGAATGTTGTAGTAGCAAGAATGCATGCTAAAAGTTGAAAATCTGAGTTAAGAAGATAGGAGGAAATCATGTAATGCCTCTGTGTCTCACTACCTTCATTGGGACTAATGATATTTATCATTATTTTTATTTATGTGGCATATTGATATTTATTCTAATGCATTGGGTTTTATAAGGGACACACTTTTTCATCTTTAAGATATAAATAAAAATAAAATTAATTTTATTATTATAGAAACTGAAAATACTGTTCACACAACTATGATTTATAAAGCTGAATTTTCCATGACATGAGTAGGGAAGTTGTAGAGGTCAGCATGGCCAGAGGTCAGCAAGTGAACTTCATTCTGGGGAAATCACTCTCCCTTCCCTGGGGTTTCCCATGATAAGCATGCATTTCTCCATATCCTCCTTTAATGCTTCATTGTGGTCAGAAGGTTACCCTGGGATTGTAAAGAATCTGCCAGTAGAGTACAAATCCTGGGAGGTCCTGTCAAACTGGAAAGGGTTTCAGTTTAGACCCATGGTTAAACTTGATCTATTTTTTTAAAAATTTTCTTTATTTAATTTTTTAAAAAAATGATTTTTGGAATAAAACAATCATTTCCATAACATTATATAGTAAAAAAGATGAATGTACATGAAACCACAAATCTATTATATACAACTTGCCCTTCCTTTTAAATATATAATAAAGTTATCATGTAAATTGATCTATTTCTACTGAGGATTGGTCTAGCTACATTTGGAAAATCTCAACATCAGTTTGGCCTTACATTAGTGAATTTTTTGGGCTTAACAGTTCCTGAATACTATTCAGGCTTAGAGAGAGTAGCAGCATTTCCCCATACCTCACTTTTAGATAACAATGATAGAACCCTGAATTACAGAAGTAGCATTTCTGGTCGTCATTATCACGATCAAATTTTCATTTTGGGGTAGAGTTCTGATACACAGTCTAAGAACAATTTGTTATCTACTTGCTATTTTTCTTTTATATTTAATGTTCTTTAGATTATTGAAATAATTCCTTCTTAAATAAAATGACGATCAACATTTATATATAATGTTTTGAGGCTTGCAAAATGCTTTACAGATATCATTTCATTTGGTCATCTCTCAACAACCCTTGGATATGGGACTTATTATCCTGCTTTTACAGATGAGAAAGCTGAAGTAGGGAGAAGTTAACTGACCTAAGATCACACAGCTACACGTGTCAGAGGCCAGACTTAATTAGATCATCCTGATTCCACATCCAACTCTCTGTCCACTGAGTTACAACTCATATTGGGATATAGACTCATCTTCTGTCTACTCCCTTAAACAAATATTGGGATATAGACTCATCTTCTGTCTACTCCCTTAAAGCATCTTCCAGACAACTACAGTAACAGATGAACTTCATTCAATCTACATAATTTTGGCTTCTTCTGTTATGCTTCTATATTTTGAGAGTTATTCAGTCCACATGGTTTGGAGTTTATGAATATTGGCATGGCAACATTTATTAAAATTTTCTTCTCAAAAACATTTACTAAAATATTCTTAAATTTTTGTAGATCAATGCTATACCTGGGTATTTGTGGGTAACAGTGTTGTCTATAGTAATAGTGCTCTGGTTCCAGTACAGTTGCTGAGATCCCAAGGATATTGTAAGTTTTGTATCTGTAGTAGAAGGATCTCTTGATTTATTAAAGCGAATGAGCTTCTAGTGTAGAAGTCTAGGCCTCTGATCTTTCTAGATATTCCATAGAAGCTACATTTTTGAAGCCTGAAAATTCTATCAACTCATTGAATGGCAGGCATCAATTCATTTTCTGGAATTTTTAAGGCTACTGTTTTTGTTGTTCAGTTACTCCATTGCATCTGACTCTTCATGACCCTATTTGAAGTTTGCTTGTCAAAGATACTGAAATATTTGCCATTTCCTTCTCTGGATCTTTTTATAGATAAGGAAACTGAGGTAAACAGAGTTAAGTGACTTGTCCAGAGCCACACAGTAAATGTCTGAGGGCAGATTTGAACTAAGGTGTTCCTGACTCCAGAGCTGGTACTTTATCCACTGAGTCACTTATAGCCACCCATTAAAGCTAATCCTATTGCAATTTCAGGTGGCTATACTCTAATCCTGAATGACTCTCATAAACCCCTCCATTTTCAAAAACAAATCCACATTATTCAGTCATTTGCTTGGCATTTCTTTTGCAAAAATACTGTTGGTGGAATTCATGTGGATATCATCCCTGGAGGACTTTTTGATTCCACTTTTGGATCACAACTGTTTCACAGATTCCATTTGGATATACACCATTTGGGGTTTTATTTGACAAATCCAGTGCCATGTACTTATTGTTAGCCTTTAGCATTACACTGTGAAGTGAAGCATGTTTATTTCAAAAGTGTTTCTGAAAAATTTAAATCTGTTTATTGACCATTCCGAGGACATCTATTAATCCCCTTCCTTCTATTTGATAGAAAATGTTAATACTTCTAAAGCTACCATGGACTGACTAGTCCTGTGTTTCTTTCACATTGTATCAATTTTTGTTTAGATATCACTAGATCCTTTACCATCCATTGTGTCAGCCAAAATTCTAAGACTGGCATAGTGTAGGCATTAATTGTTCTAAATGTTTTTTTCTTATTAAAGTTTTGACCTTGGGGAAACAATTAATTTCTTCACAGACATATAGGCTTATCTTTCTCTATAGCTCTATGCTTTTTCTTGGAGACAACCAAGATATCTGTTTCACTTGACATCTGGTCTCAGGCTTAAAGTTTTTAATCTCTCATTTTCCTTGGCATACATTAAAAATGCACTTATTTAGTCCAAGTGACGTCCTGATATCATTGGAGAAAGTTTTCCTTTACTGACATAGTTACCTAATATGTTTTTCCACTGAACGACTTAACTTGATACCATTCATGTACATTAAGGGGTTGATATGATGCTTTTGCATGACTTGATAATAGCATGATAATAAATAATAAATGATAATATCTGCATAGGTTCCTCAACATCCAGAACAGTTCTTTTTATATAGTAAATATATAATAAATGCTTGGTGAATAAAATATTAAGCTAAAAGACATCTATAAATTGGATAAAGTTAAAGACATCTATATGTCTTTAACATCCCAGAGAGACTCTTGCACCTTTAATTATAGGAGCTGGGATGGAGTCTGGGGCTCTGGGATGAAAAGCATGATGGGACCTCTGAAATATAAGAAGCTGAAGAGAAGAAAAGGTCTGTGGATGTTGATGCTGAGACAAATTTTTGACAAATGCTGAGATACAACAGGATGAATGTGAGAAGCCCTTCTTCCTGCCACAACAGATTTACTAAAAAAAAAAAAAACAACCTTAAGCGGCTGTGAGAAGCCTATCTGGTGATGGAGGAGGGGAAAAGTATGGTCCCAGGCACTGGCAAACATAGAAGAACAGGGAGATGAATGGATGGAATTTCAAGCTGCAGTATTGGGGCATAGAGAATAATTCTGATGGAGTAATGAAGAATCCCCAAGCTTCACAGAAAATATATGCTACCAAAACAAGTATGTTGGTAGCATATATTTCAATCTATAAATCATCAAAATGATAGCAAAGATTGTCTCATATGCCTTTTCACTCACTCAGAACAATTAGCTATTCTCTTATGATGACACTATCATACACAAGCAGTCATAGAAATTAGAGTTTGCAAGCAACAATCTGAGAACAGACCCTACCTAGTTCTCCATTGAGACTGCTTGAGGTGAAGATAAGGGGAAGGAGAAGCAAAAATGATGACCTAGTTTTTAAGTTGGTCTACCACTCTGTAGTTATATAGAGAATGAGTCATGTAAAACTACTTTATGGAAGAGAAGTAGATCTTGAGAACAGGAAGGCATCCTAGTCTCATAGGTTAAAATTTAGAAGGAATCCCAGAACTCATGAGTTTAAACCCCTTATTTTACAAATGAAGAATCTGAGGCATGGGAGGGCAAGAACGTGAGTGGCCAAAAGTCTCATATGTAAGAAACATTAAAGGAAGGACTGAACCCTGTTTTTTTTGGTTCCAGACCCAATGCTGATTCCACTGTTCCACGAAACCTTGTTTCATATTCCTGGGGACCTTTCTCCATATATTTCCCTGTTCTCTTTTCTTATTTATCTTCCTGAGGAAGTCTTGTGCTTTGGGTCATTCTAATTTTGAGGCATGTAAAATACTGAAAATTAATTAATGATTAGTCTGTCAACAATGCCTGTGTGCCTTTCTTTCTCCACTTACGTATGTCTATGTCAGACTTTATGGATCACTGACAAAAGAAATGGATGAAAGGTGATTTTCAAAGACGTAAAGCAAAGCTAAGTATGTGTAAAGTTCTGGTGGGGTATTTTCAGGACGCTTCATTTAGTCCTAAAATGCTAACTAATATTTTGAAAAGTGTTCAGAACCTCTGGGACATGGAAGTGGTATAAATCAAAGCATTATCCATTCTAATGGCAGCCAGATGATAGAGGGAGGATCTTCATGATCTGCATTTTAAAATGGAGAAACTGAATCAGAAGCTAAACTGGAGACTTGTCCAAGGTGACTTACTAAGGCTATGTCTATAAAATAGGGCAAATAAAGATTTAAAAAGTGAGAAAGGTAGATTGTAGTAACTTGAAGGAATTAATTGAGCAATGCCAGCTTTGACTGAATCAAATACACATGATTTTTTTTTTTGGATAATTACCAGTCAAAGACAAATGATCCAACCTAACTGAATTTTCCCTCAGCCAGACTCTGTGGTGCATAGCCTGGTTGGTCCATAGCAGGAGATGAGGGACACATTGTTTCCCATCTGGTCCAGAGATTTCTGCTCCAGCTGGAGAATGGCCAGATAATCTCTAGGCATCTTTTAACTCATGACCTGAGTACTTCTGGGCAATATCAGTCCAGAGTTATTAGAGTTCTTGATATCCATATCCATCCTAGATATAGATTAGGACTAACTTGGAATGTCAGTCCAAACAGAAAAGAAAACAAGGACAAAGAGATGATGACACAATGGACAACAGCAGCAAAAAACCAAAAAAACCAATATACAAAAAAAAACTTAAGAAAATACCACTTAAGGTTATTTTCCAAATAGAGTACTTGGTCATTTGTTACCATCTGGATTAACTGTATTCATCCTATCAGAGGGAGAGCTCTACTGTTAGAAACCCATGACAAGGGGAAAACTTCAATAAAGTTGCTTCAGGTACATGACAAGAAATGATAACCTGGAGGGTAAATATTTTGATACTGGTTAAAACACTGCCTTATTTTGGGCTCCAGGGTTTTTGCCACCCCAGACAGATTCTCAGAGCCCATCCTCCCAGAAATAAACAGAGAGTGGAGGTGATACAGTAGAAAGAGCCCTGATCTGTTTCAGGAAGACCTGGGTTTGAATTTCTCCCCCAACGCTTACAAGTTATGTGACGATGGACAAGTTATTTATTCTCAGTCTCAGTTTCCTTGTCTATGGACTGGGGTTAATAATACTGGTGGTAGTTTCTCCACAGGATTGTTGTAAACATTTGCCCACTTTTAGTCATGTGATTGGGTGACACAGATACTGGAGGTATGCCTCAAACCATCACAGTGCCATACAGACTCTCATATAAGGGCTAAGGTTCCTAGAACTCCAGTAGTGCTAAAGTTGGCAGCATGATGCTACGTTCAGGTTTGAAGCTTCTCCTGCCCCTTTTGTCGACACTCAGATTAAGATAATCCAGCCTCTATTTTTCACAGAACAATAGTTGGCCAGTCTCAGAATTACAGTACTCTCTGAATTCTGGAGTCTGACTTATGTATCCTGCATGTAAATGCTTTATTTTCTTGTAATTTTCTCAAGATGCTTTCCACAAGTGTCAGCACTGCTTGGCCCTGTATGCCATTCATTTGTAACGTCTTACTCAGTGTGGATGGAACTTCTGACACTGTGGCGGGTGTAGTTGTGACCAAAACGTGTGTGACTCATTTGATTGGGTAGTACAGATCCTGTTTAATCAAAATGCTGTCTGAACAGAAAAGTATTCATAATTTTCAAAGATGTATATATCTATATCTATATATATAACTTTAAAGTTTGCAAATGAATGTCTATACTTTATTTCAGTGAGATTAATAGTAGTCCTGTAACTATTATTTTTGGCATTTTTTTTCGTTTTATGAGTGAGGAAATTGAGACTCAGAGAGGTTATGTGAGTTATCCATAGTCATACAGCTAATAAAAATGCAAGACAGGATTTGAACTGTTTTTTTTTTCTGACTCCAACTTTAGCACTTCATTCACTATATACCATGCATGCCTTTTCAGAGTGTTTTCAAATCTATCAACTCTTTTTACATTCACAATTATCCTGGGAGGTAGGTAGAACAGGTATTACTCATGGGAACTGCTGACCTCATTTTTGTGCAATTATTTCTCTGTAATCTCTACCTATGTGTCAGATTTTATTACAATCTATTAAACTATTACAGATATAACTATTACAGATACGTACATTTGGAAACTTTATCCATTGTCATTTTGCTTTCAAAATGACGGATAACCTTTCAAGTTGACCTGAATGCTAAATTTCATTTTGTTTCCTTGATTGAGCATCACAAAAACAGTGAATGACTCTGCACTGTGTGTAGCACAGTGCTGGTAACTATGAGATGTAATCTCAACCAGAAAGACTCTTTATATTGTAACATCAATATAATCAAAACAAACAATTTTGAGAACTTTTATAAACCGATGAAGAGTGAAATAAATAGAACCAAAAGAACAAGCTATACAATAAAAACTGTAAAAACAAGCAGCTTTGAAAACTGTAAGAACTATGATCAATACAATGACCATTCATGACTCTAGGGTATTGACAATGAAAGATGCTATCCATGACAGAGAAGCAATGGACTTAGAATGCAGAATGAGACACGTATATGTTTGCACACAGCCTCTGAGGGATTCATTTCACTTGACTACACATATTTGTCACGAGAATGTGTTTTTCTTTTCCTTCAGTAGGGTGGGAGGTGAAAGGGAGAGAAAATAGATTTTTCTTCATTTATTTTTAATAGAGAGCTGAGAGGTATTACAGATGTGAATGTCTGCACTTTCATATGAGGACACTGTATTATTAGTTTTATTTGTCTGTTGTATCTCATTTGTCTGTTGTATTCTCAAGAAGTAAGAGTATTCAGTAAATATTTATAAAGTAAAAATTAGTTGTTTAGCTGTTTTTCAGGCATGTCTGACTCTATGACTCCATTGGGCTCTTTGTGGCAGAGATACTGGAGTAGTTTGCCATTTCCTACTCTAGTTCAATTCACAGATGAGAGAACTGAAGCGATTTGCCCAGGATCACATAGCTAGTAAGTATCTGAGCCAGATTTGAACTCACTAAGACATCCTGACTTCAGTTCTAATGTTCTATTTACTGTGTTACTTATCTATCTCCAAAACCTCTACAAGGGTGAGTATACTCATATGTTTAATTTGACTATGAATGCTTTAATAAACTACCTCATGGGGCTAGTATAAGGAAAGCTCTTTATAAACTTTAAAAGTGTTATATAAGTATGATGGATTATTAACATAGTTCCTGAACATTCATGAAATAAAAGTCACAGACAAAGCTAACTGTCAGTACAAGAAATATCATCACACTAGAGCTTAGATTAAGTCTCCAATGGGTAATATGGAAAGTTAGTTATCTATTTGCTTTATTATTCATATTTATCAGGTGAAGAAAATATGGCTAAGGTCTGGAAAACTATGCCATAACATGATTGGTTAAAGGAACTAGGAAGGTTGAGCCTGGAGAAGAAAAATCATGGGGGAGGGAGCAACACAAGAAAGTTGTATTCAAATACTTGATGGATTGTCATATGGAAGAAATACTAGATTATTCTGCTTGGCTCCGAAGGACGTAACTAGCAGTAGAGGGTGAAAACTGCAGAAATTTTGGTGTGACACAAAGGAAAATTTCCCATCAGTTGTCCAGAAGTGTAATTCAGTACCTCAGAAACTTTCCTTTGTGGAAGGTCAAACATTTATTAAAAGTCTATTATGTGGAGGGGGTAGAGCCAAGATGTCAGAGTAGAAGACGGGCTTGAGCTCTCCCCCCAAACCCTTCAAAAAACCTGTTATAATGACTCTACGCCAATTCTAGAGCAGCAGAAGCCACAAAATGACAGACTGAAGCAAATTTCCAGCCCAAGACAATCTGGAAAGTCTATAGTTAAGATGTATTACACTGGGCCATGCATGCAATGCAGTTCAGTCTGTGCCATGCCAGTGTGGATGGAGCTGGAGCAGGCTTTAGGGAATTGAATTGTTGGTTCTGGTGGTTTCCAGAATTCTCAACCCACAAATGCCAAATATAGCCTTGAAGGTCAGTGGAAGAGTCTCTCATCTGACTAAGGGAAGCATGATCCCTAGCCCTGTCCCCAATCTCAGTCCCAGCCCCAGAGTGGTGGCACTCACTACCCCAGTTGTGGCTGCTTCTGGAGTCCTCCAGTTAGCATAGAGCTCAAAAGTCAAGTAATTGAGAAAATAAGGAAACAGTGAAAAAACAGACTAGAGATTTGTCCTTCTTTGATGAAAAGGTATTTTCTTTTGTATTGGTGACTAGAAATATCAAAACATACAATGATAAGAAGACAACAAAGTCAAAGCTCCTGCATCTAAAGCCTCCAAGAAAAATATGAATTTGTCTTGGGCCATGGAAAAACTCAAAAAGGATTTTGAAAATCAAGTAAGAGAAGTGGAGGGAAAACTGGGAAGAGAAATGAGAGTGATACAAGAAAATCATGAAAAATGAGTCAACAGCTTGCTAAAGGAGAGCCAGAAGAAAATGCTGAAGAAAATAACACCTTTAAAATGAGAATGAATCAAATGGCAAAAGAGGTCCAAAAAGCCAATGATGAGAAGAATGCCTTAAAAGCAGAATGGGTCAAATGGAAAAAGAGATCCAAAAGCTCACTGATGAAAATTATTCCTTCAAAATTAGAATGGAGCAAATGGAAGCTAATGACTTTATGAGAAATCAAGAAATTATAAAACAAAACCAAAAGAATGAAAAGAAATAGAAGACAATGTGAAGTATCTTATTGGAAAAATCAACTGGAAAATGGATCCAGGAGAGATAATTTTAAAATTATTGGAGTAATTGAAAGGCATGAACAAAAAAAGAGCCTAGACATCATCTTTCAAGAAATTACCAAGGAAAATTGCCCTGATATTCTAGAACCAGAGGGTAAAATAAAAATGGAAAGAATTCACTGATCACCTCCTGAAAGAAATACCAAAAGGAAAACTCCTAGGAATATTATAGCCAAAGTCCAGAGTTCCCAGGTCAAGGAGAAAACATTACAAGCAGTGAGAAACAATTTGTGTTTTAGAAACACAATCAGGATAGCACAAGATTTACCAGCTTCTACCCTAAGGGATTGAAGGGCTTGGAATATGTTACTCCAGAGGTCAAAGAAGGTAGGAGTAAAACCAAGAATGACCTACTCAGCAAAACTGAGTGTAATACTTCAGGGAAAAAGTGGAACTTCAATGAAATAAAGAACTTCCAAGCATTCTTGTTGGGATGAAAAGAGCTGAATAGAAAATTTGACTTTCAATTACAAGAATCAAAAGAAGCATGAAAAGGTAAACAGAAAGGAGAAACCATAAGGGACTTATTAAAGTTGAGCTGTTTACATTCCTACATGAAATGATGATATTTGTAACTTATGAGATCTTTCTCAGTATTAGGGTAGTTGGAAGGAATATACACACACATATACACATACAAATATATACATGTGTATATATGTATGTATTTATACATATATGCATGTGTGTGTATATATATATATAGATACATAGATATAGATATAGATATACACACACACACATATGCCCACATAGAAGGTGGGACCCACAGGGTGAGCTGAATTTGAAGGGATGATATCTAAAGCATAAAATTAAGTGTTGAGAGGAGTATATTGGGAGAAAGAGACAGGTAGAACGTAGTAAAATGTCTCACAGAAAAGAGGCAAGAGAAAGTTTTTTTACAATGGAAGGGAAGAAAGGAAGGTGAGAGGGAATAAGTGAGCCTTATTTCCATCAGATTTGGTTTCAAGAGGGAATAACATACACAATCAATTGAGTATAGAAGTTTATCTTACCTTACAGGAAAGCAGAGGGGAATGAGGTAATAAAGGGGGCATAACAGAAGGGACAGCAGATTAGGGAAAGTGGTGCTCAGAAGCAAACACTTCTGTAGAGGGACAGGTCACAGAAGAAAATAAAATAAATAGAGGGAGGGATAGGATAGAGGGAAGTGTAGTTATTCTTTTGCAGCATGACTGTTATAGAAGTGTATTGCATGACTATACATGTATAACCTATATTGAATTGCTTGCCTTCTCAATGAAGGTGAGTAGGGAGAGGGGATGGGAGAGAATGTGGAACTCAAAGCATTGAAAATTAATGTTAAAAATTGTCTTTACATGCAATTAGGAAATAAGGTATATAGGCAATGAGGTATAGAAATTTATCTTGCTCTACAGGAAAATAGAAGAGAAGGGGATAAAGGGGTGGGGTGGATGGATGATAGAATGGACGGCAGATTGCAGGACAGGATAATCAGAATACATACTGTCCTGGGGTGGGGGGGGATGGAGGAGGGGGAGAAAATTTGAAAAAAAATTTTCTGGAAGTGAATATTGAAAACTGAAAATTAATAAATTAAATTATTTATTTAATAATATAAATGAATTATTTAATTATTAAATTAAATAATTTAAGTCCTTTGCCATTTGCCTCAACAACAACAAAAACAAAAATGCCTATTATGTCCACACACTATTTTAAAGTGGAGACTACTGGTGCTGTAGAAAGTTGTGCCAAATTTTTTCTTCTGAGAAGTCAGTACAGCATAGTGGAAAGAACTTTGCCTCTAGTTAAAGAACCTGAGTTCAAATCCTAGTAGTTATATTTCCTATCTAGTGCCCTTGGGGAAGGCACTTAACCTGTTGGGGCTTTTCTGTAAGATGAAGGAGTTCTAACTCTGGGATCGGTTTTAGGTTCTAGATCAATAGTATGAATTTTCAAATTCTGTGATGCTGTGTGATTTTGCCCATTAGTAGCAGGACTGAAACCCAGGTTAAATGATCCCTACGCCCTGCACTTTCTCTATAACATATAGCTGTTGGTTTTCCATATTAAAAATGAAGGCATTATACAAGGAAAGACTTCCTAAGAACTAACCATGTCCTAAAATAGAATGGGCTGCCTTAGAAGGTAGCATGTTCACTCTACTAAAAGTTTTTTTAAGCCAAGGCCTAATGTCAATTTGTTGGGTAAGCTGTCAAAAGGATTCTTGTTCAGGTGGAGGTTGGACTAGGTGAACCCTGAGGTCTCATCCAACTCAGGTTCAATGATTCTGGAAAAATATCTGATGTTCAAGTAATGACAGCTGTTAAGGGTATCAATTAAGTGGCTTCCTGTCCTAACTATTATGTAGCTCTCTGTCCAGGTCCCTTCCTTGGTCAGTCATCTTGCTGCTTTTCTCCAACATTCAGACCAAGTCTTCTTAGTGATCTGCCTGGTTAGGATTCGCAATTATCATTGTTACCTGAAGGCTTCCTCCTCCTTCACTCCCAAATCAGATTATTTTACTGTAGGTTTCTGTTGCCTTTCTTCCCTGACAATTTTCAGATTCTGCTTTGTCACCAGGAAAATAGTTTTCTAGAATTCGCTAAAAAAATCATATTTACTCCAGGAAATGTATACAGCCTTAATCCATTACTGAACATGCCATTTCCTAATTTACTTCTTCGTCTCCTTAATTCATTGGTAGAATCAGGTAGTCAATAAACATTTTTTAAGCTGCTACTATATGCAAGACACTGTGCTAAGTGCTAGTGATACAAAGAAAAACAAAAGGCAGTCTCTGCCCTAAAGAACCTCACAGTCTAAGGTCAAGGATGACATAAAACAACAAGAGACAAACAAGCTATACATTGGATAAATAGGAAATAACCAAGAAGTGAAAGGCATCAAAACTGATGTGAAATTGCCCAGAGTCAAGAGATAGAGTATCTTGTTCAAGGAATAGCAAGTGAGGTAATCTTACTAGATCGCAGAGTTCATGGGCTTTTGTGGGGGGGGGGGGTTTGGGGTGTATAAGGTACAAGAAGACTACGAAAATGGGGGCAGATTATGAATGGCTTTTAAAAAATGCCAGATTTCATGGTTGATAGATAATCTCTTGAATTTATTAAGGAAGCAATATGGTCAGACCTGAGCTTTAGAAGATCATTTTGATAGCTGGGTGAAGAATGAACTAGAATGGGGAGAGATTTGTAGCAGAGAAACCAATCCCAGAAGGCTATTGCAATACTTCAGGTATGAGGTGATGAGGTCCTGTACCAAGATGGTGGTAATGTCAGAGAAGAGAAGAAGTAATATGCAAGAGATTTTATTGAGATAAAATTGGTAGGCCTTAGTAATGGATTGGATGTTGGGAGTGAGGGTGAGGGCCATGAGAGAATGAGTGAGTTAAGCATGAGATGTAGGTTAGGAGCCTAAATAATTAGGGGGATGGTGAACCCTCAATAGTAACAGGGAAGTTAGGAAGAGTGATAGATTTGGGGAAAATATAAAAAGTTTTGAATATGTTGAATCTAAGATATGTATAGGGTATCCTCAGATGTCCAACAGGCAATTTGAGATGTGAGAATGGAGGTCAGCAGAGAGGTTAGGGCTGGGTCAGTAGATTTGAGAATATCACTATAGAGAGGATAGTGGAATCCATGCAAGGCAAAGCTATTAGCAAGTGAAATAGTTCAGAGGGAGAAGAGAAGGAGGTCCTGCGACCTGAATAAAGATTTAACAAAGGAGAGATTGGGAAGTGGTCAGGTTGGTAGGAGAGGAATCAGGAGAGAGCAGGGTCCTGAAAAACTTAAGAGAAGAGATCAATAAGAAGAGGGAGATTAACAGTGTTAAAAGCTACAGAGAGGTCAAGAAGAAAGAGAACTGAAAAAGAGATATCAGATAATGAAGGTTTTCTTTGAAAATGTAAAACAGGTTTTAAAATTATTATAGAAAAATTGGGGTTCACAACTTTGCACGTACAGTTCCATTCAGTCAAACGAAAATGTGGGCTTGGAACACCTATCTAATCACATGATAACTAATCACATGACGATATACTCTGATACAGAGCAATTTGATTAAGAAGGTAAAATCCAGCAATCTGCCCAATGATTTGAAAATGGCTTTATCTGAAAGGGTATCAGACCTGTCTATGCATCCTCTGACTACCATGAATTTTACCCCTTTAAATACATTACTCCCTTTGATTTGATACTCATGCCTGTATTTGAAAGTCTAACACTTGAGAGAAAAAATGTGCTTATTAATATTAAATGTGATTCATTTTGCACGTCCAATCTGAGGAACCATTTAGTTTAGCTTTTTTGAGTCTGCTATGAATGCAAATACTTCTGAAATCATCATTGTTGTGGTGCACAAGTAGATTTTGGAGGGAAGTGTAAAACATCTGCTGAAACGGTAATCCGTCATCTCTGAAAGTTTAGTTCCAAATAATAATAGTGGGCTGTTTCATGGCACATACCAGGAAGCAGGCTTACGATAACTTGCAATGAAGGATATTTTGAAGAGACCTTAATATTCTATACATAAGTTTCTTCAAGGTACTGTTCTCTTTCACATCAGTAGGTCGACAAATCTGAAAGAAAAGTTGAGCAGATTTAGGACTGTAGATCCTCTTGTACAAAAGCACAAATCATGTTGAAATAGAGTTTACAGCTCGCTCTTAAGCTTCAAATTTATCAATAGCATCTAATATTTGTCAGTGGCTAGATGTATATATTCTGACTTCCTAGACCAATTAAAGCAGGAGGTAAAGGTTTTTTTTAAGATGGATTATGCACACAACATTTGACTTTACCACATAAATATGGCTCCGTACTTCTCTGCTGGCCACTACTGTTCTTGCCTGCAGTATTTTAAATATAAACAGATTATTTCCCCACCACAGCCAGAAAGTCCAAATATCTAAAGAATAATTTGACAATATGACATCCCCAGAGGCCATTCTAGAGTTGTGTGCACAAATGCCTGTGGAGTTCACCATAAAGCCAGATGTTGCTACTGAAATGTTCCAAGGCTTGGCATCTGGGTTTTGTTATACCCCAGAGATACCCCTGAGTTTTGTGCCTGTTGTTGGAGTAAGTAATAAAGGAAAACCCCCAAACAGAGGCTGAACAGATTTTTGAGATATACACATGAATGAGAGAAGAGATAAAAGCAAAAATGAGGTATTATACAATAAAGTGTTCATCCGTAGGTATTAAATATATTGGAAAATTAATAGATTTTCAACAGAAATATCTGGGCAGAACAACTGGTATTTTATTATCTTAATAATGTGTTTAGAGGGAATTAATTTGGTAAATAAGGGATCTGCGTTACTCAGTCAAAAAGAAGGAGTGAATAGTGGGTGACCCCTACCATCTGCCTCTTATTTCCCTACTCACATGTCGCTGAAGAATGTTGTAGAGTCACAGACCCTTAGGTTCTAGGTTCAATATAGAGTTATATTATTTAATTTTGATTGAGCCCTAACTGTCAAAGGGCAATACTTTTATTCTTCCCTAATTGATAGAATTCTTCTCAGTTATCTATTCTAAGCATTATTTCTCTCCTTCAAATTCCCATACCACCCACTCTTCCATCCCACTGAGTAAATAATGTTTCTTCATACCTTGCAGAGAAAGTACTACTTTTGCACTACTTTCCCCATTTTACTTCTCTACATCCCTTGAGATCGCTCCTCTATTATCTCTTCCTTCACTAAAGTCTCTGAGGGAGAGGTGGCCTTTCTTCTCACCAAGGTCAATCCTTCTTCACCATCATTGATCTCTTGTCTCCTCCAATAGGTTTCTTCCCATATCCCATATCATTTGCCCTCTAAATCTAATCTTTAATCCTTTTCTACCTATTAACTCCTTCCCTGATGCCCACAAACATCCCCAGGTCTTCCTCATCCTTGGAAGACTTTTGCTTGATCTTACCATAACCTCAAGCTATTACCCTATAGCTTTCCTTCCTTTTACAAGCAAACTTTTAGGAAAGGTGTCTACATGTATTGCTTTCACCATCTTTATTCTGATTCCTATTTCAGCCTCATCACTAAATTAGAACTGCTCTCTCCAAAGTTACCAATGGTGTCTTCTTTAAAAAAATGTTTTTATTGATGTATTTTCCATATTACCATAGTTTCAACAATTATCCCTCCCTCTCCTTCCAAGAGAGCTGACCCATACAACAAAGTATTTTTAAAACAAAGAGAAAGACAGAGGAAAAATATCAACATAACAGATCAATCCATTAGAAAAAAAATCTGAAAATATTTTCAACATACAATATTTGTTGACCTTCCACATCTCCAAAGGGATGGAACAGAAATGTCTTCATATATATATGTGTATATATATATATATATATATATATATATATATATATATATATATATATATATATATATACTTGCTCATTTGCTCTTGATGATTTTGCAATTTGCTTTTTTGGTGTTCTTTCTACTTTCTTTCAATCATTGTGTAGATTGTTTTCTTGACTCTGCTTATTTCATTCTGCATCAGGTCGTGTAAATCCATGCTTTCTATTCATCAATTCATCATTTCTCGCAGAACATTATAGTTACTTACAATGCATTTAAGTGCCACAATTTATTTAACCAACCCTCAATAAATGGGCATTTACTTTGTTTCCAATTCTTTGCTATTGTAACAATTGCTGTTGTCAATATTTTACGGTACATGGGACCTTTCTTCTTATCCATGACTTCTTTGCGGTATGAGCCTACTGATGGACTCTCTGGGTCAATGGGTATGGACATTTTAGTCACTTTATTTCCATAACTCCAAATTCCTTTCTAAATTAGTTGCAATGATTCAAAACTCTGCCAACAACACACGTGTGCCCATTTTCCTACAACCTCTCCAACATTGACAATTCCCATCTTTTGCCATTTTTACCAATTTGCAGGTTGTAAGGTAAAAACTCAGATGTATTTTAATATATTTTTCTCTTGCTATTACTGATTTAAGGCATTCTTCCATATGGTTGTCAATAGTTGGAAATTCTTTTTTGAGAACTATTTATCTATATCCTTTGCAATATTGTGTTAATTGTCAAATTCACTGGCCTCTTCTAAGTCCTAATCTATTCTCTCCAACAATGATACTGTTAACCACTTTATCATCCTAGATATTCTAAACCAGGATTTTTATGACGCTGCTCTCTCTTGGTTCACCTGATTGACCATTCCTTCCCAATATTCTTTGCTAGATCATCATCAATAACTCAATATCCCACTTCTGCAATCAAGGCTCTGTCTTAGATCCACTTTCTTTTCTCTCACTACCAATATCTCAGTGATTTCCTCAATTCCCATACGTTTCATTATCATCTTTATGCAGATGATTCCCAAATCTAAATATCAAACCCAATTAGGTCTCCTGAGCTTTACAATTCTCTATGGGTCATGTCCATTGGATGCCCTGAAGACATTTCACAAAGCCCATACAAAACAGAACTGATTATCTTTTTCCCTCAAATCCACAACTTTTCATAAATTCCTTATTTTAATGGATGACACCATTATCATTTAGCACCTAAAATTACTTTGTATTAAGTTGGCATATATTTTATATTTACTTATATGTGATATTGTCTTCCCCCAAATAGCATATAAACTCATTAAGGGCAGAAACTATTGTTTTGTTTTTTTCTTTTGAGTCTCTCCCCGCTTGGTCAGTGTCCTCCCATAAAATAGCCTGCATATTGGTAGCAAAAACAGAAGTGGAAAAGAAATCACAATATTTGAATAAAAATAATCACAATTTCAGGAGCACTCAAAACAATCTATAAAGTGGCAATTAAAAAGGGGCAACAGTTTGGTGATGGTAAGTGTTCTCTCTCATTGGAAAATTGATTTATTCCCAATGCCTATGTGGTACTATTCGCATATCTTTTTCTCTTCCTCAGTTACTTGCTTTACCAAATTTCATCTCTTTCCTTTCTGTCACCAAGAGTTTTTCTGTGTGTTAAAGTCTAAATTAGTCACAGATCACTTATTTGCTCTTTTCTTTTTTTTTCTTTTTTAATTAAATTTTCTTTCTTTTATTCCTTGACTGTCCTGCAGGTATCCTCTGATCAATATACCCAATTTTAGAAACCTATAGGTATACTTCAAAGTTGAAAGTTTTAGTAGTACTGAAATAAATAATGCAGAATCGATTCTTATTTGTAACACTAGGATGCTAATGTTTGGTCACAAACAGAAGGCTTTTCTGCTCTTCCAATAACCTTTTAGCAGCTGGCTAGAAGCTCATTTACTTCCTCGGGGGTTGGGGACTTTTTTTTGCTATCCAGATTAAAAAAAAAATTCCAAACATGTTCACTGTCATCTACATTTCAATGCTCATTTAGCAATAACTCTGCGAGGTGGGATTGACTTTCAACTATGGCATTAAGAGAGCAATATATTAAATCAAGTTGTGTCTCTCTCTGAGGATGGCAGCAAGAGCTCAGCTGTGCCCCACTGTCTGAGGTGGCCAACGGCAGCAGCCGCCACAGTGAATTCAGCCATAACTACAGCCGAGCCTGATCGTCGTCCTGATGAAATTACACTGATCTAATTTGCACGCTGTGAAGACATTTGGCACTGGCTGGATCAGAGCCTTGACATCTTCATTGGAACTCAAAGGACACTAAGAACCCAACGTTACATTTCACATTCTCTTCTGCCAGGCTGTGACATTTTCTCCTCTTTAAAGGCATTATTGCAAGAACATTTAATTTGGGCTTGATATGTCTGCCATTTTGCTGTGTGGAACACACTGAGCCAGAAGAGCTCAGCTGTAATAAAGTTTGGCACCATCAGCCCACCATATACCTGCACCATCCTGTGCAATTTAATTGGCATTCAGTGGGTTGATAAATGGATTGGCTTAATGAGACAATATACTTGACATATGCAGGACTCTCCTGAGGAATAGGATTCATTTTAGTACTTCACACATCAACATGCTACAGATACCAACACAGTCACCTCCAGCAGCTGTGCCATAACCAATGACATGCCTTCCACTGGGCTGACCAATAACATTGTCATTGCCCTGCCATCCTACTCACTTCTCCCTCAGAGCAAGGTTCAGTATAGTTTTTTGCTAAATTTGTCTAATGTACTTTCTCTCCCCAGATAAAAGGCTACATTACAAAGTTCTTTGGCTCCCCTAAGGAAAAATTATACAGTGTTCTCAACTGATAGGTCAGAATGTTTCTGACAAGACTGAGAATGAAATTTCTGCAAGATGCAAACAACCCACTCTAGGGACAAAGAGTGCTGATAAACAGTCAGACTAAGAAGTAAGTGGAACCTATTCTCTCTGCTTTTGAACAGAAATTATGATGGTATTTACTTTCTCTGTTACCACCTTGGTTGTGTGAGAGAATGTGTATTGTTAGGAATTCTCACAACCAATGGGATAAAATCATGTCTCTTTCATGGGTCTCCTTTTCAGGTCACAGGTGGCAAGGATTGGTCCTGAACAGTTCTAAAAATATCCTGTTCTGATACTTCATTGTGGCAAGGAGATCACCTCAGGGTATCAAACACTATTATAATGTACCATGAACTCAGGCAAGGCCTAACAGGAAGGATAAGTTTCGAGTATAGTCCCAGTAATGGGGTTGCTCACCTCCAACATGAGGCATTTCACTATCCTGACAGATGTAAGTGCTTGGGAGCAGGGGTGGGGAGCATTAACCTGTATTATATAAATATATATCTATATATACATACACATACACACAAATATGTACACATGTGTATGTGTATATGTAGAACAATAAATATATGTATATGAAAATATTTATATTCTTATATGTACACCTGCTATTTCTTCAAAGAATATAAGTTCCTTGAAGGAAAATACTGTTTCCTTCTTGTCTTGATATCATCACCAAGGTTAGTGTCAGGCTCATCTTTGTTACTTGATTAAATAATAGGTTATAGTATACCATCCCAGGGTCATCGTAACTTAAATGAGAAAGAGAGAGAGAGAGAGAGAGAGAGACAGAGAGACAGAGAGACAGAGAGACAGAGAGAGAGAGAGAGAAACTCAGGAGCTGAAGGCTGATTACCAGATGATGAATTTCATTTGGCCCATGAAAATCATCTACCAAGTTGTGGAAGAGTTGCAATCTGGCAGTGGAAGGAGTTGCCACACTGAAAGTACCACAGATTTTTTTGAAGATGAGAAATGAGAAACTAAACATGTTTTTTTTTTCAGATAGATCATCTGTTTTATCCACATGAAAGGTTTCTTTCAATATTCAGAATCTGTCACATCTTGCTGGAATCTGTCAACTCTTGAAGCTCAAGGAGAAAACTCTGGTTTTCAAAACATCCAACTGATGTTAAAAAACATTTTTCTCTGTCATTATCTATTCGTAGTGTTAGTCATGTAGAGAACTACATGAGCTTTTTCATTTTGCTACAATACTGATAATCTCAGTAAATAATGGGAGGAAAATTTATATGATAAGGAGGAAAACATGGCGAAGGCATTCACTTTAGTTAGCAGTTTACTATCTTTATCACACATGACCCATATCAGGCCAGGGAAGTAAGACTAAATGTAAGTAGCATCATGAAAAATATCCTTCAAAAAAGGAAGGTCAGCAAGTCAGAAGTCTTCTAGATATCCAACATGCCTAGGATGGCTAAAATGCTCCATAGTGTGGCGCCAGAATGTTAGGACTTGGTCAGATTTTCAGCTTGGACAAGATGGCATGCCATATGAATAGACTCCCATGTGGAGGCAGCTGCCCACAGCTTAGACGCGCTCTGGGCTGTGACAGGACCTGCCACTGGCTCCTGAGCCAGGGGATGGGGGTAGGGAGCCATGGGGGTAGGGAGGGAAGTCCACGTGTCATTGCTCCAGATTTCAACTGGGTGCCAGGTTGAAGCTTCCGATTCTGCTCCAAGGGAAGCTCCAACATGCAAATAAGCCCAAGGAAAAGGGAAAATGAAACGGTGTGTGACAGTTTCTAATTACTGCATAAAAACAACATATGGAAACTTCATTGTCCATTTCATCCCTCAACATGTATCATCAAGTCAGTTTTCTTTTGCTCCATCATTCTCTCGAGCACTTGGAGCTCTTTGATTTGGACACGAAGAACAAAAAAGTCACCTTTTGGTAAGGTCGGCATGATGATTCTTTTTGTCTCTACAAACTCATTAATTCCTTAGAGGTTTTCATAAACCCCATTTGTTTCCAGCCTAATTCACTCATTGCATTGTGGAGATCATTCTGTTCCCCATTTACGGTTGCAAACTAGAACCTTTTGGGAAACATTCAGTGCATCCTTCAAAACTGCAAACTAACTTGAGCTCAACACCCTTGTAAAAGTGACAGCAAATATATAACCAATTGTTATGGGGCACAAGGTGGGAGGTGGGAAAATCCTGCTCAGAAGAAAGTCAGGATATGATAGTCTATGAATGGAATAGTAGGAAATTTGGAATAAAGTCAGAATAGCAAATGATGAGGTAAAAAGTCCTGATGATCATCACAACAATTTAGGAAAAACCACAGTTAATAGAAATAGGATAAATAACTAAAATAACCCAATTCATTGGGGAATAAAACAGAAAGTATTAAGTTAGGAGATTGGGTACCTTTGTTGTGGTCCAACAACACATGGTGGTGAATGACTATGAACACATGTTCACTTTCCCTCTCACCATCTCAGGTTCTCCACCTGTGAGTGAAACCCAAGTGTGCAATTAGATGGTCTCGAAGATGTTTTCCAATTTTTAATATCCTATGAAATATCTTATATGGAAGTTACTTATTATATTTAATGAAATAAATATCATTGCCTTTTGAGGTAGGGAGTAATGCAAACTTTCAGCGAGGGTTTTGCATGTAAGTACTAAAGATGAAGAACACTTTAAGGAAAGGAGGTGTGCACTGTTTGCTAGAAGGGAAAACCTTCCAGCTTTCCCTCTTATCCCCCCCATCCCACCCCTGGCCACAGAAGCCAGTCAGTTAATGAATCAGAAAAAAGCTGGTTACCAGATGTCCTGGCTTATTAACACACACATCGCATTCTGTAATGGCATTCAGTGAGCAATCTGTGTGGCACGGGTGATGGTGGCATTAAAGGGCCCCCTCTCTAACGCACCTCTTCCTAAGGGTGGAGGTGAAATATTGACTTTCGACCAGGTTCTTGGGCAGGTTTGTTTAAGACTTTGTGAAGCCTTTGATCTGAGGGAGGTTTCCCTGAGATACAAAGAATTCCCCAATGTCATGGGGCAGCAGACCTCTGTTAGCATTTCTTCTCTGACCTTTTTTGTGCCGAATCCTAGAGATGAGGACACACAAACACATAAAGAAGAAAAGATAATAAACATAAGGGCAATGCAAAGGAAAAACCAATTCTGTTTGATTGGTTTTCACCACTGCTAATTTTAATGCCACCCATTGTTCAGCTCTGCAGTCTAATTTTATGTTAATATCCTGAAAGTTGTCAAATCTTGGCAAAACCTATGCATAAATTACACAGAAAGTAGCTCACAGGAGGGGGAAAAGTAATGACTGTCATGGTTAGCCAAACCCCATTAATAGTCTGACAAGCAATAACCCAAGAGCTCTGGTCAACTGCTGCAGACATCTGTGAAACTTTAGCAATTAATATCTTTTTTTTCCTCTTTGGAGGAGGTATCAGCTGTGAAATAGCCCGTAAGTGACTGATTGTCATCAGCTCGGCTGGGAAGGGCCAAGCTGATCATCTCCCACTGTTGACCACAACCCTGACGTTTATAAGAAGCTACTTTGTCTGAAGCAACATTGTGCTCCAGGATGGGGAGACTGGCAGTTTCCAGAAAATGAAAGGAAATTTGTTTGATACTCCCCTCACTTCCCATTCCCTCATTCTACAAAGACAATGAAGAACAAAAAGTAGGCCCTTTATTCCCCCAATAACTTACATATGATCCCTCTCCCCACCTTAGGATGAATTAGCCTCTGCCTCAGGACCTCCCAACTCACCCCAAACTCTCCAGTTCTTTTTGACTAAGAGACAAAAAAGGAAATGATCTCCCTAGGATCTAATCTTTTTTTTCATATCCTTTTCTTTTTTCCACCTTGGTCTAAACTACCTCATGCTCACAAGTGAACCATATGGGCATGCGACCATACTTTATCAGGATGTTTATCAGCATCGTGTGTAGTTTATAATATGAAGCAGGGCAGCTTCTTTAAGTTTTTAGACAGTCTTAAATAACCTTGGATAAGCCATGAAAGTTTTAACACTCAACTTGTTCTCTTTTGTTTATATTTATCTTTATTTTTTTAGTACCAAGTTACCTCCCACAGAGTCTCAGCGTTTGGAGGACTGTGATGTTCCCGTATTTAGATGACCCTTGTATTTCAAGTTGAAACTATGGATTTTTCAGCTACCTCTTTCACCTTTCTGGAGGCTCCCCTTTGTCCTCACTCATGTAGGGGAAAGGTTGTGTTGTCGTTGGGTCCCAGGTTTACCATTTTGACAAGGTTGATGCTCCTGTGACTCCACAGCTGTTATCTTGCCATGAGGCAAGACCTCCCAGGTTCTGTACTCCACGGTGTCCTGTTATTCTCACAAATGCCTATCTTATCCAAAACAATGCATCATGCTCTCTCCCCTCTCCACTCCTTTGCCAAGGCTATCTCCTACACTTGGAATGCATGTCTTCCTCCCTCTCATCTCTTAGTAATATCAAAATAAGAAATGAAAAGCTCATTGATTTTTACAAAAGCGTGGATGGACTTGCATGACATAATGAACAGTGAAATGAGCAGGACCAAAAGAAGGTTGTATACAGCAACAGCAATATTGTTACAAGAACAACCTTGAGCAAATAAGCCCTTTTGACTATTATAAACACAGATTAACTATTAAGTACATGTGACGGAAGATACTGTCTGCATCTAGATAAAGAGTTGATAAGTAGAAACATGGATGGATGATTTTTACACACACACACACAGACATATGTATATATATATATATGTATATATATATATATATATATATATACATATATATATGTTTGTATCTAATGGTAGCCTTCTCTAAGGGGGAGAAAAGAAAATAAGGAAAAAAAGAAATTTCTTTTTTTATATATTTAAAAGGAATAGCAAATTGTACACTTGCAGTTTTATATACAATTGTCTTTTTTATTCTACTATGTCATGGAAATGCTGCTTTATTTCATAAATTAAAAACTAAATTAAATTTTAAAAAGAATTATTGAAAGAATAAATAATGACAATGATCGAACTAACATTTCTCTAGTTTTCAAAGGTCTGAATAGAAAACTCTTTGCCTACCTAATCTCATGTGACCCTTACAACAGATCTATGATATTGTTTATTATTCCTATTTTAGAGATGGGGGAGCAGAATCCAAGAGGCAAAGTCACTAGTTCATGAAAATAAAGCTAGGAAGTGATGGACTTAATATTCCAGTCCAGGTCTTTCTCCCTCCAGTACTCATACTGTTTGCATTATATAAGGCCTGTCCTCTTCCTTGTTAGATTTTTGGATACTCCATCCTGCTTTTTTTCTTTTGTATGTCTGAGCAATTTGAACACCAATTCTCACATCCTCCATTTGCCCTCCAGACTCATTTTGCCCTAATTCTCCATATTGTTCCCTAAGTCTGTATTTTTCTTTCCTTTCCTTCTTCATGTCTGAGAGTTCTTCCGCCCTTTTCCTCTCTATTCTTACTGTCTTGGACTTTCAAGAGCGCTTGAACTCCTCTTCTTAAATGTCCCTTCTTTTACTTGTTTATAGGATATCAACTGATTTAGATCTTGAAAGAATCTTAAAAATCATCTAGTCCAACCAAGCCCCTCACTTTATGAATAAGGAACAGAGGCTCAGAGACTTATCAGGTTTGTATAAGTGATCCATAAGAGAATTGGAATTTAAATTGAGGGTCTGTGGCTACAAAGCTAATGCTCTTTCTATCAGTCCATAGAAACACTCGTCAATTCACTCTTCCAGGGATTCCTACATCTGTTACCCTGAAGTTCTTGTGACCACCGTTGGCTGAAACAAAAAATATCTTCATCCCACTACTTGGAGATTTCTCAAATTACACACAATTATCTCTGCCATCATGCGATGGGGGAGGGTGTACATGTAGTTTCTAAGAAAAAAGTTATTAAAAAGTTTGAAATACTCCGTCACCTCAAGGAGGCAATGTAATAGAAGTATAATTTATTAGAAGGAGCTATGGACATAAATCCAGATGTCTCAATTTTGAATCCTGACCTTGTCACTTATAGCGATGGAACTTTAGGCAATAATCTTATCTAAAATTGGGATAATATTCTAAAGTTTGCATTGGATTTGACATATATTATTTAATTTTATTCTTACCAGAAAACTGCAAGGGAGGTACTGGAGTTTTTGTTCCTACTTTACAAATGAAGATATATAGCACCAGAGAGTTTAAGTGAATTGTCCCTGGTTGCACAGCAAATAAGAATTAGAGGTGAAATATAAAATAATTTTATCTCTCTGGAACTCAGTTTCCTACCTATGAAGAAAGCAGACTAAGTGATCTACTTTATGGTAGAATCAAAAAATTTGGAGCAGAATGCAGGTTGGGGTGACAGGAAACCAAGAGATATCTTTAAGTGACTTGCCCAAGTTTACACAGATGGATGATAAGCAATTAGGGAGTCTAAGACTTTTTTTTAGATTTATTATTCCTAATCTATTTCTCACCAGAACTTAACTATATTATCTACACTGCATTCAATAGACTTGGACATACTCTAGAGCAGGGGTGGGGAACCTGCAGGCTTGAGTCAGGCCACAAATGACTCTCCAGGTCTTCAAGGGTGATCCTTTGACCGAGTCCATTTCCCCCCTCCTGCCTACAGATTGGATCCTAAGTCCTTAATGCCAGCCTATTCAGCTATGCCAGTAAGAAAGAGTCTGGAAAGGTTACACCATGCTCCTTGGAAGATTGCCTTTCAGAAGCCTGAGCAGAAGGTTTTCTGGGGCCACCTTTCTAGAGAAAATCTAGTAATGAGGATTATTGTCAATCTGGAACATTAGGCTAACTTTAGCACAGTGAAAATATTGAGGATCTCCAACCTTTCAAGATTTTGCTTAATTTTCATTCGCAGTATTAATATTTATCTTTTTTACTGAATTTCCCTAATCACAGAGATTATCTGACAATATCTCAGTGAAATTTAAAGTTAAAATCATATTTTTAGGAGAAAGATCTTAGAAAAATACAGGACTATTTAACTTCCCTTTCTGACATCTGTATTTCTGTTAATAACACCATTTTCCTTGTTATGTAGGCTCAACTTGGGAGACAATCTTGACTCCTCAGTTTCTCTCACCCCCTAGAGTCAGTTATTTGCCAAGTGCTGTCAGTTTTACTTTATCAGACCTCTCACCACTGTCCTCTCCTTTCCATTTCAATGGCCTCCATCCTACTTCCAGCCCTCATTACCTTTTGTCTGTACTCTTGCAATAAATTCCTACTTTTTCTCCTGCCTTCTCTGTTCTCTCCCCACTCCAATATCTTACATTTCCTTACCAATTAATCTTTTTAAAAACCATCTTGATTTGATCAGCTCCAACTCTCCTTTTCTTCCACTGTCTACTATATTGAAAGACTTTGAAAACATTTAGCTTAGCATTCAAGGACCTTAGATTCGCTGCTGTCAAACTTCTTTTTTCCAGCCTTAAAGCCACCTGGCCCCTATTATATAGTCCACTCAAAATGGGCCACTTACTGATCCCTTCAAATTCTCTATGTTTTTCTCCTTTGACCATGCTGCTCTGCACACCTAGAAAGTTCACCTCCCTATTTCATCTATCAGAATCTTACCCATTCCATCAAGATCCAGCTCAGTGCCCCACATTTCAATCACTCAATCAATAAACACTTGTTAAGCACCTACTAGGTAATGTGCTCAATTCTGGAGATTTTGAACTGACCGATGAGAGCAAAGGTAGAGGTCTCTTACTGGGGAGGTAAAGGGTATCTGTAATCAATCATGGAAAAGCACACAGCTGACTAGGACTTCTGAAGTTCAAAATTATGACCTTGGCCTCATTCCCTCAATTCTCTTATCTTAGTTAACATGTAAATAGTATCACTTTCATGCCTAACCTTGACAGAATATTTTTCAGCTCTCTCAGTAAACACAATATTGGAAAATAACAGAAAGAGGAACTATGAGAAATACAAGTTTGCCTCCTTTGTGATCTATACATGTGCTTTCAAATTTGCAGAGAATGCCACTGATGATTTTATCTTTGTGCTCCGGTGTGGCTACTGAAAATATTAATGCTCATATGACAAGAAGTTCTTTCCCCAACTGTGAACAGAAAAAGCCCATCTTTGGGCTGCTCTCTGATCTGTTGTTTGCTGGCTATGTTGTTTTTTGTGGCATTGACATATTATAGGTACCTAATAAATGTTTTTGAATGAATACATAACAATGATCGCCAGTATTCATGTTGTATTTTAAGGTCTGTCTACAAAGCTCTTTGCATACATCTTATGATGCATACATCATATATCTGACCCTTGTAACAGCCTGATGTGGTAGGTAGCCCCTGAATTATTGTTTCCATTTTACAAATGAGGAAACTAAGATTCAGAGGCAAAGTGCTAATGATGACATAGCCAGTAAGTGTTAGACGGAGGATTCAAACACTGGTCCTTCTGTCTCTAATGCCTATACTCCATCCATTATTTAACACCAGGTTATTCCATAGGGCCTGTCTTTATGATTGAATTTCGAGATGGCTTTTAATTTAGAATAATGCTGAAAAATCTTTGCATGGGCAGAGAGTTTTTTTGGGCCAGGCTTCTACAGAAACTTGGCAATCAAGATTATCATCGGTCTGGAACATGAGGCTATATTTAATATAGTGAAAATACTAAGAATCTCAATTGTAATGCACAAATATGCATGCATATATTTATATATATGCATATATATGGAGAGAGACACAGATAGACAGACAGAGATGGAGCTGGAGATCGAGAGAGAGAGAGAAAGAGAGAGAGAGAGAAAGGGCATACTATGAAGTTGATAGAAGGCTAGCCTTAGAACCAGGAAGAGATAGGTTCAAATATTTCCTTGGGTCCATTCTAGCTGTGAGATTCATCCTGGACAAGTTATCATTTCAGTGACCCAGGAGATTCTAAGTCAGGCGGTTCTTAACCTTGCTTGTGTCATTTACACATTTGCAGTCTGGTAAAGTCTGTGATTTCCTTATCTGAAAAATATGTTTTGGTATAATACAAACATTACTACATACTCTGCTATTATAGTATTTTCTGCAACATAAAGTTAGCAATACTTTTGTTCATGTTTCTGAAATAAAACTTTGTCATGTGATGTAGAACCAGAAAGAACCCTTGAGATTATTTAATTAGATGAAGTAACTAAGATCCAGAGGAGTGAAGCAGAGTTTCCCAGAGTATTGGAGCCCCATCTTCCAATTCCAAAGCCAGTGTGCTGATGGTAGCATCATACTATCTCCTCCCTTAATACTTTGAAGGTGGAGCTTGTTTCGTTTCTTATATTGTATTAGATTCAATAAACATTTATTAACTTGTCTACTATGTGCCAGGCACTGTGGAAGTAGTAGGGAGCTTACAATCTATTGTAAACAAATATATACAAAGCAAGCTACATAGAAAATAATTAGGAAATAATTAAAAGAGAGAAAGTACTGAAATTAAGAGGGTTTGGGATAGGTTCCTGTAGAAGGTGGGGATTTTATTTGGGTTTTAAAGAAAACCATGGAGGGTCATTAGAGCAGAGGAGGGAGGACATTCCAGGCATGGGTGATAGATAGAGAGAATGCTGGGAGCCAAGAGAGAGGGTTACTTGTTCATAGAACATTCAGGAGGCCAGTGTCACTAGATTTAGCCCAATGCCTTACACAAAGTAGGTATTCAATAAATATTTGTTAAATGAACTGAAGATTGATATGCTTAAATTCACCTTCATTATTATACATAGACTAACATGTACATCAAAGAATTTTTAAACACCACTGGCATGTAAAACAAACAGACAGCTGCTTATAAAAGTCAAATGTAATTTTAAAAGATTCTATTTATTGAGGAAAAAAATCACTATTATCAATAACTCAAACGCCACAAAGATGGATTAGGTATTTTAACACAAATATAGAGAAATCACTCATGGACATCTCTTTTCTGGTTCTGGTTTCTGATTTTCAAAACTGATCTTTAATAAAATGCTCTGTGAGACCTTTTTTTTCTTTTACCTGGATTAGACGGTGACAGTCACCCACTGAAAATCTGAAAATGTTGCTAATATTTGTCCCCCACTCTGGCCAGAATAGAAACTATGCAGGACAAATGGAGAAAGCAGGAGGGACCATAGAGAGCACATAAAAGGATGTCAGTCGCCAGCAAAACAAATTTGCTGTCATCTTGGGACACATCATTTCTAGAAACAATGAACCATTTGGCAGCCTTGCACATGTTCCCGTCTCCAAATGCTTTCAAACATTCTCAGGCTTACTTTATTCAGGTTTGCGTGTGTGTGTGCTTGCATGCATATGTGCGTGCATGTGTGCGTGTGTGTATATTTGGTATAGTTGCATGTGACTTTATTTATTTATTTATTTATTGCTACAATCCTTTGGTTAAGCCAGTGAGGAATTTTGTTTCAACTCAATGTAATGAATTCCATTTACATTCATTTTTTTCCTTTATTAAGTCTTCTCTCATAAGCCCTTCATCTGACTGCCTCTAACAACTTCTCTTGTGACCTCATACAAAATGACAGTGTTATTTTCTATCTAATCACTTCACTGTTGAACTCACACAGCTGTCCTCCTAGACTGCCTCTTTGTTTTTATGGCTCACAGAAATGCCTGACCTTGAGACCTTTGACAACAGCTGATATTGCTCAGAGGAAATGGCTGCTGTCCTGAGAAAGATGTCTTAGCCTGCCCAGCGCCGTATCTGAGTGGACTGGAGGTGGCATTACCCATTGCAGGTCTACCATTGCTCTCCACTTTTTCATTTTGAATTCAGGTCAACATTTATTGGGTGCCCTGAGGGTATGTGGTTTCTCTACTGAGAGTTAAGGGATGGAGGGTCACAGAATAGAAAGACAACATGGTACCTGCCCTCAAAGATCTTACATCCCTCATCTTGGTTGAATTTGGAGTGCCTGGTTGAACATGTTCAATAACGGCACAACTGGCCTGACCAGAGAATAGACAATCTCTGGAGAAAAGATTAATCTGTAGAATTTCTATAATGTTGACATATCCTAAGAGTGCTTGTCTCCTCCTGTGCACCCTCCAGAACTATCAAATTAGAAGGGTTGTCCCAGCTCTGAAAGGAGGAGTTTGAGCTGTGGAACAGAGACAGGAAATGTCATGCCAAGGTTAAAAGTTGTTGAGTGCTGCCAAGAA
This sequence comes from Potorous gilbertii, assembly GCA_028658325.1. Taxonomy (NCBI): domain Eukaryota; kingdom Metazoa; phylum Chordata; class Mammalia; order Diprotodontia; family Potoroidae; genus Potorous; species Potorous gilbertii. The sequence goes on along the minus strand of CM053771.1, from coordinate 206,607,024 downwards.
CTAGCCCTTTGTGGATTCTCAGGAAGCTGACTGTTTGTGCCCCTTCCTCAATAAGAAGAATTTACTTTTCAACAAATTAAGTTGCTCTTTATGAGCATTCCTCAATTTCAATTATGTCTTTGTTCTAAGCCTTTCTAATAACCCAATATTCACTGTAGAAAAGTGGTTTTCTTCTCTGTGTCTCTGGCAGTGTTTAGAACCAAATGGTTGACATTTTGTTGGAGATGCTTAGAATAGTCCTCCAAGTTCCTCTCTATGAAATACAAGTTCATGGTGCTGGGTCTAGTTCTGTGTATTCAAAATGGATATGTTTCTGAACATTTGCGTATTTGTTGAAATATTCCTTGTGAAAAATAACGTTTGTTTTTAAAAGATCTCACCTGATCTGTGTAACAATTTTCTCATACAAAGTAAGTACTCTGAGAAATTTTAAAAATCATTAATTGAAGAAAGTGTGTGGGGGCAACAAATTATAGGAGAAATTAGCTTCTTTTAAATTTCTTAATATGTTAAAGCTGATCACAAATTTCTGCTACAAAAATACCGAAACTATTGTCTACTTCAAAATACAGTAAATGTTAATTACTCTGGATAAAGCAGGATTTGTTACACTGATTGATTCTCAACTAACAAACTATATAATTGTCAGGGAACATGAATATTTAATTATAAAATATAAATAATATTTGATTATAATATTAGGAAAGAATTTTATCAAATATATCTTATAATATGCACTTTAAGCTTCTATATTATTTGATGCATTGACATATATGTGAGTTAATAACTACATTTTCATTGAAAAGCTTCACTGATTTCAAATTTCTTAAAGTTTTAACACACATTATATGACATTGTACATCACAGTTACTTCATTAAGATTAACAGAAAAGTGCCCCCATCATTTCCAATACTGGGTCAAGGGTCAGCAAGACAGAGTGCTCTGAGCAATGTTCCAAAAAGGACCACCACACAGAGACACTCAGGAACAAACAGATCATTGAAACATGAAACCAATAACCCTCTGTTTTCCTGCTTGATACTGTGAACATTCCAATTTGGTTAACCTCTTTACTGCCAGGATCTAGTTTGCTTGTGAAAACATGATATACTATGCTTGGAATCCTGGGTCCAACACAGAGACCTTTTTTTTCTTTTTCAAGTTTCTTCATTTAAGTCTAGTTAAAACCAAAATGCTTCACCCCAGTAGTACCCTATTAACCACACATAGGCAGATTGAATCAACTAGCTTAGTTCCCTGAACATCAATGAAAAACAAGAATGAGATTGACAAATCTTTATGCACCTGGTCTCCAGGGAATAATCTTCTCTGTGGCAAAGTCACCGAATGAAATAGCAATGGAATTCCATCATGGTAGTGAGCTTGGGTGTGCTCTTGTGGAAGGTGGTGGGGCTCATCTGCTCAGGAATGGATGACTACCTTTAAACAGTGGGTCCATTTCTTCCAGGGAGCTTTGGGTACTTTCATTTTGTTACACATCAAGAATTGGGGCATACAAGGTAGAAATGTAGACAGACTCAAATAGAGTGCCTTTGATGCCTAATCATGTGTTTTATATAGTTCACTGCAAAACCATCAGAAAGCTTCAACTGTGTCAAGTTGGGTCCTTTGTCTTAACCATTTGCTCATCTTAGTAGAAGACATACTGCTGGGCAGTGTCCTAGGGGCATAAATGTGGAAAATCCACCAACAACTGTGCATTTGTCTCTGAGAATTCCCTACAAGACTGAAAGGTAGTAATTGTAAACAGGAGCTGGAAAACCAGGAAAGAAGATATAATGGAGATCTGTAACTTTGCAAGGACAACAATACAAACAAAAAATAAGGGGGCATTTTCTAAAATTTTGTAATAAGTACCTAGAACTTACCAACAAGAATACATGCACGTATTTGTATGCAAATACACTTATTTGCATAGGACATTACACATACATACACGCACACGCACATACATGCACATGCACACACATACAGGCATGTGGATGCACACGCACGTATACATGCATACATACACACACAAGTACTTGCCATCATACTAACAGAAGGCTTTCAAGGTTCCTTATGGGATATTCAACATAAGATTGAGAATCACTATAGGTCTATAAATTTGGCATGGGGATATCTGGGCTCAAGTTCTGGCTTGAACATTACTGGCCATCAATGGTCAGTAAGTCACCTTACAACTGAGTCTTAGTTTCCTAATCTGTAAAATGAGAATAAAAATACCTGTACTAATTAACTTAATTGTCATGAGGAAAACACTTTGCTAATTATAATGCATGAACTGTTGTAATTATGGGGAGAACTATACATTCTAGCAAATTCTCCTGCCCAAATCCTATAAGCAAGGGGTAAAAATTAAAAGTGGAAAGGATTGAGTTTCCTTTGTTTTTAATACCTCTCTTGCTTTATCTTCAAAATAGACTTTCCAGGCAAAGTATGCTATATCCCTCTATTAAGGTTAGCAGTGAACTGGGAAGCCCTAAAAGAGGTTGCCAGCAATATGGTGGGTGCACATATGTTTTGTTACTGGAGCCCAGAACTCAAGTCTCAGATTGTAAGTTTGCTTCCCTGTTTGTATTTCCTGATGTGGCAACTATCTTAGTGCTTTGTAGGAGAGGGTCATTATCTCTTTTCCATCTTTTTTCCTCCACTCTATGGAAGATCATTTGACTATGTGAGTAGGAGATGGATAAGGCACCAGAACTGGCTCCAAGTTGTATACGTAGGAAATAACAGAGAGGATTTGAACTTAGTTCCTCTAATTCCAAATCCAGATTTCATTCCTTTGGGGACTCAGTCATACTTCAACACCTTTGCTCACAATATTTCTCAAGTTCTTTTATCATTTTAAAGTTCTTATTTTTCTATCCATTTCCACTAGTTCCAGTGTATCATGCCTCTACTGAGTTATGTGGCAACCCAGCCACACCTACGCTTATGCCCTAACATTCTTTCTCTTAGTCCTCTTGCCCTGCTATGCATCTCCCAACCTCTCACTTTCTAGAGGTAGTTAGGTAAGGTGGTGGATAGAACTTTAGACGCAGGAAGACATGACATCAAACCTTACCTTAGACACACAGTAGTTGCATGACCCTGGGGAAGTCAGTTTACCTCTGTCTGTCTTGGTTTCCTTATTTGTAAAATGGTGATGATGACAGCACCCACCTCCCAGGACTTTTATGAGAACAAAAACATATAATATTTGTAAAGTACTTTGGAAACTTTGTGGTTCAACAGAAATGCTAACTACTTGCTAGTTATGTCCAGTCCTATGTAATTCTCACTACCTGCACTAAAGGGAAAGGAGTAAAACATGTCATCAAGGAAACATAAGAGGGGAAGGTAAGATAGGCTCGTCATGATGGAGGTGGAGGGATGACAGTGTTCTACTGGTTCAGTATTCTCATGTTGTGAACTTGGATGAGAATAAGAATCCCCCAGAATGAGAAATATGGACAGCTTGTGCTCTTTCTTCCCTCTTCATTGGAGGGAACCCCCAAATCACTGAGATGACAGTTCTATTTGAATATTAGCTACCTTTCCCAAGGGACCACAAAAGAAGAACTGGTCTTCTGGGTTAAACAATAGCATGGGCTATTTTCCTCCGTTTTGAAAACAGTGGAAACATAGTTCTGAGGAGGTCTTTGCATTTTGACCTTTAGATTTCTAGTGCCACAGAGAGTCAGAGTTTGTCAAAACAAAAAAAAACAAAAACAACTCTTTGAATTTGTCAAACTCTCCAGAAAGATCAGCTTGGGTTCCTTTTAAACTGTTTTTAAAAGGCTCTTGCTTTTTCTGTAAGCTTTATCTGCTTTTGTTTGCAGAACAAGAGGCTTAGACAATGTCCTTCCCAAGCTTTCATTATCAGTACCACTCAGAATCATTCTGTAGTTATGTTTAAGAAACTATCCTTTAGACCATCAAGTTCTAAGGTGAGGTCCCTTTCTCCTGGAGTGCCATGGCTTGATCCCAAAGTATGTGGAATCAACCAATCAGAGGGTGGGATGATGACTCCAACGTGACCATATCTCCTCTTAGGCGTTAACACTCCCTCTCTCAGCCCTCTCTCCCTGCTATGCATCTCCCAACCTCTCACTTTCTCCTCAGGGCAATTTTAAACTAACAATTACTGAACATTCATAGTGGCAACTATAGAGGTGTCATTGGGAAAATCCCCAGCACATGATAACCGTATCTTCTTCTCCGAATCCCCTCCTGTTGCCTCTGTGAGCAGGCTCTAGACTTTGAGACAATGGCCAGGAAAACTCTTTGCTCTGCCTTTTGTTTTGGGTTGAATACAGGATGAAAGATCAACGATGGATCGTGATCTGCTTTGAAGATGTCATTACACATTAAATCCTTCCCCCAACCACAACTCACCTATTTCTGTTGAGGACACCACCATCCTTTCAGTCCCCCAAGTTCAAAATTGTGTATCATCCATGCTCTTCTCTCTTTCCCCTATATATTTAATCAGTTGTCTATTCTTTCCATTTCTACCTCCACATCTCTCGTTTCAGTCCCTTTCTTTTTTAGAGACAGGTGGCAGGCATAGTGTATGGAGTTCTAGACCTAGGAATCAGAAAGATCTGAGTTCAAATCTGACCTCATATACTCTCTGTGCACGTCACTCAACTTTGTCTGCCTCAGTTTCCTCAACTGTTAAATGAAGATAATAACATCTATTTCACAGGATTGTTGTGAGGATCAAATAAGAACATTTGTAGAAAAAATAAACCAAAAAATACTTAGCATAGTGCTTGGCTTCATCGCATCTGGCCGGACCACCGCAATAGCATTGTAACTGGGGTCGCTGGGGCCACTAGTCTTTTCCAACTCCAATCTATCCATTCAGACACCAAGGTGACTTTCCTAAGGCACAGCCCTGACCATGTTACTTTCCAGCTCAAAATCTCCAGTGACTTCCTGTTGACTCTAAGAGCAAATTTATTTTATCATTGTGTCCTTTTAAAATTTCCATTTTGTATAAGATTTATAATTATATACTCTGTCCTACACTGTCAGTACACAGGTACAATTTATAAATAAGTAAATATACAGATTGGGACTGCACACTCAAAAGTTTTTTATTGATAGGGCTGTATGACGAAAAATTTGGAATCCATGACCATTTGGCTATTTGGTGAATTAGCTGGAATTCAAAAGCAGTGATGGTAAACTCAAATTAAAATAAGGATCTGTACATCAGGATCCATGGGCTGCATGTGCACTTAGAAAACCACATATTAATATCATCTATGTTCTATCATATTTTTATTTATTATGTTAAATATTTCCCAGGTCACAAACTGGAAGTGTTGCTGGCCTCAGTCTATAAGTTTGACATCTCTGTTCAAAATCAATGATCTAGGAATTGAATACTTATCTCATTACTTAAATTCAAAACTTACAAGATATTTTTATTGCTCAGTTTTTTTTTTCAGAAGTAAATACTAAATCTCAGTAAACAAAAGCAAATACTATTGCTAGGCATCCCAGTGGATAGAGCACTGGTCCTGGAATCAGGAAGATCTGAGTTCAAATTCGACCTCAGATACTTACTAGCTGTATGACCCTGAGTAAGTCACTGAACCCCCTTTGCCTCAGTTTTCTCATGTGTAAAGTGAGCCACAGAAGGAAATGGCAAACCGCTCTAGCACCTCATGAAGAGTCAGACATGACTGAAAGTGATTGAACGTCAACAATTTAATTTAGTAAGAGGCAGCAGCTGTCATAAAGTGGATAGAAAGCCAGTCCCATAGTCAGGAAAACCTGGATTCAAATCCTAATTCTGGTACAGAGTACCTTTATGACCGTGGACAAATCCTGAAGTCTCTCAGTTCCCTCAACCTGTATTGAAAATTACAAATGTGTTGCCCTTCTACGATGGTAAAGAGGTCTTCACATTAGGAGTTAGCACGAAAATGAACCTAGCAGAATCCTCCCCTAACCCCTTCCCCAACACAAAACTTACCTTTTTTTCTATTTAAAGCTTACTCTTTTTTATTTTTAAACTCCCTTACATGATGTTCTTCCTGCAATGTTAAAACACTAGAATGTCTGTCAGATGGGATTTTTAAGACTCAATTCCATGATTCTTAAGGCAAAAAAGAAAAAAAAATTGTAAAGGAAGATTGTCCCTGCCCAAAGGGTTTAGGTCATAGTGGTCTATTTTTTCCCCTCATAAACAAAACTTCAAATGTAATTTTCCATGAATACTGCATATTTTATTCGATAATGGTAAACGTATTGCTAGTGTATTGGTGTGGAGTCTTTAAATCATGAATTATGATATTTAGGATCATCAGAATAGTGATATTCTGTGAAAGTAGTAAAATGATATTCTAGGAAAGAATTCATGTTTTTTAAGTCTGATCTAGACGCAATGATTTCAGTTAGAAAATATTTTGAGAAAAATAATAATCTATTGGTATTATCATATAAAACTTCTCTGTATAAATGTGCAGCCTGGATTTTTAAAAGTGTCAATCATACTTAGGAATGATTTAAATGTTTGTTTCTTTTATTGTCTCATAATATAATACTTAGAAACTTAAATGACACTGAAATGGGAATGATTTAGAAACTGTGTATCAGAACTTTAAGCAAAAATCTGGAGTAGGATAAACTATTTAAATGTTATCTTAAACCAATAATTATAGCAGACTTTTATGAATTACTTCCTTTATTATTCAGTAACTTCTAATTGGCCCATCTAGTAATTGCTAATAATTATGAATATCAGGTTAATTGTGTATGGGGGAAAGACATTTTCAAACCTTTATCTTTTGCTTTCCCTAAAACTCACATTTAGACAGATTTATCTTCTTCAAGTGTCATTTTAATGTGTTGCCCCATTGTTTAAAAACTGCCAGTAGTCTCTTATTATCTACAGATGAAGACTAAATTCCTTAGCCTCACATGAAAGGACCTTTATATAGTTAAATTCATTTATCTTTCCAGCCAATATGCTCCCTGATATGAGCCCTCTATTCCAGCCAGACTACGTTGCTCCTTGTCCTAGGCTCATGAATATTTCTATACCTTGCCTTTTCATCTATCTTACACCTGGATTGCTCGCCCTTGAGAGCGGGAATGTCTTGCCTTCTTCTCTTTGTATTACCAGTGCTTAGCATGTAGCAAATGCTTAGTAAATGCTTTTTCATTCATTAATTCATTTATTTTCAAAGGCCAGTTCAAAGAAACTTCTATAAACAGGGGCTCAAAACTCATTTGCATGAAACTCTTTATTGGTAGGACACAATTAATTGATGCTCTGTGGGGAGTTAGAGAAAACTTGAGAGAGAAGATATCTTGGTCTTTTCTGGCTTCCAACTTTGAGATAGAAGACATGATTCCAGATTCTCTTCCAGGAGAGGTCATTTAAGGGAGAGAAAGTATCTGAAAGAAGCTGTTGTGTAGATCACCTCAAGAACTCCCTTGGGACTCTTTCCTGATCGAACTGAGATATCTCATACATTGGAAGAACTCATTAAATCTGCATATTATCGGGCATATTCCCATCTTCTTAACCTCTCTAATTTCTGCTTGCTGACAGTTTGGATGACTGGATTTATTTGTTATTTACTAACTTGTATTTGAGGGGAAAGCAGTTAAACCTTGGAAGTGACACTCCTTCACCATTAAAGGATAGCAATCAGGTGTTCATTTGTTTTGTAGTCTTGTTTGACCCTTTGTGACTTCTTTTTTAAATAAGGAAATTTTTTTTTTCAGATGAGAAAGCTAAAGTAAAGAGCATTAAGTAACTTACTGAAGGTCACACAGAGCTAGTAAGTGTTTTAGGCTAGATTTGAACTCAGAAAGATGAGTGTTACTGACTCCAGACCTGGCATGCTGTCCACTGTGCCACCCACATAATCTAAAAAAAAATTTCTCCCCTAGGCTATCAATACTTGGGAGATGGGGAGATAGATCTAACTCTAGCACAGTGCCCTCTCTCTGAGGAAAGCAGTGCGGCAGCCTCGTGGTTCCAATCTCCTGTTTCCCTCTTGGCAGGAATCCAAATGTTCCCTGGAAAGGAGGGGGCGGAGGAAACTTTAGATATCTATTTATGCCTCTATGAAAGTCACATCAGGAAAGACTCATGTGCCCACCTATTACATAGGTGGGCAACACACACACGTATACATACATATACATATATATATATATATATATACGTACCCTCCCATCTATATACACACATATATACATATATATTTACATGTAAAAGTCCATGTATATGGTATATGTACATATCTGTCTATCTATGTCTATCTATCTATCTATCTATATCTTGAATGTACCATTGCGTTCTTGGTATCTTCCCTTTAGAAGGTGAATTCCTTGAGGACAGAGATTGTATTTTTGCCTTTCTTTGCCTCTCTATCACTTAAAACACAATTCCGGTCACATAGTAAATAATAAGTGCTTATTGACTGACTGACCGACCGCCCTGTATCTGCATCTAAATAGCTTAGTTCATGCTAGGTGATTGTAAAGCTAATGACAGTTAAAGATCTTCCCCACCCATTAATAGGCCTGCCCATTGAGGGAAGCTTGATAAGGGGAGATTTTGTTGATGTTGGAAGGTCCATACCTTTTGTTAATTTCTAATGAGGCACTGGTTCTCCAGGGTGGTGATAGCCTCAGGCTCTGAAAAGTATATGTACTAGGAGGTGAAATTTCAATGGGAGGGTTTAGTTTTTGGAAGGTTTGTGCACCAGATGAGACTTTGGAAAGCCACTAAGGAGCACCCAGCTTTGAAAACCCAGATACTGGTTCTTCTCTCTCTTTCTGGTCACTATATATGTATTGTTTATGGTGAGACAGTTGGAAGCTCTGTCTATTGTATTTCTCTGTATTTTCTCTGAAGGTCAAGGTGCTGACTTTTTCCCATGAAGTAAATGAATGCTATATGTGCTTAATTAAAGTGATTGTCGATACCTTAAAAGTTGCTTTCCTTTAAGAAAAGCAGATCTAAGAATCTGTACAGCACTCTTTCCTGTGTATGTCAGGATGCTTATTGCTACAGTGATTAGTATAGTTGGTTAACTGATAAAGTAATTTCCCTAGGAGAAAGCTGTCCCCTGATAGCACTCTCCCCCAAGCTGTACTCATCGCAACAAAAAAATCAGAATATCATATGTATTGATACACATGTAAAGCATACATAGAGAGACAGAGGTAGAGAGTGTGACTCAGCTCAGTAACTTGGTCTCTTCCACTCCACCTGACTTATCCCCAGACTGTATTTCTTAGAGATCCTTTATTTCGGGTTTTTCAGAGGTAAAATGGCCACTAAGCAGAGCTGCTCAGCTACAGTGTGATGAAAAGGAATTTATCTCCCCTCTGGCAACACACTGATGAATTTTCTCTGGCTTTTTGGAACAGAGTTACATAATCATAAGAACTAAATAAAACTTTATTGACTGCACTGAATCCCTGAATCTCAGATTTGGAAAAGGCCTGAGAAACCATTTTATCTATACCTTGCCTGAACAAGATCCCCTAGATGATGTCCCTAATAGGTGGCCATCAAGCCCCTGCTGGGAGGTCTCAAAAGAAGAGGAACTCCTTGTTTCCCAAAGCACTTCAGGATTGCTCTAATTGTTAAGAATATATTCCTTCTGTTAAGCCTAAATTTCTATAATTTTCATTTATTGCTCTCTGAGGCCAAGCAGATGACATCTAATGTTGCCCCTCAAATATTTGAAGACAGTTCTCACATGTCCCTTCCCAAACCTTCTCTAAGTTAGACAGCTGCAATTTCTTCTACCAGCTGTTCTGTGGCAGGGTTTCTTCTCAGCTTCTCCCAGCCTGACTCATGTCCTTTTAAACCTACTCTAGATTATTAACTTCATTTCTAAAATATAACATCCAGAACTAAATATAATAGTCCAGATGTGAACTAGGGCTTTATCCCTCTTGTTTTTGAACTCTCTGATTTAATACAGACTAACATTTCAGCTTTTTTCACTGGAATTTCAAACTCTCAAACTGAACTAATTCACTAAAATTTTCATATGTCTAACACACAAACTAGTGTCTAGCCATATTCCTCCATCCCACACACTTTTTTTTTTTAAAGCCAGTCAGATGGTGCAGTGGATAGAGTAGAATGCCAGGCCTGGAGTCAGGAAAACTCATCTTCCTGAGTTAAATCTTGCCTAGACACTTACTAGCTGTGTGACCCTGGGTAAGTCACTTAACCCTCTTTCCTCAGTTTTTTTTCATCTGTAAAATAAGCTGGAGATGGAAATGGCAAATCTCTCCACTATCTTTGCCAAGAAAACCCCAAAAGGGGTAATGAAGAGTTGGACATGCCTGACAATGACTGAACACAAATAGACTACAAATATCCCAAATTTTATTACTTTTTGTTTGCTGTTTTACCACTGTTAGAACCTGCAAGACCTTTTTAAGTACTCATTCAGTCATTCAACATATGAATCAACTCTTTCAGTTTTGTGTAATCTGCAAATCTGATAAATATTCTATGACTTTATCTAAGTTACTGATAAAAGCGTCATACCTCACAAGTCAGAGACCTGAGATTACTTCTTCCTCCAAGTTGAAATTAATATGTTAATGACAACTCTGTTGTTCAAGTCATGCAAACAGTTCTAAATCCAATTTAACTATTCTATCATTTGTCCCATATCTCTGCATGCTTTCTATTCAAGTAGCATGGAAGGTTGATTAAATAAATACCTCACTGAAATCTTAATATAATACAAGATGCCTCAAAAGTCTTAGCTGAGTTTTAAGTCTTAATATCCACAGTATTCCTCTGACCTATGAGTCTAGTTTAACAATTAAAAAATCATGGCTGTAGTCTGTCAAGACCTGTTCTTGATGGAAACCATGCTGTCTCTTACTGGGCTCTACTTCTTTTTTTGGATGCTCACAGATTGTTCTTTTTAATAATACTTTCTAAAATTTTGCCAAGATTTGGAGTTTAGTAGTTTGCCAAGTCCACTCTTTTCCTTTTTTGAAAATTAGGACATATTGTCTTTCACTAGTTATTTTTTATCTCTCCTATCCTCCATAATTTTTTGGTCAATTTCAGTTTTGTTGATGTATTTTGTTTTTACATCACATATATTTACAGGCTATAATGAGAGGTCTGTTGTAAATAAAACTGGTAATACAGTGACTTTATTCAAAGCACATGCAACATTTTACTTTGTATCACTCTACTACCTATTTCTTAAAAATGATTTGTATTGAAATCTATTTTCTCTCCCATCCGCCAACAGCCCATTGAAAAAGAAATTAATTTCTTATAACAAATATACATAATCAAGCAAATAAAACCACACATAGCTATATAGAAAAATATATCTATTTCTTTCTGTGTGCTAAATCTGTAACCTCTCTGTCATGGTTGACATGTTTCATCAGCTGACCTCTGGAATCACCTCATTGCTGAAGAAGACCATGCCATCAGAGAAATGGTGACATGAATTGCACTTGACTTTGTTTTGAGTGAGGGAGGGCTGTGCAGGTCACCAGCCACACTTCTCCAGAGCCATCTGAATCCAGTGACCAGATATTCATCAGGATGACTGGAGATGACCTAGGATGAGGCAATTGGGGTTAAGTGACTTGCCCAAAGTCACACCGCTAGTGAGTGTCAAGTGTCTGAGGTGAGGTTTGAACTTAGGTCCTCCTGACTCCTGCACTGGTGCTCTATCCACTACACCACCTAGCTGCCCCTAGTCTTTGATGAATGTCTCTCTAAAAGACCTCTGTTAGGTCCTTCAAGTTACTATATATACTTAAGAGGAATAAAAATATATTTCTTCAAGGGGTATACCCATAGAAAAAAGCTATTTATGTAAAGAGGTGGGTAAGCAGGGCAGTTATAACTGGTTTGTGGGTAGCATGACCTGATGAGTTTGACAACATTATGGCTGTTTCTACCTGTGTTTACTCAGAGGAATTACACTAGATCATGAATTTTAAGGTATTTTTAATTTTATTGATGATAGTTCTTAACAGCTTTCAAAGTTTATTTTTACAGTGTTGTTGACATTATATAAACTGTTCTATTGTTGCTGCCTATCTCATTTTCATCAATTTATAAAGTCTTTAAAATTACTTATTTTATATGATTGATGTTATAATATAAATTCTTATAGGTCTGTTCACTTCACTCTTCGTTAATTTGTATAAATCTTTCCATGTCTTTTTGAAATCATCTATTTCTTCCTTTCTTACAGAGTAACAATACTCTTACATTCCTATAAATTTCTGTGATTTTTTTCCAGATATCTTTATTGCTGGTTCAACAACCACATTCACCAACTCTCTCAGTAACATGTGAGTCACACTTACCAGTACACTGGTCCAGAAGGAGGTCCTTTCTCTCCACTGATACTTTTAGTCTCTCCCTTTTATTTTCGTTGCTCAAATTTGCTCATTTTGAAGTCTTCTGCCCTGAAATCTCTTGCCCCCTTGTCCTACTGCTGTTTATCTCTTGCCAGACCTTAGGTGTGGATTAGCCTCTTCCTCTACCATCCCTGTTCCTAAACAGAATGATAAACAGAGCTTAAATCTCACACCCATGCTAAGTATATTGTAAATTTATTATCATTCTGTTACTTATTATTTATTATTATTCTGTTTCAATTTAGTTCTCGCTACAGGAAGGCAGTGCTTTTATTTTGCTTCCCCCACCTCCAATTGATTCTCTATATCAAGCCTCACAAAAGGTATTACAAATCTCCTGCTTTCTCAAGGCTTTTCCTCCCACCATTCTCCCCCACCCCACCCAATTGAAGTAATTATTTCTTCCTTTATTTGAATAATTGAGTCCATCTGACATGAACCCTCTCTTTTTCCTTTTTCTTCATCTCAAAATCCATTGACAACATCCATCACTGTTTTCCTTCAGTCTCTGATAAACAGGTAGCTCTTTTTACCATCACGCAGTCTGTGTGTTTGGTTCCATCCCTTCCCTCTTGTGTTCAGCAGACTACAACCTCAGTCATTCCCACTCTTTCTTGAACTTTCACTCTCTCCATCTACTGGTTCCTTCTCTATTATAATCAAGCAGCTACCATCCAAAAAAAAAAAAACTTAATTAAATTCTACCATTCCCTCAAGCCTTATATATTTCCTCCCTTTCTCAAACAAATTCCTAGGAAAAAAAACTCCCTACCCTTATTTCTTACGTTTCTTTTCCTTTCATTTATTCCTCAACTCTTCACGTTATGGTTTCTGAACTCATTGATCAATGAAACTTTTCTGCAGTTGTAAGCAAATTCTTAATTGCCTTTTCTCAATCCTCATCATTCTCGATCTGTTAGCTTTAGTGTTAATTATATACTTTTCTTGCTACTCTCTTCTCTTTGGGATTTTATGATGCTACCCTCACCCCTTTCTCCTCCTAGCCATATGTTTATAATTTCTTTGTTTCCTTTTTTGGATCATCATCTACATCTTGTTTCATAATTTCTGTGGTACCCCAAAGTTCTTTCCTGGGTTCCTTTCTACACTCTTTTTGTATCCTAATCAATTCCTATAGATCTAATTGTCTATGCAGTTGACTGATCTACATATCCAGACCTCCTCTTTTCCTTGAACATCAATCTGACATCATCAACTGCCTTTTGAACATTTCAAACTGAATATCCTAGGGAAGCTCAAATTCAACTTGTCCAGAACTGAATACATTATCTTTACTACCAAACTTTCCTCCTCATTTAGACTTTCCCTTTTCTGTCAAAGACACTACCATCCTTTTAGCTTCCTATTCCCTCCCAAACTAACTTTATATTTAAGCAATTTAATATATACTCACTTTTATCTCTTCACATTAATTCTGTGAAAAAATATATATGTACTTACTGTCTTTCCCATTAGAATGCATGCCTCTGAGGATTGGGGCTGTTTTATTCATTGTATGTGTATGCCTAGCACTAAGCACAACACCTGGAACACAGTAAATACTTAATAAATCTTGATTAATTAATTGAATAGTAGTTCCACTTGTCGCTTCTGAAGCCATTGGCAGAATAAAATGATCATTAAAGGAAGTCTAGAATTTATTAGCTGCTGAGCTGGTACAAAATTCTAGGAAGTGTCCAGCTGGTTGAAGTTTTCAATCGTTACTATATCATGCTTCTGTGTTAAATTTGTGTTCTCTTTCCTGATAAATAGTCTTATTTCCTTTTTCTTTCCATATGGTTCGTAGTATTGAACAAAATTCATATCACTTGGACTCTTCAAGGGTTTTCCTACATTGGCTATATAGTAGAAAATTTAGAGTGGGAAGGGAATTTAGTTAATCTAATCTAACTGATTGACAACATAGATGAAGAGACAACTTAAAGTCAGAATTCAGAGGTGTTCTGACTACAAATCTTAGCACTACACCATACTTCCATTATTCATAAATGAATTGATAAAATATAGTTTTGGAGGCCTAAAATTAGATGGACATTTTCCACCCTATCTGACGTTTACTGAGTAAAGTTTTCATAGCGTTTTGTTATCATCAAACAGCAGTCACTACTGCACCTAGTTGTGTAAGAGGGGGGCATAGCTTGGCTTTAAATGATTAGGTAAGGAATTTGGAGTCATGAGGGGTATAGTGATACATTAGACAGAGAGCTGGCTGGCCTTGGAGTCAAAAAGCCTAGGTTCAGGTCTGGCCTCTGATACGAACCGGTAGTATGATTTTGGGCAAGTCATTTAACATCTTGGTACTCTGGACAACTCTCAAGACTAAAATTTGCAGAAGAGTTGCTGATCTGCATTGCTAGCAAGAGCTTCCTCCATAAGCATTTCTTACACTAATGGAAATAACTGATCCATACAAAAAACAACTGGGTAAGACCATGTACTAGATCCCAAACACAGGCAATGGCCAAACAGATTTGTTTCCTTCCCTTAAAAAAAGCTAACACTGGAAGAAGGAACTTCCCACTAAAATGTGCGTGTGTCTGTGTGTGTGCGTGTGGGGGGGAGTTGTGGGTGTGGGTGTGCATGTGGACATTAGTGGGGGGGTGCTACAACAACAAGAGAGTGACTTTCAGAAAGAACGTAACTGCCTGCTCACATGAAGGTTAATCATAGAACACAGGACTTTTCTTTCCTTCCATATAGCTGACATACACTTCTTAAAAGGTTGCTTTTATTTCTTCGTTCTTTCATTTCCCAACATTTAATTAAAGATGGTAATCATTTTTTACTTCCAACAGTTACAAGGACATACATATTGAGATACATACATATTGAGGACATACATATTGCTGAAGACCACTCACTCTTCATAAGAAAAACAGAAGTATATTAATGCAGAAGAAAATAGCATTAAAAATGAATTGCATTTTCTTCAATCAACAAAAAAGCATTTATTAAGCACTTCCCATGTACTGGACTAGGCACTAGGAATACAATGATAAGCACAAAACAATCCCCTTTCCTCAAGAAACTTAGACCTTTCTGGAGATTAAAGTACATATGTGATAATAACAGTTTTATAACACTTGTTTGCTAAACACTTTGGATATGCTGTTCTATCTGAGTCTCACAAGAGCCCTTTGAGGTAGGTGTTATGACTAATTCCATTTATAGATGATGAAACTGAGCAAAGTTAAGTGACTGGCTTAGGGTCACATAGCTAGTGCATGTCTGAGGCAGAATTTGTACTCAGGTCTTGTTGGCTCCAAAACTACACTCTATCCATGGTTTCACGCAGCTAGGACAAATACATCCAAAATGAATATAACATTAAAGGGATGGTACTAGCACCTGGATAGATCAGGAAAGGCTTTCTGAAGGACATACACTTTGAGCTGAGTTTTGAAAGAATCTAGGAACTTTAAGTGTTAAGGGAAAGAGGAATAGATTTCAGGAAGTGCATTTCTTTAGCACATGAAAAGCAGAGTTGATTGAGGATTGCTATTTTCTTCATTTCTATACAAGAACTTTCCCTTCCTTTGATTTTGTCTTAGTTTTTATCCTCTTTCTTTTCCTTTTCCTTCCCTTTCCTCTGACCACACAGGGTATCATACTCTTAACTGTAGGTGCTTTGTCCAAAGGAATAATTCTGATCACTAACACCTTGCAAGATATTTCCGAGTTTAAAGATTTCTTTCTTTAGAACCACGTCTTAAATCCAAATCACTCTGGCTCTCCTTGATTGTCCAACAATAGGTCCCAGGCCACCCCCACTTGGTCATTGTTTGGTCTCTCATTGGTAAATAGCAATTGTTGTTGTGTTGGCTAGAAACCCTGAGGATGTTCCCCTGCCAGATTGATTTTATTTTTTGAACAGGTAAAAGAGGCCATTCTTTACCTCTTTTCTTACCTAGCCTTAATCACTAAATGGGCATTGGCTTAGTCAGACTGAGACCTGTTAAAGACTTTAGCTTAAAAAGCCCAAGGTGTCCCCTACATCCAGAATCATACTCAGTTGTTCTTATCTATATCTTTCCACTGGATGCAGATGTTTCCCAAGGAGAAAGTGAGACTTTGCACAGTCTTCCCTCACTTAAATCCAAATCATTGGCATGTCATGGCATCACCTCCCTGATGTCATGATCCTCTTTAAGACTGAAGGACAAACATCAACAAACAATAATTTTCATTCAATTGGAATGATCAAAGGTTGCTGTTTTGCATACTTTCATGAGCAGGTAGCCTTTAGCCTGATGGCACCAACCCTAAAAAACTAGTTGTGTATATTTATTATCAGAGTCTTGTTGTTCAGTTGTGTCAGTCATATCTGACTCTTTGTGACCTCTTTTAGGGTTTTCTTGGCAAAGACCCTGGAGGAGTTTTCCATTTCCTTCTCCAGTTCATTTTAAAGATGAGGCAACTGATACCATTAAGGTTAAGTGACTTGCCCAGGGTCACACAAGTAGTGTCTGAGGCCAGATTTGAACTCATGAAGTCTTCCTGATTCCAAACCACATGCTCTATCCACTGGGATATTAGCTGCTTTTACACCCTTGCTCCAGCCTAGCATTCCAGATTATTATAGTTCACTCCTCCTCAGGCATCTATGTTCCAGCCAAAATGGTCTGCTTACTTTTTCCCATACAGTCCATGTGCCTTTGTATCAGTTGTGGCCGACACCTGTAACACCTGCCCTCTTTTCTTGTTTTTCCTCTTCAAAATCCCTGTGTTTCTCAAAGTCCAACTCAAGAACTACCTTCTAGAATGGACTTTTTACTGATTTACTCAGTTTTTAGTCTTCCCATTTTAAGGTGTAATTATTTCACATACATTTTGCATTTTTTATCTGCATATATTTCACCTAAATAGACAGTAATCTCTTTGAAGGCAGGAACTCTTCTGTGTTAGTTTTTGTGTTTATACATGTAGCACAGTTTCTAGCGCATATAAGGTACTTTAAAATATGCCTTTGAATGAAAGAATAGACTTTATAGATGGTGTTGCATTTTGGGGAAAAAAAAACAAAAAACAAACCCAGATGGGAGAAATTAGAATGATGAAGGGCCTAGACACTGTGACATATAAGGATCATTTGAAGGAATTAGGAACATTTATTCCAGCTAAGAGGTGGGTTGAATGTGGAGAAAACCAAAAAATTGTCTTCAAATATTTAAAGGGTCACATGGCAAAACAACTAGACTTATCTTTGGCCTACCTCAGAGATCAGAACTAGACCTATAGCTGGGGATGGACCTCAAAGCACCTATAGATGAGTGGATGTAATTGGGAGACATCAGCTAACTAATTAGGAAGGTTAGAACAGTCTGACTTAAAAAAGAAAATAATTCCCTATTACTAAAAGTCTTCAAGTAGAACTACCACTGAGCAGGAATTCTGTTGACAATTTGGGTAGGGGTTTGGACCTAGGGGACAGGAGAAGCAGAGTGGCACAGTGGAAAGAACATTGGCTTTGGAATCAGAAAACCTGGGTTTAATTTCTGCTCTGCTGTCTGTGTGACCTTAGGCAACACACTTAGCCTCTCTGGGCCTCAGTTTCCTTATCAATAAATTAAGGGAGTTGGACTAGTTGATTTCTGAGATCCCTTCCTGCTCTAAATCTGTCATTCAATGCGATTGTATTAAGCGTAAGATTATGCTAGATTTTATTACAATACGCTACAGCGATAAAGAGAATGTATCTCTTTCATTTCCAGGAATATGCAGGTGTTCAGTTTCCTTTAGTGTCTCTGAATCCTAGAAAAATGCAAATCTTGGAAGTACTACTAGACATGACAAATCTAGTTTAGAAATTTAGTCAAATAAGGTTAATATTTCAAAGTCTTTTGATGTGTCCTTGCTTTTTTTCCCCAGACAACCGTGACATTATATAAGGGTAACTGTTAATAAGTTATAATACTTTGGATTTATCCAAGGACCTTCCTTTGAAGAGTTCAAAGAGGGATTTCTTACCTCACAGTGTAGACATTCTTTATTCTAAAATAAGGTTTTTCTGCTATCTCTGACAAGCTGAAATGATAAATCTATCTTATTTCTCACAGAGATTAAGCCAAAAGATAACATCAAGTTAGCATTGGCTTAATTTGGTGGAAATAGACTTCAAACTTTAATCAGGGAGGGGCAGGAAATAACAAACTAGATCACAAACAAGTTGATGATGATGTCTGAAGATAATATTTGCATTACTTCCATAAAAAGTTAAACCTCATAGCTTACATCTATAGATTAAATTGAAATTTGCAAAGCACTGGACATCAATTTATTTAGTCTTCACAGCACCCTGGCTAGATAGAAGCTATTGTTACCCCATTTTATAGATGAGAATTCTGAGGCTTGTAGAAAATGTCTTGCCTAGGGAGAGGGGACCCCAAGTCTACCTCCAGGGTTCTCTCCACTACACCATGTGCCTATGTGTTTCATTACTGAGGGGTTGAAAGCAATTAGGCAAATGGTAAGATAGAAACCCTGATTTGGGTTCTGTCTCAAACCACAAAAAATACGGTAACTCATTGAACCTGTTTCTCTACTATCTTGCTGGGAGGGGTGCAGAGTTGCTTTGCTAGTGAGAATATCCTGAAATAACTTTCTTTTTATCTCAGTGTTGTCATTTTTCACAGAATAAAAAGATCAGAAGATTTTTGGAGATAAGGTAGAGTAAATTCCTGCACTACCAGATAGTTGTGCTTCTTAAGAAAATCACAAATACAGGTTAGCTTGTCCCCAGTACTTCCTCTCCACCCTGCCAAATAGCCTAGGTCTCTCTGGAATAGTCAATTATGGCTGGAGAGTCATTTTCATCAGCAGATAGAAATTTCAAGTCATCACTGATCTGACATCATCTGCCTATTCAATAAATTCTAATAGCCACTAGTGTCTCTGGAAACAAATATAAATTCTTCACTTCTGCATCCAACCTACATTTCCAACTATTATTTGACACCCCCCCTCTCCTTGACTACATGTCCAGAGCTCTTTCCACTATATCACATACCTTTATGTATATCATTATAAAGCAGTTAGGATAATGGTAGATATCCATTTTCTACCTCCTCTGTAAACTCATCCAAATTTGTGATATTAGAGGAAAAGGGTAATGGCTCTGTTCTCTATAATGATGAAAAGAAATTTGTTATACAAATCTCATAGATAATTTCCATTTTTCTTCTGTTTGTTGTCTGCTTTCCATTTTTATTCTTAAATGCCACTCAGGATGACTGAGAAATTGCCCAGTACTGACTCTTGCCCAGTATTCTTTAAATTCTGCTATTTTCTTTGTTTTTATGGGTCAATAGTCTTTAATATTCTGCCATCCTTCATGTAAGATCTTACGATCAAGTTTATTTTCTGAAGAATTTTTTCCTTTGCTGCCATGTCTCCATCTGGTGTTAGATGAAGTATTTATTATGTAAGATAATTTTTAAAGCTTCTTTTTACCTCCTTTGTTAGGGCAAATTATTTTTTAGTTAAACTTCTATATGAAGTGACTGTAGTCTGTGTCTATGTCCTATTTGGCAAAACCTTGTTTAAACAGGTCAGCATAAAGTGGTCTTAATAGTGTGGTAACTTTTTATCACTTTTATTCTTTCTTCAGTCATCAGGGTGACTCCTATATTAACAAGTCATTTCCTGTCTGTTTAGATATGTGAAGTTTCATTTTTTATGATGTTATTCATATTCAGTGTTTGCTATAGCCAGTGCTTCCCATTTTTTTCTTGAAGAAAAAGTTTATAATATACAAGTGGGAGGTTTCTGTGTAGTAAGACTTTAGCCTCACTCATTCCTGATCCATTGCAATATATTTCTCATCATCTTCATCTATTTTGATATTTGCACTGAAACAAACTAGTATATGTTGACATAATTTGGAAGGCCTTATCAAATTGTGTGTAGAATTTTTCTACCTTTTCATCCCTTGTAACAAATGATATATAAGCTACAATTATTTTCACAGTGATCTCTTTACAAATATTCCTTCTGCATCTTGCAATATTAAGTGATCAAGTGCCCCATGAAATGATGTTTCTTTCTTATTGCCTTTGGGCACAATATAAAATCAAGTCTTTGAATTAGTTTTATGACTCTTTAAGGAGATACCCACTTATCATTCTTCCATTTAGTGGCAACTTCCTTCTGTCTTCTGGTTTAGTTTATAGTTAAAATGCTAAAGTTGATCCAATTCAGTTCCTCCAATAAAATATCTACTCACTATGAGTCATTGAGTAAGTATTTCACGTTTATATTACAAACAAACAACTAGGTTAAAGTTTATAGTCTAAGATCTTTCTGATTTTGAGTGCCCTTTGTCTGGCAATATTGAGTGAAATGAGGAATGGAATTAACCTTTAATCATGTAAAATACAGCACCCTGAAAAATTCTTGAAATCAAATTCTATTTGCTAATGGTAAAATAAATTGGTGTTTTCCAAGAGATATTTTTGTAACAAGGTCACAGTAAGTATACTATATGTTTGAATATCTCAAAGTTTGCATGATAGATCAAACACATAGTATAGTAGCAGATAAACAAGTGCTTATAAGTTTACCATTACCAAGTATTTGCTGATGTGCACACTAATGAAGGCTAACTGCGTAGAAAAGCATTAGTTGATATTCCCAGCAGACAGGACCTTGGGAATAAGCTTTTCCTCAGGAGACAGTCTGAAATTTCATCACAACTTGGACTAAACAGAGGATTCGTTTAGATGCTTTGCATGTTAGACTTCTTTGAAACCTAAAATCTTTGCCTTTGAAGATCAATTCATAGTGACTTCCTTAATAGCAGAAGTCTGCAGTCAAATGAAAGTAAGTGCAAGGTTCAGGTTCTTACCCTCTCTAACTCTAGAGGAAACAAGCTCTTTGTCAGCTACCATTTGGTGAGAGGGACCAAACTATAAAGGCTTTTCAGTTCTTTCTCTGAAGGTTGTAGATATTGTGTTTTCACTCCCCTAGATCACAAAGGTAGTCATCAGAGACAGACCTATTCTGCCCTTCTAGTGAAACTGTTTTCTTTCTAGACATTAATTAAATTCTGTCTCCTCACCCCTTCAAATCCCTTCCCTCTCCCTTCCCTTCAAACTTAAATGGATTAATATTTTATTCCTAATTTAAAAAACTGGAAAGAAATGTCATAGTATCACAATGGACATACATTAACAATGTTTTTCAACTTGAACTCTAGGGAAGAGAGATCTCAAATGATACCTATGAATATTCAATAAACCCATGGCTCTTTCCACAGAGTTAAGGTACAGAAAATTTCTTAAACAGATATGCATTCAGGAAAAACAATAAACTAAAAATACTCTGCATCATGATCAAAATTGTAAAAAGTCTATTGACTTCTAAGCTTATGTATGAACCATATGGAATCAACTGATCTAAAAGCAAAATATTGAGTCAATAGGAGAAAATGGTTGGATAGCTTTTTCACTCAACCAAATTTACTGAATTTTTTAGGCATTGGTTATGCAGAACTAATATTTTATGAAGGTTCAGAAAAAATGGTGTCTGATTTTAGGAGGAAAAACTTGACTCTTTGCTCTTTCTGGAAAGAGATGGAAGTTGTGTCAGTCAAGCATTCAAGTATGTTGGTGTTGAAGGCAACTGTCACATCAGCACTTTAGCACTAAGAAGCCATCAAATAATTAACAAAAGAATGTTTACTTTGCCTTAACAGCACAAGGATACAGTGCAACAAGGATACAAAGGCATTTAACTTCTATGGACATAGCCCCGTTGTCTGCATATTGCAGTGTTAGGATATGCTGTGGTAAAGGACATGGTTACTTGATGGGTCCTCAGAAATCCACCAAGTCAGAGGGATTCTTTCAAATAAAGGACATTTAAAAGAATAACTTGTCTTTTAGTGTTTCATATATAGTACTTGATTGACTCTCATAATATCCCAGCAAGTAGGTTGAATCCACATTATACCCCACCACTCTAATTTTACCAGTAAGAAAACTGAATATTTAAGAAGTTGAGGTGACTTGACCATGACTAATAAGTGGCAGAGCTAGGATAATAAACCCAGCTCTACTGACCCCAAGTCTAGTGCTCTCTCAGCTATATTACACTACTGGTCTATACAGGGGAACTCTGACAACTGTTTTAAGCATAGATCAGACATCTTGAGTCAATAGGGCAATATCACCTTTTAAAATATTTTATAATTGTCTAACATAAGCTATGGCTTTCCTCACTCTTATTCTTTCCATTGTTAAAAACCGACTATATTCAGGACAAAAGAACAGTTACTAGTAATGTTTCCTTTTAAGTGTTAGGGAGTCTTTGGAATGTAAAGGATATTTTTAATGAGAGAATTCCTCTATACTAATTAAACAGTTTTTGCCCTTAATTTTTGGTTGTAATACCACCCAAGATTTTATTCATCAGGTGATTTTTCCATATGTGGTACTCCTAGAAGCTGTTTGACATCCCCTTGTATTCAGTCACTTCTAATAGCATGCATTTTTTCCCTGAAAACTGCACTTGACACCTCCAGAGAAAGATGAAAAATTGAAATATGCCTAATATGGTCTTACATATATGAGCATGAGTGTATACATGTGGATGTGTATATATAAATATACAGACACATGTATATGTATATAGATAGATAGATAGATAGATAGATAGATGTTTATGGCTATCTACATATATGCATGGAGATCTGCATTTAATTGGAGCTTTCTCTAGGGCAGGGGGTGGGGAGGGAAGGAGAAAAAAATAAAGAAAAAGTGCACAGCAGAAAACAAAAGAAAACCTAGATGGAAGCAAAGAAAAACTGCGTAGCTTTGAAAGCAATATGTAGTATTTATTATATAGGTTTTCTTGAAATGGAGATTTACTGTTTTATACTGAATCTTCTCCTATGTTCTGCTGTGTACATGGAAGTGTTCTTTTTGTTTCTTTTTCTCATTTTATATTTAAGTTTAAAGTGAATAAAAAATTTACAAAGAAAAAATAAACTTCACTTGACCAGCCAGAATTAATCATATGGCATCATACCAATGAATAAGAACTGTTATATAAACAGTATACAGGGTACATAACAGGAAATACATAGTAAGTAGTGAACATGCCTCAACTACAACTTCCCTGCCTTTCAGAGAATGTAGATTGTGAGTCCTCTCATGTCCATTTCTCGTGCCAGCTTCTCATCTCAGGATTCTGAGCAAGTAGAACAGGAGAGGCCTATTGTGAAGTCCACTTCCCTTTTATCACCATAACACAGCAACCCAAAGGTAAGCAAAGGGTGGGAGCAACTTACTCAATTCTGTGAAGGGCTGATTTATTGCAAATATGGCTTCTTAGCATGTAAAGCATACCTGGGAGGATGCCTAAGCCAGGAGAATGTTAGAATCATTTCAAACTGGCTCATCACAACCTATCACTCAATTTTTAATGTATTTGAACCTGAGAAATTATTGAACACTACAAACAGGGCTTAATTTATTTTTACTTATTACCTAGACAAAATGCTGGGGAAAATGTTAATGAAGCAAGTTAAAATTGAGTATTTTGTAGTAAAGTTCCCCTCCTCCCACTTACGTATACCCCTGCCTAAAGATATTATTTTTTTATGTAGAAGAGGGAAGGCTTCTTGTAATTCAGGGCAGGAGTAAGATGTAGCTTCAGGACAGCTTCTTGGTTCCCTATCAATTTTCTCTCCTGCCTTTTGGCACCCCTGTTCAAAACTTCTTGCATCTGTACTAGCACCATCATATACTTCACTCCACATAGACCTTTGAGGGAAATGTTTCCTAAGAACAATATGTGAAGCTTCATATATCTGGAACTTTATATTAATCTATTATAAGTAATGATGAAGTATTTCAGAAAAGGATGCTAGAAACGTGAGAGTGCCAAGACAAATGAAGATGAGTAGATTATAATTATAGCTTTATTTGAAGCACATACATTTCATTCAGTTGTAGAAACAATTATCTTCTTTGAATATTATCTGTGCCAAAGTGAGAAATGACAGAGGGTCAAATTAATGACCCTTTAGAGGCCGCTCAGCTTCCCATTCACACATAAGATATGGAGTGGAAAGGAATTGTCTTACAAAAAGAGTAAGAAAAAACAGCAGCCTTGGGTTAAGGTGAAGTATTAGTTACACAAGGTATAACACACGAAGAATATCCTTCATATTCTCATTAGTGAATTATTGTTTGTGTAATAGCAATCTACAAAACTCTCTAACACTTAATGACATTCTGTAGTCTCAAGAATACAACAGTAAGGTATAGAAATCATAATATAATCAGTTTGGGTTTTGGATAGAAGGTTACAAGAAGGGAGAGTTGGCTATCATTATCTAAATGCTAAAAGAACCTTTCATTTTCAGGGTTTTAAGTCAGATATTTTTCTTACACTAAGCCTGTCTAAATTATGAAAAATGAGTTTGGAGATAGTTTCTCATGGCTGGAGTGTCTTCACCAGTTGAATGTTTAGGAGAGGTTTGGAGAAATCATTAAAATTAATCACTATCAGCCAGGGTTTTCTGTCTGACTGCAGCACTGATAGGATGCAGTTTCTGAGGGTCTGTCATCAGCCTGGGTGGGGAAGGGCATGTTGCCTTTTGAGGAGAAAAGAAGTTTGGAACTACCTACTAGGTGGAGGAGATCCACAGAAGAATACTGTAACAATGAAGAATATTATCACCCAAGCTAACATGCTGATATCAAAGTTCCAGGGTTGAACACTAAGTAACCCCTTATTAGAAGTCCCCACAGGAGACTGCATTTGCTGTTATTAGGACACTCTAATCTAAACACCTTGCTGGGGAAAGAGGGATAGAATTCAAAGTATATGTGTAAATCAAAGGGCTGGTCAGGTTAGGAATGAGTTGCTTGGGCATGCCAGATCCAAGGGGCTAAGATGGGAGAATAGGAGCTTGGAGGGGAATGGACATGGGGTTCAAGCTAGGGCTCTCTATAGGAAGATTAGGAGGCATCCTACCAGAAGCCTAGAAGATCTGTTTCTTTGAAACAGTGTACCTCCTTGGATTTCTGTCCTTTGATCTCATGCTGTGTGTTCCCTTGACCTGCATTGGTGTGTGGGCCTTTGAGTATGCCGGAAAACTTCTTTATACTGAATTGATGACTATTAGGGAAAGGAATCTAACTCTTTTTCTGGAAGATATCCTGGACCTAAAGGCTATGGCTTGATGGGATAGTATCGATGGAAACAGAGCTCTACCATAGTGTACATACTGTATGTTGGCTCCTAAACCATCTCTCCCATTCAAATGTAATTTCTTTAAGAGCTGGGACTGTTTTGCCTTTCTTTATATTTTCTAGCATCTAATAAACCTCCTAACATGTGACAAGTACTTAGCAAATGCTTATTCATTAGTTGATTCTCGAGTCAATGCTTCTCCTAGAACTGCAAAATACTGGTATTTGGTGCCTATGTTGTGTCCATGAGACTAGGATCTCATCCAAACTTTTTTTTTCCTGTTGAGGATAATACCACCCCTCCCCTAGTCAGTTAGATATAACCACATTAAATCAGTTACTAGGACTAGCTGATTCTACTTCCATAGTCCCTCTCCTTAAACAGTCACTGCTGTAGTTCAAGCCTGTTATCACCTTCCATCTGGATTACCAGAATGGCTTCCTAACTGTTCTTCCTATTTGTAATTTCTCATCTCACCAATCCATCTGCTATTAAGCTATGACACAGAACTGGCCATTCTCCCCCTTCCCATTTAAGAGTCTTCTGTGGTTTCCTATCACCTCTAGAATAAGAGGAAAGCTCCTTAGCATGACATTTTAAGATTCTCTACAATTTGAGCATCAGCCTTTCCAGCCTTATCTCTCAAAATGCCTGGAGCAAACTTTATATTCCAAACTGTACTATTAGCTTTTCTTGACCGTGACATTCTGTCCTTTCTGTATCCATATAAGTCATTCCCCATGCCTGGAAAGTATTTTTTCTTCACAAATTTAGAGCTAGAAGTAACTATAGAAGCCACCCTCCTTACTTTACAGATGGAAGAACTGAGGACCAGAGAGGGGTAGTGATTTGCCCAAAGTCACACAGGTGGAAAATAAATAGTAGACCTGGGATTCAACCAAGCATTCTGTCAATAAATATTTATTAAGCACTTGATATGTGCAAGGTACTGTGTCAAGTGCTATGGAAACAAATAAAATAAATGAAACACCTACTTGTAAGAAACTCACATTCTAATGAATGAGACAACAGGGATGCAAATATGTATATGCTGACTCAATAAAAATAAATGTGGGATATTTAGGTCCTCTTTGGGAAGGAAGGACAAACACAGCAACCACAAAACAACAAGTCTGAGAGGACACTGACCCTTGAGGCAGTCATGAAAAGCTTCAAATCTGTGTGCCTCAGTTTCTAATTTCATTGCCTGCTTGGATGTTCTACAGTATCTTGTAGGGGCGAGTGTTGGTGGTGGAATGAGGAAGACCTAAAATTCTCTTCCTTCAAGGCTCAGTTCAGGTGCCGTTTTCCTTTGTTCTGTCTTATCTAATCCCTCCCCCATCACTCATTCCCTGCCACCTTGTTATTAATTATTGTTCCCCCATACCTCAAATGCCTTAGTATTTACTTATCTGTATACATATTGTAGCCTCGAGTGTAATAGGATCTCTTTGAGGGTTGTGATTGTTTTCATTTTTGTCTTTATAATCCCCAAAACTAACATGGTACCCTACACACAGAAGTCACTTAATAAATGCTTACTGAAGTATTGGAATGAATTGGAGAACTGCTGTGACAAATTCACGATTCTGGGTCAGGTTCTGGTAGTAGATGAAGTTACTATAGAATTTGACTACCACCTCTTGGTTCAAGACATCTTGAAACACCACATTCATGAACTTTTGAAAAGCTATGAAATATACCTCATAAGATTTAATTCACTATTCTTGACTCTATTGGGTCCTCTTGGAGAATGAAGGACAAACACTACACCTGACTCCATGGGTTATAATTAGATGTAACACTGAGGGTAAGCCAGGCAGAGACAGGAGTTTACTTTTGAAAATGTGACAAATGCTCTTTGAAGTGAAGCAAGTTCCTCAGAGGATGACTCCAATTGTTCAGTCATGTCTGACATTTTGTGACCCCATTTGGGATTCTCTTGGAAAAGATACTGGAGTGACTTGCCATTTCTTTCTGATTTTACAGAGGGGAACTGAGGCAAACAGGGTGAAGTAACTCATCCAGGATCACACAGTTAGTATGTATATAAGGACAGATTTGAACTCAGGAAGTTGAAAATAGATGAGAATTCTGATTCCAGGCCAGCACTCTGTCCAAATGAACCTGAAGCAGTGATGTCCTTGGAATCCTTCCCCTAGGTACTTTCCAGTCTGCAAGTGACTGGTTCATTGTCCACTAGAGGTGGATGATACTTCTTCTCTTAACCTGAGAACCATGAACTTGTTTTTATTTTCATCAGTTATTTAGTCAACACACAAAGTGCCAGGCACTTTGCTAATCACTGGAGATACAAAGAAATCAAATGATACTCTCTGCTCTTAAGGAGTTCGTAGTCTACTGGGAGAGGTAGCATACGAACAGTTATGAAGAGACAAGCATATAAATATAAATTGGAAATAATTAACAGAGGGAAGGCATTAGATTTTAAGGAGATTGGGAAAGTCTTCCTATAGAAGGTGAAATCCTAACAGGGACTTGAATAATAATTATTTCAATACTATGGGTTTTCTTTGTATTATGCTTTATGCTTATATTATATTAATATATATTGATATATTATATTATTCTGATAAGAACTCCAAAGACCAAACTTCCAATGGGGTCTAAGACACACAAAAAAAGGGGTGAAGAGCTCCTGTGCCTAGGCAAAAAAGTCTGTTGACAGGTGGTTTTAATTAGCATTATCAGTGAACCTACAGGGGAAAACCCTCAGCTAGGTAAAGAAGAACTGGAGCCCAAAGCAGGAGCTGACCTGCTGATCAGGAGTCAGAAATTCTTGAAAACACCATATCCTTGGGCCTGAGATGAGGGTAGGAAGATAGGAGATAGAGCAGGAGAGGTGGGTACAAAAATCAAGATACCTACTACCAGAAGTTTCAGTGAGATGAGGGTAGGAAGATAGGAGATAGAGCAGGAGAGGTGGGTACAAAAATCAAGATGCCTACTACCAGAAGTTCAGTGAGTAGTTTCACTAATGCAGTTCTACTATTCATCATGGACAGGGCCTTTCCCACCACCACCTCACCAGCCCATACAGAGGCCTCCACCCCTCTTTACTCAGCTGTACCAGTGAAACTGTGAGAACTGTTACACACACTGTCAGTGGTACTTTTCATATACCCTTTCTTCATTTCAGGTAGCTCACACAAACTGTTTTCCCCATGATGCCTCTAGTATAAAATTCAGAATATCTGCATTTAAAAAATATATTTTAGTCTGAACAGCAGGATTCAATCAAATGCTTCTGCTGTGTTCACATATCCATAAGGCTAGAACATATGTTCAACTGATTTAGATGTTCAAATAAAAAACCATTTAGTGTATGGAAAACCAATCATAGGTGTAATGCATTTTCATAAGTCAACAGTCATAGCTGGATCTTCAGTGCTGTTTCAATATGACACAAAAATTAGCAAATAAATTTATGATTTAAGGGTTGTTTGATGAACGTAGGGGAGGTTTGGAGTGTCATCATCTAAAACAATAGTTTTTTCCTAAATATTCAGGGAACATTTCTAATGCTTGTCTTAGGATCAAGATTGAGAACTGGAAAGGACCCTCAAGGCAATCAAGTTCAACACCCTCATTTTACAGACAAGGAAACTGACACTAAAAGAGGTTAAATGATTTATACAGGATCATACAGTTAGTATGTATCTGAGGCACTATAAGAACTCAGGATAAGAACTAGTTTATCCATTAGATTACCTAGCTGGTACAAATATATATAAAGTAGATATAAGGTAGTTTTGTGCCTTTCCTGGAAAGACTTCATGTAGGACATGGAATTTGAGCTGAGCTTTGAAGGAAACTATTATGCCACCTCATGTCCCTTGTACTATAAAAAGCAAACTTGTTCCTTCATGTTTTTTATTGTGTTTTGGAGAGTTCTGGACCAGATGGATTTTCATGTGAATGAGTTTTTGCTAAAGCATTAAATTTCAGTAGGTAAAGAAAGTTTTTGTCCAATTGTATGAAACATCTTCATCACTTGAAAAAGGTACAATATGGCGGAGCCAAGATGGTGGAGCAGAAAGACTCACCTATGCTAGGTCCGAACCCACAGCCCATAGGTTTCCTGTAAAAAGAACTCCTGACAAATTCTGGAACAGTGGAAGCCACGCAGCAACACAGTGAAGGAGATTTCCGTTGCAGAGAGCCCTGAAAAACTGACCGCAAAGGTACCCCAGACGGGAGCAGAGTCCTGTCCAGCGGAGTCCTCCCCTCCCCCGCCCCAGCCAGCGGCACTGAGAGGAGCGAGCAGAGCCCAGCAGGCGTCAGGGACCTGAATCTCCGGGCGGCCGCGAAGGTCCCTCCACCCACAGACACACAGGTCAGTGAGAGATGGGCTGAGAGGGGAGCGGGGGATCTCCGGGACTCGGACCCCTGGCGGCCACGGCAGAGGCAAGGCGGAGGCAGCGCCACCGGAGACTCCCGGGGCGGGCAGGGGCTCCGCGGCATCTCCATTGCAAGAGATCTCTGCATAAACCCCCTGAGGGAACTGAGCCTGAGAGGCGGCCCTGCCCCCACCTGAGAACCAGCAGATAAGCTCCCATTGAAGAGCAGTCAGGCCTGCCGCCAAAAGCCCTGAGGCTGGGGAGCAGCATTTGAATCTCAGACCCCAAGGATTAGTTCAGGCAGACCTAGGCTGGGGTGGAGAGGACTCTCAGAAGTCAAGTAACTGGCTGGGAAAATGCCCAGAAAAGGGAAAA
>CM053771.1:206534661-206576146 GCA_028658325.1 Potorous gilbertii | reverse complement strand
CACAAATGGGGAGAAAATTTTGGAACCCAAGATCTTGTGAAAATGAATGTAAAAAGTTAAATAAATTAAAAATAATAAAAAAATAAAAAATAATAAAAAAATAAAAAGAATAAAAAGAAAAAGGTACAATATAATGATTATAAGCAATAATATAATTAAAAATGATATAGTAAAAGAACCTTACTGTTTAAAGAGAAAGGTAATGTTTTATAGTGAATAGAAAGTTGACCTTGAAGCCAATAAGAACTGGCTATGTTACCAAGGGCAAATCATTGAACATTCCAGTTCCCTAGTCCACTCAAAGACTATAAATTGCAGAGGACTTATTCTAGTAAAGTTTCCTTACCTGAGAGATTCCTAGAACAATGAAATTACAAATCCAGCCATACACAAACTAAAATAGACCAAGAGAGATCTAGACTCCATGAGTTTAGAGTGCAGAACTATAAAGAATCCAAATTTAGAAAGTGCTGTTTTTAATAGTATATTCCAGTGACCATGGACTTTTCTTTTTTTTCTTTTTTCTGGATACCACTAATCTGTTATGGACATTCCCATAGAGGGGCCATATGTAATACATTAATCATTAGCTCTATTAAATAAGCAACATAGTAAAATTCAATTAAATTTCAATTTGCTAAAATATTAACATGCTAACAGCTACCAACTTTGTTAAAACATAATGTGATGACAAAATGAATAAAACCTTGGAATTGGTATAACAAACAATGTAATTGAAGTTAAAATATTATTTTTTTGTACTTCTTTATAGAGAAAAGAACAAGTTGTTTACTTTAATGCAGTGACATTTTATTTTGTGATTAATTTTAAAATAACATTGTAAAAACTACAAACTCATTTTAATTTGACAAGCGTTTGGTAATTAATTTTCAAACAATGCTATGGGAATCTAGGAAGCACTCTTCATTTGACATGTATTTTATAATTTATTTTAAAACAATGCTGCACAAATCTGCAAAGGCATTATTCATTTGGGAGTTCATTAATTATGCAAATGAGTTGCAATTAACAAATCTGTTCCAAGGATGGCATTTGCATAATAATGAACTTCATGTTTGTGACATTATTTAATAAGATACCTTTGTGCATTTTTAAACAAAACACTCTTGTGAATACTGTGCACTGGGAGGGAGTTGAAAATGGACATCTAGTCAATGAGATTTAAAACTGTATCCAGAAAAATATTGTTTAAATAA
Source organism: Potorous gilbertii (assembly GCA_028658325.1). Lineage (NCBI taxonomy): Eukaryota > Metazoa > Chordata > Mammalia > Diprotodontia > Potoroidae > Potorous > Potorous gilbertii. Next base: position 206,574,929 of record CM053771.1, on the reverse strand, counting down.
ACAGAATTATATATAATCCAAATAATAAATATGGATATTCTTTTTAAAACACAGGGGTTTTGCTTAACCTCTGCTTCCTTAAATAGCATCAGACTTTAATTTACATTTCTAAAGACCAAAATATAAATTAGATTTTATCAAGTCAGATGGAAATAAACAAAAAAAAGTATTGTGAGTACATGACACACATTGAATATATGTCTCTTAAAAATATACTTTATTACAGGTCTGTTAGTCTATATTTAAGTCAAATATTTCTTATCAGTCATTAATTGCTTACATTGATTGCATATTCTTGAGTTATCATGAAAATGTATCCAAGAATTGGTCCATAGCTATTTTCTGTCTACTTAATCTAGATGATTAGTCTATATTAATATGACTACCGGACTTCCTGATATCTTGTTATTCCAACATATATCACCACTTAACCCCCTGTCATGTGTCTTCTCTTCACACTCCTCTACCAAGATTGCTCCTTTAAATTCACCAATGATCTTCTTTTAGACAAATCCTCCTCTCTAGCCTCTTTTTGCCCTCATTGTCTTTTATCTCAGAAGAATTTGACACCATTGACCGTCTTTCCATGGAAACTCTTTTGTTCTGATTATGTGACAGTGTCCTGCAATGGGCTCTTTCCTGGGTGTTAACACCTCAGATGCTCACATAAAAGTACCATGGGTTAGGACTTTATCTACCTGGGTGCCACTTTTGCTCTCAGAGCCTTGCTGATGACCTAACTCCTTACTAGGTAGGACTACAGACCACCCATAGAGCCCAAACTGTCGAAATCTGAATACTATGGAAGTAAGATTTTTGGGGAAGCTGACTCTGTTATCCCCAGAACATCGTAGAAGGTCATCACCTCATTCACTTGATGACAGGCAATGGAAGAACCAGGAGATGAGTCCTATTCCAATGGATTTCCCTCTGATTATACAGAGGGTTGGTTGTCTGATTATTTTTAATTTTTTTTCTTTCTTATCTCACTTTCTCTCTTTTATTTACTGCTTTATCTTTTGTTTCCTACTCAAGGCTTACTTATTATTCCCTTCCCTTTCTACAATTCTCCTTCTATCTCTCACATATTCTTATTGCTTCTGTGCAATTTTTCATCCCCAACATAAATCTCTCTAGCTTTCACTTCTCTCCTGAAATCTAGCTTCATTTCTAGTTGGTTAGTCCAACATTACTTTGAATTTGACCTGAGTAAAGCAAAATCAGCAAATTTCCTTCAAATTTGTCTTTGTTTCTCCTGATTTTCTGATTGATGTAAATGGATGTCGATCAACTGGGTTTGAAATGTCAGGAATATCTTTCTACCCCCCTCCCCATCCCAATATAAATCCTCAAATCTTGTTGATTCTTTCTATATAATCTCACCTCCTACTATTCTTTTCATTCCCACTGTGACCACTCCTATTTAGTGTCTTATTTCCAGGTCTCCTTGCCTCCAATTTCTACAATCATCCCGAATAGTACTGATGGATTAATATTACTAAAATATGGCTCCAATAGTATGACATTCCTGTTCACAAATCGCTCTCTATTATCTTCAGGATAGAGTCCAAATTCCTTAGCCTGACATTCACTTTCAATAATCTCATCTTACCTTTATAATCTTATTTATAATTATTCCTCTACAAGAACCCTCCAGTACAGTCAGACTGTCCATATCTTAACTTATGACAAGCCTGTTTCTTAGATAGGCAGAAGGAGAAATGAGTGGGACACATTGAACCATTAATTAAAGGTGCTGTCCCATAACATGTACTGAGCACAGAAGCTATCATTCCTTTGATGGATTTGAGCTCTTAAACAAGTATTAATTTCTCTAACATCTGAATTTGGATTATTCTTCACTCTTTATTCTGTTCCAGCTGCATTTCTTTCTCTTTTATACAGATCTGTCTTTGGCACCTCTATCCCTGTTTTGGCTGATCCTTGGGAAGGCATTTCTTACTTATTTTCTCCTGGGTTTGACCTCATTTTAGTGCTTTGTGACCTCTTTTTCATCTCTGATTTCATTCATAGACCAGGCTCCTTCAACCAAAGAATACTGATGCAATTCATTAACCCTTGATTGGCCACCACCTAGTAGTAAGATATGGTAGACTGTTCTACTCACTATCTCCAAACATTTACTCTGTTTAGGTATGGAAGACTGGTTCACTGAATAAGTGAAACTTGACCAGTCAGTGATGTCATGGATGTGACCCACTTGTACTGTTCTGTAGTCAATAGGTGGCTAAGCTAAATGTTAAGGCAGAGATAATTGGGTGGGAACATCTATCCTGGGAGTACTTAGGTGGTAAATTCTCAAAAGCATAGTGGGAATCCATACAGAGAAATTAGACCAAGAATGACAGTGTGGGGAGCCAGCATTAGGATATCAGTGGCATGTTTATAATGTGGAATAAAATTTCATATTAGCAGTTCAAGGAAGAGATAAGGAAGAAAAGGAACTGGAGAGAATAAGGTCATAGAGAAGAAGATATGCAACTGGAAGATTTGAGCATTGCAATTTGAAGACTGAGCAATTAAGGTGTGAAGCAAGAATCAATTTGGTGTTGGAGACTCCTTAGCTAAAATTTTAAGGAAGAAGAGGATTTTGAGAGGCAAAGGTTGGGGAAATGGCATCATTTGCTGGAGAACATGAAAACTGGAAATGGAATAACTAGTTTGGGAAACATCTGAAAGCAGAGTGTGAAGGGGAATAATTTGAAATCATGTTGGAAAATTAGTTTGGATGTAGATTGTAGATGGGTTTAAATGGCAGGCTCAATAATTTGCATTTCATTCTAACTTGTGGGGCAACCTCATAAGTGGAGAGAAATGAATGGCCAAGAAAGACGTTGTGAATACAGAATCAACAAGACTGGATGGATCATTGGTTATGTATAGGTATAACAGCAAGCAAAGTAGGATCTGCTGTTGTTTGAATTTTAACCAGTTGAGTGCCTTTGATTGAGTCTTGTGTTTGAATCAGTAAAGAGTCCTTGATTAGAAACAGTACATATATATATATATATATATATATATATATGTGTGTGTGTGTGTGTGTGTGTGTGTGTGTGTGTGTGTGTGTGTGTGTGTGTGTGTACAGTGTAGAAAGAGAACAGTCAGAAGCAGAGCTGAGACAGAAGCAATCATTAGCAGGCTAGGGGAACTTGCTTGTGGGGAGGCCTAACAGAAAGAATGTTTGTGATGTTAAGCTCTGTCTGTTGATCTGTGTTGATTTCTTAGAAGCCCTGTCTCTTGATATTTATGAGTGAATTGAGATGATAGAATTAATAATGTGTACAAGTATTATTATAGCCCTGTTAAGTTTTGCTTTTTTAGAAACAGAAGTGGGGGAGGGGCAGGAGCCCCTGGAGTCTGATATGCCTGGATTCAGTCAGGAGCAGGGAGAACTTGGAATGGAGCAGACCCTTCCCCAGTGAGCTGAGACAAGGAGCAAGAGCAGAGAGCTGCTTACATGTGAACCCAGGCAAGAGAAGATGTCTACCAGGTTGAATCTTTGTCCCTTTGCTGTTCAAAATACTGATGACATGAATAAAAGCATAGATGGCATGCTTATCGAATGTGCATATAACAAAGAAGTAGGAGGGATAATTCACACTTTGAATGGCAGGCTCAATAGCAAAGATCCAGCAAATTTATTAGTTTGAAAGGTTAGCTCCCAGAACCAGCAGAGAGAGAAGAGAATGAGTCATCTCTTGAAGAAATGTCTTATGGTGAGGGCTGATTTCCACTGAAAATTCTCAATTCTGGTTGAAAAGACAAGACACAGGGGGTGGAGCCAAGGTGGTAGAGTAGAAGCAGGGACTTCTAGATCTCCCCCTTCAAGTCTAGCCAAATACCTGTAAAAATGACTCTAAACAAATTTTGTTGCTGCAGAACCCAGCAATGATGGAGTGAAACAAATCTCTAGCCCAAGGCAGTCTGGGAGGTCTACAGGAAGCATCTATTGCACCACAATGGACACAGAGTGGAGTCCAGCGTGGACCACACTGGCAGAGATAGAATGTGAACAGGCCTTGGGGCCACTGAATCTCTGGAACCTGTTGTGGTTTCCAGATTTCACAACCCCAAAACACTGAGGACAAATTGGAAAGTCAGTGGAAAAAACTTGTGGGACATATGTGAGAGAGTAGAGTGCACTGGCCCCAGTCTCAGGGAGGAGGAGAGCATGGAGGAGCTCACAGCAGCCACAGCAGGGCAGGGAGTAATTGTTTCAGGAGGTCTAGGCCCACAGATTGTGGAGGGATGAAGCAGATGCTCCTCCCACCCCCAATACATACAGAGAACTACCTTGACGAAAAGTTCAAAAGTCAAGGAAATAGTGAGAGAAATGATCAAAAACTGGAAAAAGAATCATACTTTGGGAATCTTACTTTGGTGACAAGGAAGACCAAAATATACAAACAAAAGACAACAAAGTCAAAGTTCCCATATTCAAAGCCTCCAAGAAAAATATGAATTGGTCTCAGGACATGGAAGAGCTCAGAAAGGATTTTGAAAATTAAGTAAAAGAAATAGTACAAAAATTGGGAAAAGAAATAAGAATAATGCAAGAAAAGAATGAAAAATGAGTCAATTGCTTGCTAAAGTGAAATCTAAAAAATATTGAAGAAAATAACACTTAAAACATAGAGTAACCAAAATGGCAAAAGAGATCCAAAAAGACAAAGAGGAGAAGAATGCCTTAAAAAGCAGACCTGGCCAGATAGAAAAACTCACTGAGGAAAATAATTCCTTAAAGATTAGAAAGGAACAGATAGAAGCCAATGACTTTATGAAAAATAAAGAAATTATAAAATGAAACCAAAGACATTAAAAAAAAAAGCAGACAGTGTGATATCTCATTGGAAAAACAGCTGACCTAGAAATTACATCCGGGAGAGACAATTTAAAAAGTATTGGACTACCTGAAAGCCATGGTGAAAAAATGATCCTAGACATCATCTTTCAAAAAATTATCAAGGACAACTGGCTTGATATTGTAGAGCCAGAGGGTAAAATAGATACTGAAAGAATCCTCTAATTGCCTCCTGAAAGAGATCTCAAAAGGTAAACTCCTCAAAATATTGTAGCCAAATTGCAGAGTTCCCAGGTCAAGGAGAAAATATTGCAAAAAGCCAGAAAGAAACAATTTAAGTATTGTTAAAACACAATTAGGATAATATAAGACCTAGCAGCTTGTACATGAAGGGATTGAAGGCCTTGGAATATGATATTCCAGAGGCTAAAGGAGCTAGTATTAAAACCAAAAATCACCTACTTAACAAAACTGAGTATAATACTTCATGGAAAAAACTGGTCTTTCAATGAAATAGAGGACTTTCAAGCATTCTTGATGAAAAGACCAGAGCTAAATAGAAAATTTGAGTTTCAAACACAAGAATCAAGAGAAGCATGAGAAGGTAAACAGGAAAGAGAAATCATAAGGGATTTACTAAAGTTGAATAATTTACATTCCTCAATGGAAAGTTAATATTTGTAATTTTTGGGACTTTTCTCAGTTTTAGGATAGTTAGAGGGATTATATTTATAGACAGAGGGCACAGGATGAGTTGAATATGAAGGGATGATATCTAAAAAATAAAATTAAGGGGTAAGTGAGGAATATATTAGGAGAAGGAGAAAGGGAGAAATAGAATTGGATAAATTATCTCTCACATAAAAGAGGCAAGAAAAAGCTTTTTTCAAGAAGGGGGAGGTGAGAGGGAAAGAGCGAACGTGGGGGGAAGGGGATAAGGAAGGGTTGGGGTATTATAGAGAGGAGGGAAAATAGGAGGAGGGGGTAAATACTTTTGAGGAGGGACAGGGTCAAAAGAGAGAATAGAATAGATGAGAGACAGGATAACATGGAGGCAAATATAGTTAGTCTTTCACAACATAGTTAATATGGAAATGTTTTGCACGACTATGCATGTATAACCTATATCAAACTGCTTGCCTTTCCAGTGGGGATGAGTGGAAATGGAAGAAAGGAGAGAAGTTGAAACTGAAAGTTCTAAAAACAAATGTTAAAAATTGTTTTTACATGCAACTGGGAAATAAGACATACAGGTAATGGGAACAGAAATCTACCTTGCCCTACAGGAAAATAGAGGGGAAGAGAATGAGAGAAGGGAGGAGCATGATAGAAGGGAGGAAAGATTAGAAGAATGGATAATTGGAATGCAGGATGTCTTGGGGTAGGCAGAGGGGAGAGATGGAGAGGAAATTTGTAACTCAACATCTTGTGGAAGTGAATGCTGTAAACCAAAAATTAATAAAATATTTTTTTAAAAAAAGAAAAGACAAGATGCAGAATGATGTTTAAGAGCAGTAAGAGTACTCCACAGCTGAGCCCTAATGAGTGGGAATCTTCTCAACTGTTGAAAGAAAATGGGATTTGAATTCCAGTATTTCTACTAACTGCATGATCTTAGGAAGAGCTCTTTTCTTGGTCTCAGTTTCTCCATCTATAAAGTGAGGGGGTTGTAGCAAGGCATTTCTACTATCAAGTTCAATCATTTGAAGGTTCATAAGTGATAGGGAATGTATCTAGACTGATTAAGAGATTTTTTATTTTAATTGTTATTTATTTAATTTTGAGTCAATAATTTGTTTATTTTAGTTTATTTAATTTGTTTTAATTTTTATTTATTTAATTTATGGGATGAAACAAACATTTCCATGACTTACATAATGAAACTGCTAATCTATTATTTACAATTTGCTATTCCTTTCAAATATACAACAAATCATCATGTACATTTTTTCCTTTTTTTTCTCTTCCCTTTTCCCATTCTAGATGTGGTTCCATTTACACACACACACATATATATATATACATGTATATATTTATGTGTGTATATATGATATATATATATATATATATATATGTAAAATCATTCTATACTTTTATTTATCAGTTCTTTGGATGTAGAAAATATGTCCTCCATATGTCCTTTGTAGTTAATTTGGGTATTTATAATAGTCAAAGTGACTTATTCAGTCAGTTTTTCTTAAAAAGATATTACTATTACTATACACAGCATTCTCTTGGTTCTGCTCATTTCACTTCTCATTATTTCATAAAAGCCCCATTGAGCTTCTCATTTTATATAGCACAGCAGTGTTACAGATGGCAATGACATTTTCTGGAAAATTGAGGATATGGTTGCTGGTCTCATTGGTTTCTGTAGTGGATCTAGAGGAGCTATTTCTGAGTCCCTACTCTAGTTTTCAGAATCCTCATCAGAGTATTATAGAATACTCCTGATTTAATAAAGGAAGGAGGTCTCACATTCTAAATTATTTCCCAGAGGTACGATTGAAGCTGCTGGTAAAGGGGATTTTACACTGGAACCTACCAACCAGCCTGTCCATGCTTACTTTCTTCACACAATTCCTCCACCTGTAAACCCTACCTTTTCAGCGCTCTGCAAGAGGCACAAAAATTTTTTTCATCGTCTTAGCTATATTTTCCCTCTTAAGCTCTATAGCATTTATCTTATTTTTACACATTTTTATATACACACACAAAAAAATTACTGTGATCCGAAGAAATAGGATGGGGCACTGAATAAAGAGAGAAGATTTTTAACCTTTTAATGTCATGGACACTTTGGACAATCTAATGAAATCTAGAAATCTCTGTTCTCTTCTGAAAAAAAGTCTATCTATCTATCTATCTATCTATCTAGTAGAATTTAGTAGTAGTAGAATTTAAGAGTCAGGAATACCTGGGTTCTAAGCACACATTTGATACTTTCTAGCTATGTGATCATAAGTAAGTAACTTCTCAATGTCTCAGTTTCCTTATATGTAGAACGAATTTAATAACACCTATAGCATTTACCTTGCTCTTTTAAAAGTTACAAATACTATCTAAATGTTGCAGTTATCATCATTATAATATAGATACCACTATGTCATCATTAATATAAATAATGAATCCCACAAAGTAGTGGAATGTTGAGTTTGAACCGTTGGAAGTTATAAACTATGGTCACTGGTTCCAACCCAATAGAAATATGTAGTGTGAATTTGAATAATGATACTGCTTCACAGGTTTCATTATTAACGCTAATTGAGACCTCGCTGTACTTCTTCTCTTCCCAACTAAACCAAACTCCTTGAGGAAATGTACTGTGCCTAATTTTACCTTATTTAACTTGCCCCACAGCATTTTGTGCATAGGATACGCTCAGTAATATTGCTGATGACTTATTGTCTCAATCTGTACAAGGGTTAACACAAGTAGTTTCACCAAAAGACAAAAGCTGAATCTTTAGCCACTGGGTTCAGCCAAACACTTCTTTTCTGGGCTTTAGACAGGCTTCTATAGTAGTTGATAGTACTTCCAGATTTCTGTAAAATATAAAACAAATATAATTTTCACCTTTACAAGGCTCTATTTCACCTCAATTTTTAGTAGACTTCTAAAAATAATATTATTTTTATTGTTATATCTAAGCATTCTTTATAGAACTCCCTTCACAATATTTTTTTAAAGTATATCTAAGGATTCTTTACAGAGCTCCCTTCACAAAGGGAACAGTTAACAGTTCAGTCAGCAAGTACCTACTACTAATTAGTAGTATTTACCAAGACGGTGCATATTATTGAAGTGGGTGCTTGATGCTTGACATAAATAATAACAATATTAAAAGAAACATATTACTTTAGAATTTAGTAGGGAATAGAAAGATAAACATATTAACATAAACATTTATCTAACCACAGTCAATATAAGAGCCATTTCAAAAAGAACGATGAAGAGGAAAATATCAGAAATTATGTGAATGGGTTTAAAAAAATGGGTCAGAGCACAGAAGAAAGCACTTAAAGGAGGAGATTTGGATTATTCATTCAACAAGTACTTCTGAGTTCCTGCTAGGTCGCTAGCACTTCAGAGATACAAAGTGAATTTAATGATTTTGTCTTCAGCCCCTTAAGGGCTTATAACCTTGTTATGAAAACAGAATATGCAAGCATAAAACAACTATCAAGTAGTGTGAAATTGAATTTAAACAAATGCCTGGGATATAAAGTCTACTCCATAATCTCTATCTCAATCCACAATTCATTAAGATGTTTATCTCCCTCCCTCTCAATTTCCATTTTACAGTGGAAACAACCAATGAAGAATGTCCTCCTCCCAAAAGAAGCTTTGGAATGTGCTTTCTCTCACCCTTAGAAGCAGGAGTGGTATAGTTGGAGAATAAAGAGCAGAATAATGTCAATGTATATTCTCAGGATCAGCTGGAAAATGCTGAACCTGATGGGGGTTATGTAGTACAGGACAACTGGATAGCTAAATAAAGCTTTCAGCTGTCCCTGGGACCCACCCAGGTTTGATTTACAGAACATAAATAATAAAAATTGTTGAGGGCCAACAGCAACTTACCAATTGAAACTGACCTGATGAAGCACCCATTACATGCAAATTTCTGGAGACACACATTAAGTGTAATAACTCAACGTATCTCTAGACTTTAGCCAAGTTTGACTCTGGCTGTGTCCATGTGATGCCAGACAGCTAACTGAAAAATGAAGAACTCAGTCACCACCACCTGGATATTTCCAAACATCTGGATGCTTGGCATAGTGTTGATGAAATATCCAAGGGACTACTAAATTTGAAGGGAGAGAAAATGTTGAATGTAAAGAAAAAAAAATCAAACATTATGGCAAAAGCTATCTCTATATGGTTTACATCGCATGTGTCTGTGATAAGGGAAAGAAAACAGAGACTTATCTATCTAGTTTATCATGCCATTCAAGCTCTAGTCAGTGGTTTTTAAATTCTTTCTGTACTATTTCTGTTTTCTAAATCCTACCTAGTGACATTCCCCAAATACTCAGGATACTGTCAGTGCCATTCTTGGTAAAGGCCAATAGACAATGGGATACTGACCTCCCTCCTGAAAAACAGTCCCATCATGTCAGCTGTAATCCATTTACACTTCAAAGATTTAAATGATTCTGATGGGCTTCTTCCTTCCCTGCCCCCAGGAATCCAGTTGCCAGAAACGGTTAGTCCACTGGAGTTGAATCAGCCAGCTGTCTGCAGGCAATTTAGACTGATGTCTGACAGCTTCTTGAGATGTGTGCCTTTCCAATGGTTCCACCTCACTGTTGTCCTTGGTCAAATGATCTTTGTGGAATGTTTCTGATATTAGAATGTCATACATTTTCAATATGGAACTCAATAATATTATATAAAATAACAGAGTATACTACTTTTCTGATAGTTTAGGTTTTGAGGATTATACCAAATATTTTTGATAATTTTGATAATAAGGTATATATGAAGCCAGGAGGTAATCTCTCCTTTCCCAGAATCTTAGAGCATTTTTTGCTTTTATGAATTATTTGGCACTATTTGCTACATTTATTCATATATGCATATGAATACATATGCATATACATTAAAAACTTAAGAGTTTTCAAACTATAGTAATCTAGTATAGAAGGTCAAAAATCGTGTGGGAACAGGATGATGTTATATCATCCCTGATGTTCTCTGTGTTATAGTAGCAATGCTGAGGATGCTTTCAGAAAGCTAACAGATAGTGAGCTTACCCCTCTATGTATTCTCACTCACTCATAAATCACCCCCCCCCCACACACACATAAGTGCACTCACATACCACCACCACCACCATGATTAGATTGTAAGCTTCTTGAGTATAGGACCTCCTAGTGCTTGGATTAGTATCTTGCACATAATATTTATCATAATAGCTGTGATGATAATGTAAGGAAACTTTAGGCTATAAAAACTTAACACCCAGCAAGACATGACCTGGTGGCTAGGAATATCTATCAGAAGTTCAAAGAATGTCTATTTTTTGTTAACTAACAGATAACCAAAATCCTACACTCTTAATACTGACCTCAAAGTACCCTAGAGAACCCAATCAATAAACTGTACTTGAATTGTACTATTATTGCAGACTAAACTGTTGCTTGAAATTGCCAAGATATAACACTGATCCAAAAAAAAAAAGACTTTAGAACAATGTTCTTGGTAGATGGCATTATACCAAATATTCATCATCTCTACCTGGATAGAATGAAAAACTTTAGAGACAAAGCAGAGGAGAGCAAAATCATGTGGGAACACAATGATGTATGCATCTATCATCCCTGTCATCCTATCTATTACTTGGTTTGCACAGAGAATGGTTTTAGTAAACCTACAAATGATGAGATTACATTATAATACTTTAATTCAACTACAAAAGTAATTATTTTATTAACCTGTGTGTCAGTGGAACATCAAATACAAAAGAATTATTGGATAGACACTTGAGACCATTTTTATCTGAACCCTATAAAAAGATAAGAAAAAGATGGTGATTTTGATAACTAAATCATGTTCAAAACTTACTTCCATATAACTCTTAAAATTTTACATAGCACTAGTAAGTGATCACTAAGCATTTCTTGAGTGAATTTATTCAAATATAACATAATCTTTGGCTGTTCAGCCTTTTTCATTCCCTAATACAGCTACGCATTAGTTTCTTCAGTGATCTATCAATCTTCCAAAAATGTTTAATTTAACAATCTTCTGTAAAATGCCTTCTACTTATGAGGCTTGAAGATAGTAGAGATATAAAGAAAAATTCTAACAATTTTAGCTGTCAAGATCCCTACATTCTACTTCAATTCTTTACCTATGTTGTTAGGTGAGTATACATTAATATAATAGTGTAACAGCATGTACCTCTCAGAGTTGATGAGCCCATAGGCATATATGCTACTATGGTACCAGCTAAGAAAGTTTCCGTCCTGGCATTCTCCTGGATGCTGCCACAGATCAGAGGTGTGATGTGAGAAATGCCTCAAGTAAATTTCAGGCTCAGGGAGAGCATTGGAGGAAGTAGATAGGTTTTCTCCTTTCATACTGAGACAATGATCCCTAGATTAAAGCTACTTCTATAAATGACATAATCATGATGACTGGAATGGAAAGCGATGCTCTTTCATTTTTATCCTAGCATTAATGCTAATATCGTAATGGATAGGATTTTGTGAAACTTGGGATCATAAAATAAGTAATTCTGCATTAACGGACTCTAAGAAGGTCTAAGGAATGACTAGAATTTTGCTTCCATGATCTCATGACAACACATGAGTTGCACTGGAAAGAGATATCTCGTGGGAGAACTCATGCACCTGTGTGGCTAGTAAATTATCCACAAATCATCATGGACCTTATATATATTTCCCCTAACTAATTTTGTCAGACAGTCAATTTGTAATGCTAAATGAAATATGCGTTTGAACTTTAAAGACATTGATGCAGAAAATATGCATGCTTCTTTCTCTGTACTCACATGGACATATAAGCCATCAGAGGTGGCACAGATTATTCTTTAGCACCATTTTAATTGTACTCTTGAAGTGCCAAGATCCTACTTCAAATAGGAACAGTACATCCTAGAGGCCCAAATAATGAGGGGATAAAGGATCAAGTCATGTAAACAATCATAGTCACACAAGAGTGGCAGGCATCTGAGAATTATTCATCTATTGGCTGGAACCAATCTTTGTTTGCTTCTGCCTGTGTGCTTCATTTCTAAAGGCACTTGGGGGTAATTTCTGCTGCTTAAATTCCTTCCAAGTAAATGATAAAGGGGAAGCTGCTGAATGCTGTACCATTGGACATAATTAAACGGTAGAAAAGATGTGTCAGCATTAATAACCTATTCCTTCTCCCTCCCCATCCCCCAAAGAACTGACATTCAGATTTATTTATACTTTCAACATCTTAGTCAAGGTTCTTCAGTTACAGGGTATTGTTGGGGGCATTTTTGTGTTTTGATATTTTTTTGCTTAAACAGCTTAAATGTCAGCCAAATACAATGTGAGAACTACAAGTCTTAAGACTCTGGAGTGTGGCAGAGCTCAGTAGCATTAGCTTCAAGCTTCATTTAGCTCCAAAGGATTGAAGCCAGAGAGTGTCATCATTACCTAGAATCTTCTGCTTTCCATGAGGGCTTCACTAAATTTCAGGCACCTTAGCAAGTATCCTAAGCTTCAGCTTGGGAGCAGTATTCATAGAGGAAGAGTTTTTTTTTTGTCTGGCAAGTCTACTTTCCACACTGGGGTTCCTGAAAAGATAGAGATGGTGGAAGTCAGGATGGTAGTAGTTTGTGGGGAGCTCCAGCTGCCATAGTACTTGTCACTTCTCCAGGAGAGTGGATGAGGAAGGTGTGCCATGAGATAGAAAATGGAGGAGTGTCATTCCAGAAAATGATCCTAGACACTCCCTGTGACTTTTGGATGGGAACAAGTATACTGTCGTTGGATCAAAGGAAAGTAATTGGCCTCCAGGTTGAAGAAGAAGAACTAAACAATGGCCTGGATACCAAAGGACCAAAGATTGCAGCCCTCAGAACAGCAGTTGTGAGCTTGACTTGTGTTATTTCTTTTGAAGAGGAGGAATACATCCATCCTCATTCTCAGCCATATCCTGGGATTTGTGCCATTTACTCCTAACAAAGAAACTCAGAGTCAGGTTGCTGAGGAAGTCTTATTCAAAATTTTATATAATTCATGTAGTCTTAACCTGGGTCTTTAAAAAAAATTGATAACTGTATTTTAATATAATTCACCTTCTTTGTATTTTATTTTATGCACTTAAAAATCCTATTATAAGAAAGAGTCCAAACTGCCAAAGGGGACCATGACTCAAAAAGGGGTTAAGAACCCCTGAATCCAACTAAAACAAGAAGCCTTTGGTTTGATTCCAAAGAAGCTTCTCCCTTCAGCCTTCTCCAACTACATTAAATTGAATTCAACTCGAGATAATTAGAGAATTCTGGGATGCCCCAAAACTAGAGCTGAATAAGAATTTGTAACAATTTACAGGGCCTAATAGCTACTCTCTAATAAATTGTCTCCTCCATGCCAATATAGTCTGAGCTGTACTTAGTAGGCCATATATTTTGGCAATAAAGTATTATAGTAAGTGCCAAGCAAGAAATATTTTAAGGATACTAGAGAAAGTTTGTGAGGAGAAAGTTCCTTCCTGTTATCTCAAAGTTACTAAGCATTAGAATACCACAAGGAGGAAACTCTGAATCTTGTTTTCCCTCTTTATTAAGATGCTTTGTGTAATTAGTAGTGTTCCTATCTGAATAAATGGTAATTTGGAATTCATCCAAATTAAAACCCTAAATGAAAAAGGAACATTAGTAGTGAGTTGCATGTTAAAATAGGTAAACTTCTCTAGAGTATATGTGTTTGTGCAAGTTGGTCCTGCTTAAATAAAATCCATAGAATCTATGTGAAATTAAAGGAAAAGAATGGGTGGAGAGGGTAAGGAAGAAAGAGTCAAGGGAAGAGGAATAGAAAACAGCTTTGCAGCCAGAAGGGCAATTCACTTTTAGTTTAGTGAAAACCCTAAAACCAGACTCAATCATGCGTGCCATAATGAAATTTTCTCTGGCATTAGAAAAAAAGCCTGAAAATAAAAGCAAACCCTCTCTCCCAACAAAATTATTTTCTGCCACTGATACTGTCAAAGCTCTCATAAAGGTGGATACTATCAACAGTGTTGGCACTGAAAAAAAATGCAAAAAGTGACCTCTTCAAGTAACATTATTTTAATAAGGATGGGGAAAGCTGTGACAGTATTTACATTATAAATTCCTATTCTGGGTCTCTTTGGCTTTTCCTTATGTCAGAGCACAGAATAAAATAAAAAGCTAGTGCACTCAGGCGTGCTGAGGATAGGAATAAAAATAGTCCAATTTAAAAACGGAATTTTTGCAAGACATTAATCTATGATGTGCACTTGTGCTCTGGGGTATAAGAAGGGAAATGATAAGAGCCTAAACCTTTCTGGCTTAGAAACCCCAACTCCAACTGATGTATATTCTTGGATAAATATTTTATAGTATTTCTCAAATGTCTGTGGTTTGGCTTGACTATACATGCACAGCGCCCATACTTACTGAATGCTCAGAAGAGATTCTGAAGGAAACATCATAAAACAGCTCACCACTATCCCTCATACTGCAGTGTGTCACAAATTACTAATGTAATCTCTTAATATAGATCCAAAACACAACATGAAATTTATAAAGATTATTAATCAGTCTCTACTATGTTCTTATACTGTTTCTTCAGATTCCACCTTAGGGTAGGTCCAGGAATAGGATCTGCTTTGACCTAAAGCTGAAGACTGCCCAAGGTCCAGACTGATGTTTCCTAGACTGGTAAACTACCAGTGGAGCCTTAAATAGCTATAACGGGAACTGGGGCAAATTTTGGAGATAATTGTAGAATACAGAATAACCTTTGGAGCAGTTGCCTTGCAAGATGAAGGTAGTCTATCCCCCTAGGTGGTGCAGTGGAGAGAGCACTAGTGCAGGAGTTAAGAGGACCTGAGTTCAAATCTCATCTCAGAAACTTGACACTCACTAGCTGTGTGACCTTGGGTATGTCACTGAACCCCAATTACACCATCCTGGCTCATCTCTAGTCATCCTGATGAATATCTGATCACTGGATTCAGATGGCTCTGGAGAAGTGAGGCTGATGACCAGCACAGCCCTCCCTCACTCAAAACAAAGTTAAGTGCAAGTCATGTTATTATTTTTCTGATGGCATGGTCTTCTTTGGAACAAAGGATGAACACACACATTTGATAAGGACACGTAGGAGACGGGAGTCAGAAACATTAACTTGAAAGTCTTCCACATGAAACGTGTCCTTTTCACTTGCTAATGCCCTTCCACCCATTTATTTAACTATTTTGCATATATCTGTATTTACTCATTTTATGTTTACGGTATATATAAAGTCTTACAAAGAGTTGAGTCTTGCTTTCATGTGAAGTCATAGGTGAAACCAATCTAAATAGATTTACAAGTAAGTGACTTTAAAGCATTTCTTACTTTTTAAGGTAAGGAATACAGTGAAAATTCTCTCTAGATTTCAAACTCCAAGGAGACAAACTTACTTAAAACCATGCTGTTTGTTCTTAATTTTTTGAAAGTTTTCTTTATAACTAATACAGTGACTAATCTCTATTGTAGAGGACACTTTACGGAATGTACTAACCACCTCTTGACAGAGAGATGATGAAATAAGGGTGCAGATTGAGATATACTTTTTTTTCGATAAGGATAATATTAGAATTATTTGTGTTATCTAACCTGCATAACTGTCACAAACAAAGCATTTTTTTAATCGAGAGGAGGAAGCTAAAGGTAGAAAGAAACTAGATTTTTCTTTAAAAAGAATCTAGAAAAACAATGCCACTTGGTGAATTATACTTGTATGTCAGTAGTGAAGACTGACTAAGCACTTTACAAATATCTCATTTGATACTTAGAACAACTCTGAGAGGTAGGTGCTATGATTAACAATAGTTTACAGTTGAGGAAGCTGAGACAGACAGAAGTGAAGTGACTCACTCAAGAACACAGAGGTCTTCCTTACTTTAGGACCAACATTTTATCTACTGTATCATCTCGCTGCCTCAGATTAAATTTAAATGTGAGTGGAAAAGTGCAAAGGGGAATTCAGTGTTTTTCTTTAAACCACATAATTATCTGGTAGTTTTTGGTTTGTTTGTTTACTTTCCTGCCATTTTTCTTAGGATACTGAGTTGAATGTCATTCAACAATCATAAGTCCCATGAGGTTTCAAAAGAGATGATCTAAGAGTTGTCTAACAATATGATATAAAACATGAATTGAATACAAAAAGGACTAGCACAGAAAATAAGAAGGAACCTTAGCAGCTCTCAAAACACAGTCATTTATTCTAGCATGGTTGAGGAAAAACACTAACAATGCTAGACTCGTGTCCCCCTCCTATGAAAGGGATATCAAGAGACATGACATATATTGTCAAATTGCAATGCAATAGTAGTGGGCTATGAAGAACTAATAAAATAATAATAGATATATGTATATCATTTTAACATTTTCAAAGCATTTTACATACTTCAGCTGGCTATAATTCCAAAGAAACTGTGTCATATAATAGCATGAATATATGATTAAAGAACCAAAGATCACATTTCATTAATACATGCAAGAATGTACTAATTTTCTTACATTTTAATGTTATGTGACTGTGAAATATGAAAAGCTTAAGTCATAAGTCAAAAATTGACTCTAGACATTTTTTTCAAAAGGAAATGTTCTTGTATGGCTGATGTACAACTTTTTTTTACTGTTCCTCTTCCCCTGGGATGAAAAAAATTCCACTTCGATTGTCTATGATATATAGAAAGGGTGTTTGAAGTGAAAATGGAACTATCAGATTCTTCTCACAATATGACAGTTAAAGGCTTATTTTATAGTTTATCCAGCCTATACTTAGGCAAGAAATTGTCAACATATTTGGACCCTGGCTCCATCTAATTTTTGTTTTTCAAATGTTCCAACGAAAATGTTCTTTATCTAGTCTGACATAACACACCAGTCACATATATCTCTGTAGCTTCTGTTAATCATTTCTACATAATTGTTTAATTATCTTCCATTTTCTATTATTACCATGCCCACAAAGTACTTCTTCAATATCATGTCACCCAGGTGATCAATGGTTCTCAAAGGCTATGCCTATGGTGTATATACTCTGGTAGGTTCTATCATATTGGAAAAGCTTTGAGTATGACTCTAGCACTAGACTGTCTGCTTTCCAAAGATAAATATGGAAATATATATAGAAAGATTCATCACCAAACTGACTGACCATTTGGTCACGAACTCGCAAAGCAAAAAGAAGAAAAATACAAAGCGATTACCAATCCTGTGCAACTAGCCTGCATTTGTTTCTGCAGTGATGATCTGAGTAGTAAAAAAGAAGGTGCTAAGAGGCATGGAGTTTCTAGGCTGATTACAAGCATTTAACTCATGATACTCTAAGATATAGATACAAAATAAGTTGAACTGAATTGGATAAATTTCAACATTTGTACTAAAAGTAAAACTAGAAGATAGAAAAAGGATATTGATAAATGGATGGATATCTGCCAGGTTACCCTTGTAATGACAAAAACAAATAGAAGGAATTGGTTTCAATCATGTGTCCAAAGGCAACAAGAAACATTATTTTATGGGACATTTGGCCATCTCACATTCCTGCGTTCATGATAAATATTTGCGGAAAGACCACTGAAAATAATAGCACCTTATGTGCCAACACATGTTAAAAGCTATGAAGAAGAACAGAAATTCTTTGGACAGCTGAATTTGACCTTCCAAATTATACCATCATGTATATTGATATTTAAGGACCTGAAGGAAAAAATGACAATAGGTAAAAAGGAGTAAACTATACAGAAGCCTCACATAAATCATCATAACATTGTGAAAAAAATGGATAATGCTAGGCATGAGAAGCACCAAATAATTCAACAAAAAAGGTATTAATTATATTTTCTCAAACAGGAAATATTTTGTTACTAACATGGAAGCCATTCCTGAATCTGCTGTCTGTGTACACTAAGCCCACCAACTTCTAAGAGTAGAGGTTAAAACTAACGCAAAGCAAGAAGATAAATGAGGAGACAATGTAGTGTACATTTAAAGGAACTTCACTTATGCCACTTAAATAACTCATTGATATTATAAAAAGGAGAGAGAGATGAAAGAATATATTTTTGCCATTTATAGCTACTATATGCAAAAGTTTAACTAATGAAAATTATATGGTATAATTATGAGACCAAAAAAGTTTGAAAAAACAGACAGCAAATACTTGACTTACTTATCAAGCGGAGAGGCATGGCAGTAGAGGTTAATACCAATTCAAATATAAACTCATTTGTAAAATCTTACTAAGAACAATGGATTGTTATTAACAGCACACAGGCCTTGTAAAGGAGCAAGAAATCAGAAATAAAAGCAGGTTAAAGAAAGCTTGTTGAGTCAAACAATTAAACAGAGTCATTTCAAGGAGATACAAGAATGAAACCAGGAAAACACCAGAAGGAAAAAAAAAGGAAAAGACCAGCAAAAAAATCTTTATAAGAAACTGCTTTTCTCATCAAGGAGATGAGAGCCATTATATTTGAATTCCAAAATCATAGTTCCCAGAGTGCTTGTAGAAAATGTGGAAATGATCTGAAGAAAACAAAAATAAGAGAAGTAGACTAGGAAGTCAGTATTTGCAAAAAACTTGAGGGCACTGAGAGATTGATTCTTGAGGAATCTAAAGGAAGACAGGTTATGAGAGAATTGGGGCAGAGTAGAAACCTATTTTACCCTTACTTAGTACCTAGGGAACATCAGTAACAAATTACCTATTTATCCCTACTTTTACATCTATAGAAAGTATTTATAATAAATGCCACATCAGGGCATCCTCAATGGGATGATGGAGAGATGACTCTGACACAAGAACTCTTAGTTTGGATTCCATATTGGGCCCCTATGAGACTGGCTCACTCATGTCACTGAATGCTTAACAAAAGGAGGATTTAGTTTGCCCCAATACAGCAAAGACATATAATACCCTTACCTTTACTGGCTATGGCCCCTCTGATTTCTTATCCAAATATGTCTAGCTATCCAAACAGAGTATGATGGACATGATAATTCAAGTGCTCTTCAGAAAAACATCAAGTATGATTCCTTATGACCAGGACTTTTTATATCCTTGTGGATACAGGATACAGGAAACTGTATCAGGGAAGCCAGAGTCAATCAGGTCTCAGGGCAGCTTTGTCTTCTTTTAGGAAAAGTCTTCCCATTTATGGTTTGGAGAAAAGAAGATGTGTCAGAGAAATAGTCGTCCTACCATATGGGATATATTAGAAGGAAACACAAAGGCTTTCACAAGTGATGTGTTATAATTGATGACATCTTTACCATCACACAAATGACTATAGACAATGTGAATTTCCACTGAGCTTATTGCTTGCAAATTATTTTTAAAAATTGGATTTAGGAAAGCAAAATACTAACTGAAAGACACCTTTCTGTGAAAGTGTCTATCATGTATGTGTCAAAATTATGCAAAATTTCTTGAGAGATATAACAACAGGTACAGTTTTTTAATGACTATCCAGTCATTGATATCAAGCATCATATAAAAAATATAAAAAGATTGTGCTCATCAAAGGTATTCTTAATTATCACAAGACAGAACAAGCATAGCATCTAACTTAAAGAGGAATTCCTTGTAGAGAGTGAGGTTCTCCACGTTGTTTTATTTAAAGAATGCACTCTGTAATTGGATCATGCTCTGGATATAGGGGTAAGGAATCTGTGACCTTCAAGTGTCATCCTTTGACTGAATCCAAATGTCACAGAACAAATGCCCTTAATATAAGGATTTGTTCTATAAAACTTGGACTAGTCGAAAGGCCTCACCTGAGGACATAGAAGGCCACATGTAATCTTAAGGCTGTGAGTTCTCAACCCCTCCAGTCTGGAGCATCGAAGTGCCACTTAAAGTACATCCATAACTACTCAAAAGAATTTGGTTTAACTATCTATGTAGGAAAAACCAGGTGGATAGAAAAGCCTGTTATCAAGATTATGATATGCAATGGAATTGACAACCTACTAAGAGACTTGGAACAATGACACAGTTGCATTCAGCAACACATAGAGAGCAGGTGGCATCAACTCATAGCAGAGAAACCTTGCAGATATGGAAAGAACAGCAAGCAGTTAGCACGAGAGGGACAAGCACTGGCAAATGGGAGGAAACTTGAGCTAGACTGGAAACAAATTCAGGAGGGCCTTGTCTTGTCAGGGAGGTGATGAACTAGAACGAGCCATTCATTTTCATACATAAACAATAGTGCTAACTTGTTTTGCTTAACTAGTCCTGTTATAGGTAAGGAAAGAACATCAATAAAACATTTAAAATACACAATAGAAAACAAAAAGTTTA
Source organism: Potorous gilbertii (assembly GCA_028658325.1). Classification (NCBI taxonomy): domain Eukaryota; kingdom Metazoa; phylum Chordata; class Mammalia; order Diprotodontia; family Potoroidae; genus Potorous; species Potorous gilbertii. Next base: position 206,554,046 of record CM053771.1, on the reverse strand, counting down.
GAATGGAACACACACAGGGCAATTTTATTACTCTAATGATAAATAAAAATATATTAATAAAATCTCATGAGTTCATAGACTAACTTTTTTTCTTTGGATATTGAAATGTTTCTGTTTGTTAATGATCTTATAAAAGAAAATACACAAAGAGGCTATGCAATGAAGCCTGGTCATTGAGGGATTATTCTAGGGTCTCATGGAGAATGAAGTTAGCCTTGAACCTGCAGGATGTCTCTTTGAACCAAAGGGAAAGAAACTCAAGAAGGACATGCAACTGAGCCTCAGCTTTAGCCCTGGTTCAGTAACTGAACTAATTGTGTCTTTTTTTTGCTAGGTTAGGAAAGGAGAGGGATTAAAAAATTCTATTATTACTGGTCTTGCCTCATTGGAGATAGAATCCCTTTAGTGTAAGCATGTAGAGAATGTTTACTACCTGTTTAAATTCACCATTATTTACCTTTCTATTACACCTTCATTAGATACATTTTTTGAATCTCAAATTTATTGTACTTTTGTATGTTTTGTTACAGAGCTTTGGTGATAGCTTGAGTTGTGGTTTAGATAAGTGATAAATCAAAATGGCACACTGAATCTGGGAAATAGCCAACGGTCCGAAAATCATGTCAGAGCATGAATCTGTGAGAACCTGAGCTTGCATCTACATTTATTGTAAGAAAAGAAAAGCCAAGCTATCTCTGGGCTTTGGTAAAGCTGAAATTTGAAGCCATTGCTGCTGGGATTCTGTTTTGATCTTGACTACAGAGTACAAAAACTATGTGCCTTTTTCCTCAGTCTGATTCCATTTACTTGTTTAATCCTTAAATGATCAATGCTGCTACTTTCTGAGGAAGTGACATTCTGTGATTTTAAATTCAGTGAGTGATGGTGAATAAATTTTAGTTTTTTTCTCGGAAAAACTTAGAAATATAATAAATGACAGGAGATGGAAGGAACCAAACAGAAAAATAGAGCAAAAAAAATGCAAGCGATTAGCAGAGATTAGTGAAGTAGCAGGAGTGGTGGCAATCAGATATAGTGAAGGGGCATAAGAACCAAAAAAAATTCAACAGTAGAAAGTATAAAATGTTTCCTTATCCATTTGTTTCCTACATTTGTACCTTTTTACCATTATAATTTAAATTTTACCTATTCATTCAACAGACATGATATATTTGGACAGAGTACATACTGAGGGTAAGGGGAGAGAGAGTAAGTTTTAGCTGTTATTGTTAATATATTCTCCTAATAAATGTATTTGTGTTGGGCTAATTGGTCTATTGGTTGGCTACTGAGGGTAATTTCACTGACAGGGGTTTGTGAGCTCTTGTTTTAGGAGTATAGGCTTTTCTGGAGACTTCTTGATCCAACCTGTCAGCCTGTGAATGCCACATTGAAGAGATAGCCAAGAGGGTAATGTAGTACATAAGGTGATTTCAAATAAGCAGCACTAGTAGCTTGTGAAAGACTTCATCTAGTAGGTGGAACCTGATCTGAACTTTGAAGGAAGTCAGGGATTCCATGACAGGAAGGAAGGAAAATGGAAGTGAAGGAGAGGACAACTTACACAAAGACTGAAACAGAAGATGGAACAGAATAGTAAAGCAGCCAGTTAGCTATATCATAACACGTGTGAAGGGGAATAAAGTATATGCAATAGATATTTCAATTTTGTTTTCTTTTCTACTATTTTCATCTTATTTTACTGTCTAGTCCATTCAGATTTAAATTAATCATTTTAGTCTATATTTTTCCTCCATTATTTTAATTAAAAAAACTTCTTATTTTAGGTCAATACTTTGTTCTTGCAATTAATTTTGTTTACACTACCCTGATGTCAGTCTATTCTCACAGATCCTAACCTTCACCCCTTTCAGTTTACCTGTCTTATCTCAATTTCCTTAAATTTGATTAATTTTACTTTTTAGTTTTATATTTCTCCTCTTTTGTCATTTTTTCTTTCTCTATCCACTTAAGTGAATTGTTCAATGCTTTACCTTCTCTACAACTTCTTATATTAATAGCTGTCTCTAAGTTCTTTTCCAAAATATTTTCTTTGGCTTTGTCATAAGATCAGTAATTCTACATTCTCCAAAAGATAATTAGTTAAAAAGGTTTCCAAAGGAAGAAATCCAAACTATCAACAATCAAATAAAAATGCTCTGAGTCCCTAATGATCAGTGAAGTATATATTAAAGTAATATTGAATTTCTACTACCAGACCAGCAAAGATGACCAAAAAAGAAAATGACAAATGTTGTGGGACCTGCATGAAACTTCACTATTGGTAAAGCCATGCATTCCTTTGCAATCATTCTAGAAAGCAGAAAAGATCGCAGAAATAGGAAATGAACCTATGTATACAAAAATATTTTGGCAGTTTTTTTCATTGTAGCCCCAAATTGGAAACTAAAGGGATTATTATTCTAGCCTGGAATGACTAAACAAATTTTAGGTTATGAGCATAATGGAATGTTATTGTGCCATAAGAAATTAGGAAATGGATAGTTTAAGAAGGAATTGGAAAGATCTTTATGATCTGAGCCAGAGTAAGATGACAGAACCAGGGGAATAATTCATACAATGACAACAACATTATAAAGAAAAATTTTTTGAAGGCTTGAGAACTTTGATTAATGCAGTTATAAGCCACAAATCCAGAAGATCATAGAAGAAACATGCCTAACAGAGAGATGATGAGATAAATGCAGAGATATATATTTTGGAGTGTGGTCAATGTGGGGATTTGGTTTGCTGGACTATACATATTTATGACATAATTTTATTTTCCAGTTTTTGTTCTTGTTTGGGGAAGATGGTAGAAGAAAGAAATGTATGTAAATAGTTCTTTTAAAAATTAAGATTATAGTTAGGAGGTTATTAAGTTTTTAAGATTGGTTAAGTTTCACACTTACTAAGATTGCAATTAGGAAGACTCTCAGTGAGTATCTAATACAATTCCTCCATTTTACAGGTGAGGAAGCTGGGGCTGAGAGGCTGTGACTTGGTCACAGAGGTAGTAGGCAGCAGAGGTAGCATTTAAGCTCAGTTACTTCAATTCCAGATCCAGTACTCTTTCTGTGGTACCATATTGCTTTTCATATTTCTCTCATTGCATTCCTCACTGATTCTCTACCTTTTTGATCTATTCTGAATTTTATTTTCTGGATTATAAACAATCATCTTAGCTATTCTCTTTTTAAAATCATCTCTGAGTTCCTCATGAGGTTAAAAATACTGAAATATTAGTTTCAAGGGTCTTTCTCCTAATTTCTATATTATTGCCTTTAGAGATGTTACTCCACCTTTCCTTTTTTTCTGATGTGCCCCACTCTTTGAAATATCAGCTCATTCAGCAAGCAATGTTGGATGGGCATTGAATACCAGATTCCGAGGACAGACCCCACTGCTTACCTTTACTATGATCAGTCTCCTTAGGTTACTGCAATAGTCAATTTGTAGAGGTGATGAAAGCCTGAACCAGGAGCATGGTCATGTGAATAAAGAGAAGGACAATGATATAGAAAGTCTTCTGGTGGTACAATGGACAAGATTTGGCATGTAATTAGATATGTAGGATGAAGGAGTGAGATGTTGAGGATGACTCCAAATTTTCAAACCTGGCCAACTGGAAAAGTGGTATTACCCTTGGGAAATACACCTGTCAACCTCATCATCTATGTGTACATTCTTGGAAAGCATACTATCATGATCAAATCAATGTATATCTGTTTGTAAAAGAAGAAAATAAAGCTGAAGGGATGCTGCCCAGAGCCATTTATCATTGCTAAAATGTTACAGCTGCAAAACCCCAATAGTGACACTGAAGGACATGTTTGCCATGTGAGTAATCTCTTAATATGTCCCCCAGGCTACACTTAAATATATGTAAAAGAGTTAGGTGCTTTCTCTGACATCCTTCTAGATTTGTTTTTCTTTCCCCATTTCTGTGTTTTCCTCTACTGACAGCATCCTCTGTTGAATTCCTGACTCTAGAACTACAGTAAATAATGGTTTACATTCAGAAGGGGGAAAAAAGACAGAAGAAAATATATTTCCAAGGTGAGTAAATTTATTCACAGCATTCAAAATTTCTACATTTGAAGAAACTGATGGTTCCATATATGGATGGCATGGTGCTGACTGGTGTTCTTGATTGACTGTTAGTGCAAAATTAGCACAAATGAAAACACAAATCTATTGCATCTCAGAAGAACTACTCCTGACTTAAATAAAGAAGTTAGAAAATGGAGACCAGTATAAGAGGAAAGCAGAATAACAAGTTCTGCATTCAGCCTGTTTATTTTGGTATGTCTATGGGACACGCATTTGGAAATATGGGCATACATCATTTTATTGCACTGTGCTTTGTTGCACCTTACAGGTATTTTTTAATTGAAAGTTTGTGGCAACTCTGCATTGAATAAGTCTATCAGTCTATCATTTTTCCAATAATATGTGCTCACCTTGTATCTCTGTGTCACAATTTGGCAATATAATATTTCAACTTTTTTCATTATTATATATGTTATGGTGATCTGTGATCAGGATTCAGTGATTTTTGAGATTAGGATTGCAATTACTTAGGGTGCCATGAACCATGCCCATATAAGACTGTGAACTTAATTCATAAATGTATGTGTTCTGACTACATCACAGATGGCTGTTCCCATCTCTCTCCTCAGGCCTCTCCATTCCCAGAGACATATATTGAAATTAGGCCACTTAATAACCTTACAGTGGCCTCCAAGTGTTCAAGTGAAAGGAAGAGTCAATCAAACTTCATTGCTATCTTATTTTAAGAAGTTGTCAGAGTCACTCCAATCTTCAGTAACTACTACCCTGATCAGTCAGTAGCCATCAACATTAAGGAAAGACACCTGATCAGCAAAAAAAATTATGACTCATTGAAGGCTCAGATGATGGATAACATTTTTCCTTAGAAACAGAGTACTTTTATTTCTTGTTTTAAATTTTATTTTAGACTCAAATGCCAGAACTCAAATACAGACCAGAGAAAAGAAACAAAAACATACCATAAATTTAAATATTGGAACTTAAAAAGAAAAAATGTCACGTGAATAGCAGAAAATAAGAGAAGATTCAAATTATTTAACAATATATTTTCATTTCAAGAAAGCCTGTATGATAAATAATACTTGTTGTGTTGAAAATTGTCCATCTTTTCTTTGCTTCCTTGTGAGTTCTTTTGTTCTCTGCTATGCACTGTTTTATTTTGTTCTTTTTTCCCCTTCTATCCCCCCAGAAGGATATAATGAAGCTTATATAATATAATATATATTATAATATATAATATAATGAAGTTTCTCTATAACTATAGATAAATACATATACATACACATATATAGAGACATATACTTTCCCAAACATATTCTATTTCTGATCTTTGGCTTTTATGTTTGTGCATATCTCTTGCTTCCTATCCCTCCTGCCTCCTCAACTTAACCTTGTTCTTCTAATACTTCTCTACCTCCTTCCCCTATCCTCCCATTCTCATAAATCTAAACACTCTTCTATGCCTCCCCTTTTACATATTCCCTCACCCTCCCCTCTAAAGATCTTCCCTTGTCCTCTCCCCCCTCCCTATGCCCTTACTATTTTATTTCCTATGAATTTAGAAGATTTTTATATTCTTCTAAGTATATATGTATTATTCCCTTTTAAACTCATTTCTAATGAAAGTAGGTTAGCAGAACTACCAGCCTTCCTCCCCCATCTAATCCTCTGTATTGTTTCTTCCTCTTGCATCTTATTTTTGTAAAATAATTACTCTTTTTAGTTACTCCTAAATGGTTTTACTTTTAAAATTATTATCAGAGGAGTGGAGCAAAGATGGAAGAGTAGAAAGATGTATATACTCCAACTCTTCCCCCACAGCCCATAAAATACTATAAAGAATGATTCTCAGCAAATCCTAGAGCAGAAGAAGTCACAAAATGAAGGAGTGGAGGAGACTTCCAGCCCAAGGTGTCCTGCAAAGCTGACAGGAAAGGTTTGTCACACTGGACAAGGAGCAGAGGCAAGCCCAACCTTGACTGTGGGATGCAAGGAGGAGGACCACAGCAGATCTAGGGGCAAAATCACCAGCAGCAGTGGTTTGCAAATCTCTAAACCCACAGGCACCAAAGGTCAGTGAGAGGGCTTTTTCAGCTGACCAAGCAGGGAGAAGGGTCCTCTTCATAGCTCCAGACCTGGGTGGCAGCTGCAGAGGCCTCAATGAGTGGTGGTTCCCATGACAGAGAGCAGTCAACATCCATTGTGGGAGGCCTCATCTTAAAGCTCCTGGGGAAACTGAGCAGCTGATCTGAACCTCAGCCCTGAGGGCTGGCATGGTGGAACTTGAGATGAGGCTTTTATGGAGAAGAAATTCTACTATCCCTCCCGGTTATTCTGACTATCCCCCAGATTCTGGACACAAAAGTCTCTGGTTGCTCCAGATAAATGTGAAGGTTTGATTGTGCCACCTTCCAGGAACTGAGATATTACAGAGTATACCTTACTCTTGACAAAGAACCCAAAAGTCAAGTAACTGGCCAGAAAAATGCCCCAAAAATGGAGAAAAAAATAAGACTATAGAAGGTGACTTCCTTGGTGAACAGGTATTTTCTTCCATCCTTTCAGATGAGGTAGAATAATGCTTACCACCAGGGAAAGACATAAAAGTCAAGGCTTCTGTATCCTAAACATTCAAAATAAATATTCAATGGTGTCAGGCCATGGAAGAGCTCAAAAAGAATTTTGAAAATCAAGTAAGAGAGGTGAAGGAAAAATTGGGAAAAGAAATGAGAGAGATGCAAGAAAATCATGAAAAGCGAGTCAACAGCTTGCTAAAGGAGATCCCAAAAAAATGCTGAAGAAAATAACACCTTGAAAAATAGGCTAACTCAGTTGGCAAAAGGGGTTCAAAAAGCCAATGAGGAGAAGAATGCTTTAAAAAGCAGAATTAGCCAAATGGAAAAGGAGGTTCAAAAGCTCACTGAAGAAAATAGTTTTTTAAAAATTAGAATGGAATAGATGGAAGCTAATGACTTTATGAGAAACCAAGAAATCACAAAACAAAACCAAAAGAATGAAAAATGGAAGAGAATGTGGGGTGTCTCACTGGAGGGGCAACTGGCCTGGAGAATGGATCCATAAGAGACAATTTGGAAGTTGTTGGACTGCCTGAAGGTCATGATTGAGGGAAGAGCCTGGACATCATCTCTCATGAGGTTGTTGGGGAGAACTGCCCTGATATTCTGGAGCCAGAGGGCAAAATAAATATTAGGGTAGTTCACTAATCTCCTCATGAAGGAAAGACTCCTGGGAACATTGCGGCTGAATCCAGAGTTGCCAGGTCAGGGAGAGGTTATTGCAAGTAGCTAGAGAGGAGCAATTCCAGTATTGTGGAAGTACAATTGGAATAACACAAGATCTAGCATCTTCTACATTGAGAGATTGAAGGGCATGGAATGTGATGTTCCAGAAGTCAAAGGAACCGGAATTGAAGCCAGGAATCACCTCCCCAGTAAAACTGAGTATACTACTTCAGAGGAAAAAATGATCATTTAATGAAATAGAGGACTTTCAATCATTCTTGATAAGAAGACCAGAGCTGAAAAGAAAATTTGACTTTCAAACATAAGAATCAAGAGAAGCATGAAAAGGTAACTAGGAAAGAGAAATCACAAGGGACTTACTAAAGTTGAACTGTTTACAATACTATATGGAAAGATAATATTTGTAACTCTTGAAATAAAATTAAGGGGTGAGAGAGGAATATATTGGGAGGAGAAAGAGAGAAATGGAATGGGGTAATTTATTTCTCATAAAAGAGTCAAGAAAAAGTCTTTTCAATTGAGGGGAAAAGGAGGAAAGAGAGAGAGAAAAAGTGAAGCTTATTCTCATTACATTTGGCCCAAGGAAGAAATAACATGCACACTCAATTTAATATGAAAATCTATCTTACAGTACAGGAAAGGAAGGGAGAAGGGGATAAGCAGGGTGGGAGGATGGTAGAAGAGAAGGCAAATGGAAGGAGGGAGCAATTAGAAGTAAACACTCTTGGGGAGGGACAAGGTCAAAAGAGTGAATAGAAGAAATGGGTGGCAGGATAGGATGGAGGAATATATAATTAGTCTTACACAACATGGCTATTATAGAAGCCATTTGCAAAACTACACATATATAGCCTATCTTGAATTGCTTTCCTTCTCAGTTGGGATGAGTGGGGAGTGAGGAAGGAAGAGAAGTTGGAACTCAAAGTTTTAGGAACAAATGTTGAGTATTGTTTCTGCATACACCTGAGAAATAAGAAATATTGATAACGGGGTATAGAAATTTATCTTGCCCTATAGGACAAAAAAGAAGAGGGGAATAAGGGAGGGCACATTGGTGGAAGGGGTAATCAGAATCCTTAGCATTTTAGGGTGGGGGAGGGAAGAGATGGGAAGAAAATTTAAAACTCAAAATTTTGTGGAAATGAATGTTGTAAACTTAAAATAATAATTAAAAAATAAAATTAATATTATATTCAGGTTTATCCCAATCTTTGTAATGAACTACCCCATTATTAATAACAGTCTTAGAGATACATTTTATACAAATAAAAGGTAAACAGTCTTTCTTTATGAATCCCTTATAATCTGTCTGCTATATACCTTATATTTCTCTTGGTTCTTATATTTCAAATCTTCTATTAAGTTCAAGATTTTTGTTAATGAAATCTTGAAAGTCTGAGAGTTTATCAAATGTCCATTTGTTTTTTTCATTCAGAATAATAATTAACTTTGCAGGGTGTGATATTTTTGGTTGGTGCCTCAGTTCTTTCACTCTTTGATATATTGTGTTCCAAGAACCGTGGTTCTTTAAGCTCTCTGCTGCTAAATCTTGTATAATTCTAATTGTGGCTTCATCATATTTAAATCATTTTAATATTGATGCTTCTAATATTTTATCCTTGACCTGGGGGTTTTGAAATTTGACTATGATATTCTTCTGAGTTTTCCTCATACAATCTCTTGATTTGATATTTGACATTACTCTTTGGGAGTTTCTTTATTTCAATATTCTCCTCTGAAGATGAACCCTGACCATCTCTATTCAAATAATAGCTTTATATGGTTGTATTCTTTCTCCTTTGCCTGTGCATTTTTTGTGATAGTAGCTTAATTTTTGTAATCATCTCTAGCTTTGGATATGGGGAATGGTACATCTGGCCCCAGATCTTCAGTTCACCCCTCTAGCCTGGAACCAAAGCCAAACCTTCCTGTAAATGCCCACAGCCAGGGGCTTTCTGCCTCACTACTTCTACACTCACAGGGCGTGTGCTGGTTCCTTTTTACCCCCACCACTCCACACCACAGCTGGGTCTGGCATTCTTGGTCAACAAAATTTCCCTCAATTTTCCTGGCCTCAAACACCCACTATCCTGGGGGGCAGCTCCTGTGGCTGAGGACGAGGCAACCTCTGAAACCTACTAATGTTAGGGTTTACCACTTGTTTTAAGCACCTTGTTGTTAAAAAGGAACCTAGTCTGGAATGTTTACAGATCCTAGCTTGGAGGTGTTTACTCTTCATAGAGACCAAACCTTGTCCTGAGATTTTCCTTTGGATCTTCCTGAATTGTCCCAGAAAGACCCCTGTTGTGTTCCTATTCTTATTTATCTCCACCCACTTTGTTCACCCTAAAATGTTATTTTAACTCTTTTGTGGGGGGAAATCTTGAGAGCTTGGAATTTTCTGACCTACTCTGACATCTTCCCAGAATCTTCTCTAAAGTATTTTTAAATTAAGGTATGTACACAATTAATAGTCTAGGATAGAGGGTAACATAATTTTTATATGCACTTGGAAACCAACAAAATTCATGTGACTTGTTTTATTGCTATTCACTTGACTAAGATGGTCTGGAACTGAACCTAAAATATCTCTGAGGTATGCCTGTATCCAATAGACAGTTAGTGATGTGAGGCTAGAATTGAGGAGAAAGCCTAAATTAGATATACAAATCTAAGCATAATCTGCATAATGATATTCATCAGACTCAGTGGAACTGATAAGGACACCAAGAGAGAGTAAAGAAAAACAACGAACTGAAATAGAATGTTGGATGACAACCGTGGTTAGGAAGAGGGATTTGAATGATGATCCAGCAAAAGAGAGTGAAAGAGAACAGACAAGAGAGGTTGATCAGCAGTCTCAAATGCTGCAGAACTCAAGAAGAGTGAGGATTGAGTAAAGTCCATCAGATTTTTAAATTAAGAGACTGGCAGCTTTGGAAAGAGAAGTTTCCATTGACTGATGAGAATGGAATCCATATTGCAGAGGGTTGGGAATGAATGAGAGGAAAAGAAATTAAGGCAAGCAAGGCAGACAGCTTTGTCACTTGTCCCTGAGCCTTAGTTTCCTCATCTGTAAAATGCAGATAACAATAACTACAGTACCAACCTCAGAGGGTTGCTGTGAAGATAGATGAAATGATGTCTCTAAAGTGCCTTGAAAACTTTAAAGTATATTGGAATTAGGACACACATTTCAAATTATACTTGGTTCCTAGCCTCATGGAGCCTACAGTAGAGTAGCTCCCTTCATGTTTTCTCCCTTAGCTTTTGTCTTTTTCAACCCGAGTCTCCTTTCTAGTCTTTTGGTTTGGACAGGATAGTACTTTCTTGTGTCTTCATTTATTATCCTTGTCTCTAATATCTTAGAGCATTTAGTGGCCCACCTCTTCTGTTCTCAGATCCATTTCATTAGATCTTTCTTGGCCCCTCATGCCATCAATCTTCTTTTCCTTTTATTTTCACTCTCACCCTCTCTACTAACTCCTTTCCCTGAACTTATAAACATGCTCAGGTCTCCTCTAGTCAAAACCAAAGAGAAACAAAAACCAGCAGATAGACCAAAATTTGCCTGTCCATTTGTGCTGTGTCCTCTTCAATCTGTTGTCCTACCTCTCTATTTTCTTTCATTGCCATATCGCCTGGAAAGAGAAGTCACTTTTTCTACTTCCTTACCACCAGTCATTCTTCCACCCTCACAATTCTGCCTAAATCACTTTATCCAGAGTTACCTTTTTCTACTTTATTACTCAATGACTACTTTATCACTCAATTGTAATGGCCTTTTTTTTCTGTCTTCCTTTTCCCTGATCTTTCTGCAACCTTTCATAACATTACCTTTCCTTTTTTGTCTTCTCAGTTCCCTGACATTTCGTAACATTGTATGATTCTTCTATTTCTCATTCTCTATTTTTTCTCTCTTTCACTAGCTCTTCCTCTTCTCATTCCCTACGTTTGGGCATCTAGGTGGCCCAATGGATAAAGTGCTCAACTTAGAATTGGGAATTCTCTTTTCAAAATCTGACTTAGATACTTGCCTGCTGTGTTCAACTCACTCAATCTCCCTTGGCCTCCGTTGCTTCATTTGTGAAATGGGATAATGATAGCCCCGAGTTTCCAGGGTTTTTGGGAGGATTAAATGAAATAACATTTGTAAAGCACTTTATAAACTTTCAAGTGATACATATAAATGTTAGCTACTGGTATTATTAAACCTTTGTTAATATTATTATTAGTTGTCCTCACCTATTTTTCTATCTTTTCTGTAAAACAAAACTTTCCTATATAAGAGTGAACATAGACTTGATTGTAGCATAACCTTCTTCTCTAGAGTGCTTCTCTTCCATTGAATGTGGACAGGATCCTTGCCTTCATTTTGTTTTGTTATTTGTTATCTAATTGAATGGATTGCCTTGAACATATTAGCTCATTTTAGACAAACATAAAAATGGCAGTATCTTCCTTTTTACATGGCACCATTGGAAGCTTTTAACCAGCTTTTGTAGCTTTCACCCTTTAGAGGCAAGAAAGGTTGCTTCTTTTCTGGCAAAAGTGTCTGCAAGAATTTCCAGCTAAAAACGCTTTCTGCATTAAACAGGTTGAAGTCATGAATCACTTGGTAACACATTAGAGAGACTAGCATCAAAGGATCCCTTAGGGACTTTGGGAAAATGTAGTTAAGCAATTAATGAAGATATTTAAAATCGTAATATGGCAGAGCCAGCTTTGACGGCAGCTAGGGATTAATATTTATTTAATAGATTGTCAGATTCCATGCCAAAAATCAACACAAAGAAGGAAAGAAAGGTGATGAAAGTCATTTCATTCTAAATGTAAAACATACGGGTTTTGAAGTATATTTCAACATACTGGTTGATACCAATAACATACACATTCATTTCACAGTACAAAATGCAGCATCCTAAACTAGAAATTAAAGTGCTGGTACTTTCAATGAAAAGAATTGGCTCTACCTCTGGCAATTGTCTATAGTGATTTATATTTTACTAGCTGCCATCTTGCACCAGGAGGGAACATGTTATAGAATCACTCCTCTCTGATGAGACATAAACTATTGAAATTGATATCACACGACAAAATGGGAGCATTAGCATCGCTTGGAGGATTGTCTTTCACTTGCTTTGGGGGGTTCTGTTGATGGCAGAGTTGCTGGGAAGCACTGTCTTGTGTTCCACTTGATTCACAGCCCGATTCTTCCCATGGAGAGGAATAGGATGTGAACTCAGTGGTGTGTAATTAGCTCATATCTCCTGCATACAGTACAGAAAATTTATTAAGTGTTAATAAGATCCCATTTGTAAGAGCAAGTTGTGCATAGTGGCTGGAGGTGACTGTCAGAATTAATGCTCCCAGAGTCTGGGTTGCAGACAGAAAGAGCTCTACAGCAGTTTCTTTAATTGTGCTAAGATTTATTCACCTTTCTCCTAAATAAACTACTCTGACCTACAATATGTTTTAAAAAGCAATGAAATGAATGACTTTCATCTTCAAGTTCAGTGCCATAAAATTACATATTTCTCAAAGCAGTAATATTTATATGTTTAACATATAGTTATTTCTAGACCAGAACCAAGTGTTTCCCTTTAGGAATCTTTTTGTTCCTCACTGACATATCATCCCATTGGGAATATACCAGGGCTGAAAGTAGTTAAGTTGAAACTGTGCCTGGGGCAAAATCAGTTGGTGGAGGGATGCTGAAGGGTTGTGTAGAAGATTGGCCCTTCGTGGATAGTCACAATGGGAAGGGACTTCCCTTCATCCAGAGGATCCTAGCCCTGAGTGGGCTAGGGGATCACAAGGTGAGACTCAAGGACTAGAGAAAGGATTTCCCGTTACCCTTTTTCTCATCTCCCCCCAAATCCCAACTGCCCCATTGCTGTTAATGACTCTGAATTGCTATTATTGTGATGGTTAAATATACATGAAAATATTTTGAAAAATTAAATGTATCACACAAACATGAGGGATCATTGTCATTACTGTTATACCCAACCAATTTAAGCCATTTACTTAAAAATGGTAAGGCACATTCTTCCCTCTGTGCCAGAGAACAACATGCATTCCTTTACACTGGCTTATATCAAGCAGGTGTGGCTACCCAAGACTTCTACCCCATCTTTGGCTTTGAGAGAGTTAATATCCATAATATAGACATCTTTCTTTTTATATTGTACAAGTGGAAACTTTAAATCAGCCTTTATAGTTTCATCCTCTTTAGAACTAAGAAAGGTTAATTATTTTCTGTCAAAACATCTGTAAAGTTTTGCGGATGTTGTCCTTGACATCTGGTCACCTTTTGTTGGAGTCAATAGCTTCTATGCTGTCTCTCCAGCCCCGAAATCCGTTTGATGAGGGCACCCAAGTAATAATAGGTAGGACAGAGGGTATCTGCACTATTTTTGAGATGAAGAAATCAAAGTTCAGGGATATGATTTGAACAAGATTTTTAAGTCAGAATCTAAAACCATATATTCTGAGCCAAAAGTCAATCCCGTTTCAACCATGCCATGTTATCTCTCTTTACTAGAAGGAGTTCTTCCCTTCTCTAAATATATTTTGGGACCAAGGGTGAGATAGGGAAAGGGACAGCAAAAAAATGAATGATTAATTTGGAACTGGTCATGAAAGTGTCCACGGAGAAGGCACTGTTGCAGGGTACGAGCTAGTATAATCCCACCCTTAAGAGTCAAGAGTTTGAATCTCAGTTCTGACTATTAAATTTGTCACCATAGGCAAGTCGCTTCAATTCCTTTCCCCTTAGAATTCACTTCTGTCGTGTGGTGATAATGAGATTTATACTGTCTGCTTTACAGAGTTTTGGTAGGGCAATGTTTTGCAAATCTTAACTATCCAAAGGAAAGTTGTTATTGTTGATCTTATAAGAATTGGGTCATAACTCTAGCACTCTATAAAATGCCATGCAATGCATTCAGATGAAATGCCACATAATATACGTACTTTTGTGGTCAGTGATGTTGTTGGAGCCAATGAAAGTACCATAATTAGCCTCAGATATGCAAACTCCAAAGGCTTATTCTCTATCATATGCTTTCCACTATGGTTTTCAGTTTCTTTGTGTTTACAAACAACTAAAGGCACAGCATATTACCCAATCCATTGTGTGTGTTAATTATACTATATGGTTAGCTTTATGTAATGAAAACATTTAGGTTCAAAGGTTCTTACATAACTTAAAGGAAGGCTCTGAGTACATGGCAGTGGGAAGAGGTAATAGTGTTTCTTTTCTGGTATCTCACATCACTCAGTGTATTGTCAACTCCCATTGCAATCACACACTTCACAGAGCCCAAAGAACAAAAACTTTATCTCTATGTTAAAGAAAATTAATATAACTCATAGAAAGGCTCATGGAAAATAATTGACACCTTTCCTACAACATATATAGCTTTAGTAGGGTTCCCATCATTGCTTTTTACTGGTACACATTGGTGTCCCTCTTGGTCAATATTTGCTGTCTCTCCCTAATATTGATACTTATCTTGGTTCCATGAACTGTTGGGTTCAGTGTAATTCATGAAGTACCACAAGCCCTTCCTTGGAGGAAAAACAAAACAAAATAAGCTTCTTTTTTGTTTGCTCTCTCCCAGTGCAGACTGAATGACTTCAGAATTTTTCTGCCTTGACAATGCCAAAATGGAGTGCAAGATGAGGACAAGGTGGGAAGGAATGCTGATCTCAACTCTAGAGGCTTTAGCTCCTACAGCTGAAGCTCTGGTCTCAAAGTAATCATAAAGAAGTCAGAAATACAGATTTCTTCCTTTTATTTCCATGTGGATCTCTTTCACTATTACTAGATTGAGATATAACGACTAAAGTCTCACCTCCTCTTTCTCTCACTTAGGTTGTCACCTTAATGAGCAGACTTCAATTCCAGACATTTGGAAAATGCCCTATTTTCACATCACTCATCTCTCAAGTTTCTGCAGGTTCCTCTGGAGTTAAAAGGTAGAGTTTTTTAGATTATCTGAGGCAATTTGGTAAAACAATGTAAGGTAAGAGGAGAGTGCAGAAGGAGAAATTCATATACTCCTAACTGAAGGAATAAAAATATCAGTTCCCACTATCGTACTCGCCAGGTTGAACAAGTCTAGGGACCAGAGGTAGTTAATGTCATCATAATCTCCCCTAACTTTACAATATTTAGATGTTAAACATATATATATATATATATATATATATATATAATGTATGTATATACACATATATGTATACATATGTGATTGAACATTATTATTAAGGTAGGGTTTATTGCTTGTGATCCCTGCTTTCCACTTTGCCATAATAACCAAAGAATTAGAAGAGAGCTACCCAGACCCAAAGGTCATTTTGTATTTTTCTGTATTTCATAGGTTGTTGTAGCTAAAGAATTCACAGTCATGTGGCCAGCCCACAAACAAGCATTAAGAGTTGCTATACTTAAGTAGACTGGGCATTCAAAAGCAGATATAATCCATTTCAGAGATTAAAAACCTCCAGAATTGTAGAATTGGTCAAATGTTGCATTTCATTGGCATAGCTTTTGGTAACTCTGCATCACTTTCTTTTTAAAAAAAGTATTTTATTGGTATCTTCTATTTTGACATCACCTAAAGCTCTGTCATTCAGAGAGCCATCCTATACAATAAAGTTTTTTGTAAAAGAAAAAGAAGAGAAAGATATGAGCAAAGTCAGTTAATCTGTTTAAAAAAAAAAACCAAATGACCTGTTCTGTATCTATGGACCTCTACCTCAGCAAAATAGTAGAGGGAGATGTCTTCTCTTATCTCTTCTTTAGGACTATGTTTATTCTTTGCAATTTTTCAACATTCATTTTCAATTGTTTTGTGGTTGTTCTTGCAATTTACATCATTGTCATTGTGCCTATGGCTTTTTGACTCTGCTTATAGCATTTTGCATTAGTTCTTGTAAATCTTTGCCTGCTTCTCAATATTTATCATATTTGTTTCTTTGTGGAATATCTTATTTCTTTTTTTTAAAATAAATTTATTTAACTTTTTACATTCATTTTCACAAAATTTTGGGTTCCAAAATTTTCTCCCCATTTGTCCCCTCCCCCTCTCCAATACACTGAACATTCTAATTACCCATATCACCAATCTGCCCTCTCTTCTATCATCCCTCCCTTCCCTTACCCCATCTTCTCTTTTGTCCTGTAGGGCCAGATAACTTTCTATTCCCCATTACCTGTATTTCTTATTTCCTAGTAGCAAGAACAATATTCAACAGATGTTCCTAAAACTTTGAGTTCCAGCTTCTCCCCATCACTCCCTCTTGTTTCATCATTTCCTAGTCAATCGGTTTTTTTTTGTTTCTTTGCTACCTATACTACAATGGGCATTAAGGTAAGAGGGGCACCTGTGTTAAAAGCAACCTGCAACCCATTACAAATAAGGGATCACAAGAAGTATTGTGAAGGACATTATCAATGAAATGCAAGACTAGAGAAGGAGGGTAGGACATATACTGAGAGTAAGGGACGCAAAGTCCATGTTCCCCAATGGTATCATTATAACGTAAGAAGAACTTGAAAATGGCTCCTCGAATGTTCAATAGATTCCCTGTGGAGAATTTTTCATAGGTCATGAACAAGAATAGGGCATAATGGGTAGGTATGGATGAGTTTCAATCTGCATTAATGAGTAAAATGCCCACATCATTGAGACCATGGATCCATTGAAATATTACAGCGTTATACATATAGGCCCAACTCTTCTCTATGGTTGGTTGCCTGAAGAGTTCTTAAGTGTCTCTATGTAGTAACACTTTAGATATCTCTATGTACATGGTACTCGTCTTAATGATAGTGATACAATTTGCAATGGAATGTCTTTTCACCCTGGAAGTTGTCTTCACTGCCATGTTCCAAGGAATCTCACATTCTCCTAGACCTTTCTCCTATGTTCTTCGCACTCTGGGAAATTCCTCTGTCCCTATAGCCCCTTCCTCTGGTTATTTGTTCCCAGAAACTTCATTTTCAGGAAGGGCCCCCAAACTAGCCATGTTTACTCCTTTCCTCTCTAATACCTGATCTTGACTCTCTGGAATTCTTTCTCTACCATGTCCCTGTGTGGGTAACCCTCCTCCTACTATAGCCAATGTTCAGCTTCCTTACTTCTTTTATTGAAGTGTGCATTCCTTGAGAATTGGACTGTCTTTTTTGTGCTTAGCACAGTGTGTAGTATACAGTAAGAACTTAATAAATGCTTGTTAACTTGTTAACATTGTTTGACACATGTTTTAAGGGCAATACCTGAAGATAAGTTTTAAAGAGGAGACATAACTCTAGGGACTCCATTTAGCCACCCCTGATAGGGAGATGCACACTTTCCTGCATCTTATGTTAGAAATTAAGTCAGAGATAGATGCTGTCTGAGATGTGGAAGCCCAGAGAAAGTGATATAAAAGCCATAGGAAAGGCCCTTGTGGTTGTGGAAGAAAGGAGCATAAATAGACATGGGTTTGATATCAAATTATTGCATATTAGCATAATAGACCCATGGGCAATTTATTCCCATAGTGTTTGGGAGACCAAAATCAGAATGGGAGAGGGGGAAAGATATTCTCAAAACACAGTCCTATGCCATGTAGTTGTGAGGTATTAAGATTTTCTGCTGGGGGGAGGAGCTAAGATGGAAGAGTAGAAAGATACACATATGTTAGCTCCTAACCCACAGCCCATAGGATACCTGTAAAGAAGAACTCCCAACAATTCTGGAGCAGCAGAACCCACAGAACAATGGAGTGGAGGAGATATCTGTTCCAGAGAGCCCCGAAAAACTGACACTAAAGGTCCATTGCACACCAGACCCAGAGCAGAGCCCAGCCCTGCCTTGGCCGCAGCACCAAGAGGAGCAGATCTGAACAGACTTCAGGGACAGAATCTCCAGCAGGCCGTACAGGTCCCTCCACCCACAGGCGCCAAAGGTCAGTGAGAGGGTCTTTTTGGCTGACTGAGAGGGGAGCGGGGTGTCTCCATAACTCAGGCCCCCTCCTGAGCAGGCAGGAGGTCGGATCCATTGTTGAAGGTCTCTGCATAAACCCCCTGAGGAAACTGAACCCTGTGCCCACCTGAGCACCAGATCTTACTCTCACACTGAATAGCAGCCTCACCCCCGCTGAAAGCCCTCAGGCTAGGGAGCAGCATTTGAATCTCAGCCCCCAAACATTAGCTGGGTGAAACTGGAGGTGAGGTGGGTGTGGTGAGGAAACTTGGAAGTCAAGTAACTGGCTGGAAAAATGCCCAGAAAAGGGAAAAACATAAGACCGTAGAAGGTTACTTTTTGGTGACCAAATATCTCCTCCCATCCTTTCAGATGAGGAAGAACAATGCTTACCATCAGGGAAAGACATAAAAGTAAAGGCTTCTGTATCCCAAAAATCCAGAACAAATATTCAATGGGCTCAGACCATGGAACAGCTCAAAAAAGGATTTTGAAAATCAAATGAGAGAGGTAGAAGAAAAAATGGGAAGAGAAATGAGAGAGATGCAAGACAAGCATGAAAAGCAGATCAACACCTTGCTAAAGGAGACCCCCAAAAATGTTGAAGAAAATAACACCTTGAAAAATAGGCTAACTCAATTGGCAAAAGAGGTTCAAAAAGCCAATGAGAAGAAGAATGCTTTGAAAAGCAGAATCAGCCAAATGGAAAAGGAGGTTCCAAAGCTCACTGAAGAAAACAGTTTTTAAAAATAAGAATGGAGCAGATAGAAGCTAATGACTTTATGAAAAATCAAGAAATTACAAAACAAAACCAAAGGAATGAAAAAATAACAAGTAATATGAAATATCTCATTGGAAAAGCAACTGACCTGGAAAATAGATTCAGGAGAGACAATTTAAAAATTATGGGACTACCTGAAAGCCATGATCAAAAAAAAGAGCCTAGACATCATCTTTCATGAAATTGTCAAGGAAAACTGCCCTGATATTCTAGAACCAGAGGGCAAAATAATTATTCAAGGAATCCACCAATCACCACCTGAAAGAGATCCAAAAAGAGAAACTC
>CM053771.1:206517157-206534161 GCA_028658325.1 Potorous gilbertii | reverse complement strand
TTGGTGGGATTATACACACACACACACACACACACACACACACACACACACACACACATTCACGCATAGAGACAGCACAGAGTGAATTGAATAGAATGGGATCATATCTAAAAAAAATGAAATGAAGCAGTGAGAGAGAAAGGTATTGGGAGGAGAGAGGGAGAAATGGAATGGGGTAAATTATCTCTCATAAAAGAGGCAAGCAAAAGACTTTTTAGTGGAAGGAAAAAGAGAAGAGGTGAGAGAAAAACATCAAGCTTACTCTCATCACATTTGACTAAAGGAAGGAATAAAATGCACACTCATTTTGGTATGAAAACCTATCTTACAATACAGGAAAGTGGGGGAGAAGGAGATAAGCAGGGTGGGGGGGATGATGGAAGGGAGGGCAATGTGAGGAGGGGACAATTTGAAGTCAACACTCAGGGGAGGGACAGGATCAAAAAAGAGAATAGCAACAATGGGGGGCAGGATAGGACAGAGGGAAATATAGTTAGTCTTACACAACTCGAGTATTATGGAAGTCATTTGCAAAACTACACAGATATGGCCCATATTGAATTGCCTGCCTTCCCAAAGGGAATGGGTGGGGAGGGAGGGATGAGGAGAAGTTGAAAGTCAAAGTTTTAGGAACAACTGTTGAGTATTGTTCTTGCTACTAGGAAATAAGAAATACAGGTAATGGGATATAGAAAGTTATCTGGCCCTACAGGACAAAAAAGAAGATGGGGACAAGGGAAGGGAGGGATGAAAGAAGAGAGGGCAGATTGGTGATAGAGGCAATTAGAATGCTCTGCGTTTTGGGGTGGGGAGAGGGGACAAATGGGGAGGAAATTTGGAACCCAAAAATCTTGTGAAAATGAATGTTAAAAGTTAAATAAATAAATTTAATAAAAAATATATTTTCTGCCTCCAGGGGGTTTGGTCTGAGCGTGAGATCATCTGATTACTCAGGTAACATTTGGACTTTCAAACTCAGATGACAGTAAGTCACCAGGACTCCAGGGGAAACCACGCTAAACCCAAGGGAAAAGTGAAGGCTGGGAAATTTAGAGAGAAACTTAAAATATGCAAAATGACTAATGGCCTCCAAATAAGCCTTTTGATTTTGAGGGCTTACAGGAAGGCATATCAGATTAAAAATAACAATAACCAAAGAAAAATTCTGACTATCTGGTGCTCTGCTCATCCTGCTTTGCTTATAAAAAAGTAATCACATAAGTATAACATATCATAAAGAGATAGAGATTGAGTTTCTGAAGATTATTTGGCCCAAAGACATGCAAAAAAATGTCTCTACGTGATTTTCCTATAGCCTGGAAAAAAAATTAGTAACTCCCATCATGCAACCCTTGTATGATCATGTGCTAATGAAGAAAATGCTCTAATAATTAGGCCTTGAGCCCACTGAATGTAACACCTTCCAATTAGCACTACCCAGCACGAGCCCCACCATTATCATTAAACAACAAAGACAAAAATGGGTATCAATCCACATAATAGAAAATAATTGATGAAGTTGGAGGGTGTGATTATTTGTGATTACTTTACAGTCATGCACAGAAAGTAGGAGAACCACTGTTAGCGGTTAATCTCTGGCTACCTCTTTGAAGATAATGAAATTGGCTTCCTCCTGATGGTTATTCATTAACAATTAATTCTTTCTCAGTGATCTGCCTCATTTTCAGCTTCTCACTACAAACATGCAATGGAATAATTACAAGTGGAAATGAAAAAGCAATTAGTGGCAGATAATGCCAACATCTGATTAAAAAACAGTAGAACAGATTAGCAGTTCAGTAACTGCGAGTCTGCTGCCTTCAGCAGGGAGGTGTAAGTCACCCAGTAATACTGCAATTCAAGCTGTGTTTTCCCTTTTTATGACTTCTCCTACATCATGGTCTGTCACGTTAAATGCTCTCTTTTATTCTAGGGGGCATTGGCTTGTTGTAAATACTTTCTAAAGATTAAGTATCATTTGAGATGATTTGTTGTCCTGCATGCTGAGACACTAAAAGGAGCTTTCTCAAAATGTGGTGCCTTAAAAAAAATATCCTTCATTGTGAATCATGGAAAATACATCGACTTGATTCTTTTTTAGTTAAGCCAATCAAGGAAAAAAATAGTTCACCTTTTTCTAGTAGCTAAAAGGAGTATTATATCCACATATTTAGAGAGCAATACTTCTCTGGAATTTCTACTGCTGGCTTTGTTAGGTGATCAAGCCACGTTATGGTTATACCAGACAGAGAACTGATAACAAATGGTCCTAGACTTAATTAGCTGGGACCACATTTAAGGTAACCACTAGAGAAACCATCCCAACTAAAAGTCATGAAATCATAAACACTCTCAGTAATCCAGAAGAGAGATGGCAGCTAAGAAAAATTCTCTCCACACTGCATAGAGAGATGAGAAGAGAGCCATTGTTTCAGCTACTTTCCAACTCTAAGGAGTCATTGCTTTCAAGCATGCCCTCAGAACTCTAAAAAATTAAGTAAATTCATCTAGAAGTTCTAGCTGATATGGTCTATTTTAGTTTGTTAGGAATTTTTTTAATCCATTAAGTATCCTGTAGATCAGATAAATTCAGTCAGCTGTAAAGTAAGAAGCAATTTTATTTCACATTGTTTGGAAGACAGGACAATATTAAGGCCTGCTAAAATCTATATCAATTCAAGTAACATTAATTATCTAGTATGCACAAGGCATTGTGCCAAGATAAAAATGACATGATATTTCTCCTCCACAAGGTTACAATATAAAAAGGGAAGATGACATGTATACACACACACACACACACACACACAAATATGTGTATATATATATATATATACATATATATATATATATATGTATATATATATATATGATTTATAGTGGAAAGAGTATCTAAAATTCTCAAGCTCAGTGACATGTAACACTGGAAAAGGCAGAGATGGCTTCTAGCTGCTGATATCAAGCATCTTCAAGAAAGTGGCACCACATGTGATGGGCTTTTGAAGAAAAAAAATAAATCAAGGCAAAGATACTGGGAAATTAAAATCCAAGGCCAGGTTCATTTGCACAGTTTGTGCAAATGGTCCAGGAAGAATGGAGGGCAGGAAGCTGGGTGGAAGCTGGAAAATTGTCTTTATATAGCACAGGCATGATGTGTTTCCTAGTTCATTCATATGACTGGATCTTTAAAAACTGATGGACTCATTTGATTATATCCGGTTTCATTATATTAGCAAGGATCCAATGAAAAGAAAGGTGGAGACCAAGCTACATAAGAAGGTCCAAGAAAAGACAAAACCTTCCCATTTTACAAGCAGGTAACATAACATGTACTTACTACAATTGCTTACTGACTATATTCCCAATACTTAAAATATTTTTAAAATCTAGATGCCACACTAATATTATTAAGAAACTTGAATTAATAATGACAAATATTAAGTATGCGAAATGGAAGCTTTTGAAATTTAATGCATTTTAGCCTCAAGATCTAGTAGTTATAGAAATGCTTACTAGATTAATAAAGTGCTTTTATTATGAAGAATCCAGGGGGTTGTCACATTACTTTCAACACTTCTAATGAGTAGGGAAAAAATAAGCCATTATATCTTGACAAAAGAAGGTTCCACAGACAGCATGGTCTGAATGTCAACTTTAGAGTCCAAAATTAAAACTATCATTCAATTATAAGACATTTAATTTGACACAATATGAACACATATTTAAGGTGTTAAAATGATCTTTCAGACCAATCAAGCTAGTCAATAAAATGTGTTAATATCAAATATACTATAAAGGTCTAATAGAAAGAAGATGATAGACCGTTAATCTTCATTTCTTCTATAAAGAAAAATAAAAGTATTCATAGCACAAAGGGCTTTAGGATAAATAAATGTAAAAGCTCCATGGCAATTCTCACAAAATAGTAAGTGATATGGACAAGACAGCTGGCAAAATTAGAGATATGTAATGAGAAGATTCATCAAAGGAACTAGGGATATTTCACATAGGTATGATAAGCCTGAGGGGAGATTTTAACCTACCAGTAAGCCAATATTTACTGAGTGTCCACTATGTGACAGGCACTGTGCTAAGTACTAGGGATATAAAGGCAAAAATGAAATAGCCTGTATCTTTAATGAGTTTGTTATTGTAATAGGGGAGATTTCATGTGTGTACATGCATACATACATACATACATACACATACAATATGATATGTGCAAGATAAGCAAGAGGTAACCTTAGAAGATGAAGTATAGGCAGTTTGAGAACTGGGACAAGAGCAACTAGATGTCATTCATTATATGTAATCAGGTTCTATTCATCCCAGGGATGGAAGAATGGTTCAACTTTAGAAAAGTAATTAATTTTATTAATTATATTTTTAAAAAGTCATCTAAAATCACACAATTATTTCAATGGACATAGAAAATTCTTTGTTGTATAAATTCTATGTTATATAAAACCGATCTATCTAATACCAAAAGTCATATTATATCCAATATGGAAACCCTAGAAGGTTTTACAATAAATACAAGAATAAAGTAAGGATGTCCCCTTTCCTAAGGGTTATTTAATGTAGTTTTTTTAATGTTAACAAGAGCAAATAGATGGGAGAAAGACATTAAAAACAGAAAGATAGGCAAAGATAAAGCTATTCATTTTAGCTGAATGCACGATGGCTAATATAAAACAATCCTAGAGAATTAATAAAGAAACTGAGCAACTAATAGCTCCCTTAAAGTTGCAGGTTGTAAAATATATCCACAAAAAACAATAGCAATTCCACATGTCAGTAATATAATTCAGAAAATAATAACACAAATAGAAATCACATTCAGAATAACTACAAAATGCATAAAATAATGGGAGATGTAATCTGTCAAAATGCTTAATATTTGGATAAATATACTTACAAAATACTGCTTTAGTAATTTTTAAAGTAACTTAACTAACTGGAAGTTTAGGGAGTGCTCATGGTGATACTAGGCAAAAATAATAAATGAAAATAGTACTGATATTAATTTATAGATTTAGTGTTATATAAATTAAACTATCAAAGGGACAATTTACAGAGCTAAACAAAATAATAACAAAATTTATTTGAAGGAACAAATGATCTAGAATATCAAAAGAAATTATTTTAAAAGGTATGATTGAAGGGATTATATCACTTCTAGAACTCAAACTATATAATAAAGAAATAAACTTCAAAACAATATGGTATTAGTGAAAAATAGAAATAATCAATTGTAACAAACAAGGCAGGAAAATATTAGAAGGAATCTATTTAATAATCTCTCCAAAACAAATTAGTTAGGAATCAATTCTCTATTTGCTAAGTATAGCAGGGCTAGGCATAAGCTGAGATCATCAAAGATGGAAGATCCCATGAGGGAAAGAGTAGGGACTTGCTTCTAGAAGAAGACATTTTGTGTTCCACTTCTGCATGGATTGGAACACTCCCTTTCCACTGACTTCTTGCTTGGAATGGGCTATGTAATTACATCTGTCTTAATGACGCACAGGTCTTTATCTAGTCATGTTCAGGAGGTAAATGTCAATTCACCTGAAGTATAAGCACCATATACTAAACTGGGTAGAGATAGAGGAAAACTACCTTTTCCTTTTCTCTTTAGAACCTTTGACCCTGGGAAATGGACTTGGGATTTTGATCTTGTTTCATTTGTCTTTTTTGAGTTCTCTAGGTGCAGTCCTAAGATGCAGGATCTCTGATCATGGAGACATTGGAGTCAGAATCACAGTCTAGATATTGTGGTCAGCCTAAAATGGAAGCATTAAGAAGTCAGGGTGTTAGGATACAACTCGGGGCAGGGGGAGGGGTAAATTTGGACTGGAAGTTGGTGGGACTATGTTATATAAAACTCATCTGAGTTGTGAAACAAATTCCCTCCTTTCTCTAGAAACTCAGGTGGCATAAAGCATGGTAATGGGCAGTTAGGTGATCCAGTGGGTACAGTGCCAGGCTTGGAGTGAGGAACACTCTTCTTCCTGAATTCAAATCTTCCCTCAGACACTTACTCAGCTGTGTGACCCTGGGTAAGTCACTCAACCCTGTTTGTCTCAATTTCCTCATCTGTAAAATGATCTGAAGTATGAAATGGTAAACCATTCCAGTATCCCTGCCAAGAAAACCCCAGATAAGATTGCAAAGAGCCTTACATTACGAAAGGACGACTGAACAGCAAATTACTGTATTAAAAGGAAGATGAACTGATATAAGGGGTTACAAACAGAACCAGGAAACATTTTAAATAATGACTACAATGTCAATGGCTAGAACAACAACAAAATGGCTGTGAAATTATATTGGCCAAAAGTAGCTCCAAAAAGTTATGACAAGGCACTTCTCACTGCTTCTTTGTAGCAGTGAGGGACTATGAATATGAAATACTGACTATAATTTCCCACTTTTTCGCTATGTTTGTTGGTTTTGATGAACTTTTTGTTACGAAGGATGGTTCATTTGGAGAGAGAAAAGAAAAGCACATATTGAAAAATGTAGGTGATATATAAACAAACGATAATGGTTTTTATTTTTTTAAAGACAGGCCTTTGTCTTAGAGAAAAAATTTAGTTCATTATTTGGTTCGTTACAAAATATCCCATTCCCCCAATCCAGTTAACTTTATTTTTCTTTTTGAAACTAAGGGGCAAAATCAAGATGGCAAAGTATTAGGAAGATGTATAGCAAGCTCTGCCCAAAGAAACAAACATAAAACCCCACTCTAGACAGATCCAGAAAATGCACCGGATCCAATATAGATCAGGAAGTCCAGGACAAAATCACTGTGAGTCATTTTCCAACCCAGTTCAGCACAGGTAGACGGGAAGGTCTGCTTAACAGCATAATGCACAGACTGTTTCCAGTACACAGGGAGATGTTGTGCACAAAGACAAGGGGAGGCTCCAAATCCCCAAAGAAGGTAAAGGAATAGGTTCAACTGGCAGCTTTGTCACTTAATGCCTACTTCCAGGTCATAGATCTAGGGAGACTAAATGGTGTTCTAGGGTAAGGAACAGTCATGGCCCATAGGCTGTGCACCAAACAAGAAGCAAATTCAGAAGAAAGCACCAGATTTGTGGCTTGGAGCAGAGGAGAGTCTCAGTTCTTGCTTCTAGTCCTGAATCCCTAGGAGGAATAAACAGGCAGGAATCCCAAACCACATGGGAACACACAGTTCTGTGATTCTAAACTAGCAGAGAATCTCATCTAGCTTTTTGTGACTGAGTGTAGTCATCATGCCTACCTTTCAGACCTAAAATCAGGTCAGAACCTGGTATTGCTCGCTTCAGGCAGAAATTAAACTTGGGCTCTGGATCCAACCACTTGGGGAGCACTGAAAGTGCTTGCAAATCTCCAGTCTGAGCTGTCCAGACATCCCCTCTAGAAGTGTACAGAGTTTGGCTCAGATATAACATCTGAATCAGGATATAGACAAGCATCCCACCACTAAAAACTATTATAATGGCACTCAAGACACAAATCCCCCCAAAAGAAAACAAATCCAAAATATCAATGACCAATGCATCAAAGAAAAATAGAGTTTGCACACATATTTAACTAGCATTCCCAGAAGAAATTAATTATGGGTTCTAAAACAGTTTTTAAAAAATGGCTTGATAAATGAAAGAGGAATGCTCATGGGGAAAAAATTGGAAATGAGAGAAATATGGGAGAAAGAATTGACAAGGAAATTAACAGCTTGGCACAATCAGCTTAAAACCTTGCTCTAGCAACAAACTCTCTGAAAATTAGAATGGACCAAATAGAAGATAATGATTCAATGAGACAAGAAAAATTATAATGGTTAAAATACTCAAAGAAGAAAATTTAAGTATATCATAGCAAAAACAAGTCACATGAACAAAATGAAGAAAATTTAAGAATCATTGGAACACCTGAAAAATATGACCCCTTCAAAAAACCTCTAGATATCATATTTCAAAGAATCATAAAAAAATGTACTGATCATTGCTCACTTCTTAAAAGAAATCCCTAAAGGAAAAGAAATATACAAGGAAAATTATAGCCAAAACCCAAAACTTCTAGGTCAAATTAAAATATGGCAAGTAGTCATAAATAAAAATTCAAGTACCAAGGAATCATGGCCAAGATTAAACATGACTTAGCAGTCACCACAATGATGAAACAGAGAGTTTGGAATACAATACTTGAGAAGGCAAAGGATATGGTCTTATGACCAAGAATAATTTACCCAGAAAATTGAGTATGGTCCTATAGGGAAAAAAAATGGACCTTTAATGAAATACAGCAGTGGTATCAAACTCAAATAGAAATGGGGGTGACTAAACTACACATAAAGATCCCTGTGAGCCATATATTGACTTAGAAAGTACATGTTAACAATATGGTCTATATATTCTATTGCATTTTATTCATTTTGTTAAATACTTCCCATTTACATTATAATCTTGTTCAGGGCACTTGGAATACTGAGGGCCTCAATATGGCTTATCTGATACCTCTGCAATAGAGAATTTCCAAACACTCTTGACGAAAAGATAAGAATTGTATAGAAATATTAAAGTACAAACACAAGACTTAAGAGAAACACTAAAAAGTAAACAGAAATGAACAATCCAAAAGGAATAAATTGAACAAATCACTTACATTCTAATATGGGGAAGACAACACGTATCTCCTCTGAATCATATCATCATCAGAAGTCACAGAAAGAGTTTGATTAGACAGAAGATCTGGGAGCAGTTCTATGGTTTCTTACCTATCAAAAAAGAGGAACATTAAGGGAGGAGAAGAGGAATAATACACTGGGTCAGGAAAGGGAGAGGAAAGTTGGAGAAAAATTATTTCACATAATCAAGACATGCAAATAAAAATCTATACCAGTAAAGAGAAAGGAGTGGAAAGAGTGGCTGACTTTAACTTCACTCTTATCTAAGCTTGTCAAGAGAAAAATGTACACACAAGAATTGGATACAAAAATACATTTCTTTCAAAAGGAAAATTTAAACAGGGAGAAAGGGAAATTAGAGGGAGGGTAGATGGAGGAAGGGATTAGTCCTAAGCAAGAATGTACAAAAATATCCATAGCTCTTTTTGAGGTGGCAAAGAATTAGAAACTGAGTGGGTACTTATTAATTGAGGATTGGGTGAAGAAGTTATATGTGATGGAATTTACTATTGTGCTGTAAAAATGTTGGACGAAATGGTTTCAGAGAACGTGGGATATGTGAATTCTTGAAAAGCAAAATGAACAGAACTAGAAGAATAATGTGTCCATACCTATATACAATACATTGCTGTAGTAACGATAATATTGTAAAATCAAACTTTTTTTTAAAGATTTAAAAACTCTGATCAGTGTAATGACCAACCCTAATCTCAGAGGACTAATGATAAAACACATTACTCATCTCTTAATACAAAGGTGAAGGATTGAGTAAGAAAGGTACATTTTTTATCTAGTCAATACAGAAATTTGTTTTGATTGACTATACATTTTGTAATAGGGATTTTATTTTTCTTTCTTAATTCAGGTAGGGCACGGGGTGGAATGGAAATATATCAGATTTTTGCTAATTGAAAGAAAGAGAATTTAATTAAAAATTTAAAATGTTATATGTGCTCAACCACTTGTTTGTCATTGTTTTTCAGTCATTTCAATTGTGCCTGACACTTTGGAACTGCTTTATGGGGCTTTCTTGGCAAAAGATGCTGGAATGGTTTGTTATTTCCTTCTCCAGCTCATTTTACAGAAGAAGAAACTGAGACAAACAGGGTTAAGTGACCTACCCAGGGTCACATGGCGAATAAGAGTCTGAATTCATATTTGAATTCATGAATACAAGTCTTCCTGATTCCAAGTCCAGTGCTTTATCTACTGCACTGCCTAGCTATTTGTTCATAGTGTCTGTCAAAGATATATTCTGATGAACCACCTTTATGGGCTTTCTATTGAAGTACATGTCTAGACTCATCTACTCAGTTTTTCTTCTGTGGATAGTGTGGCTGAAGCCTTGGAGTAAATATGGATGAATTTTGAGAGCCACTGAAAGCTTTCAGGACATGGTTCATTTGGCACAAAATCTTCTGCAAACAAGAGTATGGTGAAAACCTCATCAGGGGAGAATTCCTACTCAATTTGAACTCTATGATGGGATATCTTTCACAACAGAAGCAAAAACACTGGGCAAATACATCTCCTTGGTTTTGTTCTCACTTGATATTCATCATCAAAGGATTGTTGAATAGTCATGCATTTTCATCTTTCAAACCATCCCACATTACTTTAGCATAAGTATCAGAGGAGCCTTGTCAGGGAATAGCCCTGAAGGTACTATTGAAGAATACTACACTTAAAAAAATATGTAACCGATAATAAACAAGCACAAAGAAATTTTGAATATTCACCTTTCTGTGAATTGTTATGATAAAGATGTAGTCTGCTATAAGAATATTGCTTGAGAAAACCTCTTTTTGCCATTTTTCACATCTTTACCAGAATTGCTATCAACACATGTATAAATTATGTTCCCACTAGTTTCAGCAAGATGACTTAGCAAGATGACTTAGCAGGCACATAGGTCTTTTTAAAATGAAGTCTTTAAATTTTTTGTTTGACTTTGGTATTCTCTTCTCATACATATTTCTTGAGAAGCCCTCAGTATCCTCAAGACTGCATCACCCTCAGTACAATAACTTCTTTCTATAATTACTTGGATTTAGCTTCCCTTCCCAATTTTGTTTTCTTTTATGACATTTTTGATTCTTCACATTTTACCTTACCAATTGTGATATTAGAATTCAAATACAATGATTTCACTAATATTGATGGGAAAAAAAAATAAAAACTGACAAATCATTTCAATTTTCTTTTGTCTGTCATCACTGAGGGGAATCAGGAAAAGTTTCATGTTTAAGGTGGCATTTTTAAAGAGAACTGGAGAAAATTAGATGAATGTTAGGTAACTGATACAAATTGAAAGGTAAGAGATGGAGGTCCACATATGAGGAAGACAGCTAATGTGGCTGGAATGTAGAATACATAAGAGGGAGTACTATGGAGTAAAGCTGGAAAGATAGCTTGGTACCAGGTTGGAATTGCTAAAGCTCCAGGTCTCAAGTCAGGAAGATTTGAGTTCAAATATGATCTCAGACACCTACTAGGTGTGTGACCCTGGGCAAGTCACTTAACTCCATTTATTTCAATTTCCTTATCTATAAAATGAACTGGGAAAGGCAACGGCAAGTCATTGCAGGATTTTTGCCCAGAAAACCCCAAATGGAATCACAAAGAATTGGACATGAGTAAAACTATTGAACACCAGGTTGTAAAGTCCTTTAAATACCAAACAGAGTAGTTTAATATTTGATCAGAGAAGTAATAAGGAGTTACTAAATTTTAAAGAGCAGAAAGGTGAGATTATCAGATTTGTGATTTAAGAAAATCACTTTAAAATCAAAGTTAACCATGATCATATGAAAAAATGCACTAAATCCGTATTGATTAGAAAAATACAAATTGAAACAACTCTGTGGTACCACCACACATCTATCAGATTGGCTAATATGAAAAAAAAATGAAAATGATAAATTGGAGAAGATGAGGGAAAACTGGAACACTAATGCACTGTTAGAAACGTTATGAACCATTCTGGAGAGCAATTTGGAACTTCTCCTAAAGGACTTTAAAACCGTGCTTAGCCTCTGATCTAGCAATATTACTGTTACTTCTATATCCCATGGACATTTAAAAAAAGCAGGGGAAGGACTTATCTGTACAAAAATATTTATTGCAGCTCTTTTTGTGGTGGCTAAGAAATGGAAATCACAGGGATGCCCATCCATGTCCATCCAGCTAAACAAGCTGATGCATAGTGAAGCAAACAGAACCAAGGGAATATTGTGCATAGTAATAGCTATATTGTTTGATGAAGAATTGTGAATGACTTAGTTGTTCTCAGCAGTACAATGACCCAAGATAATCCCAAAAGACTAATGATGAATTATACTATCTGCTTCCAAAGAAAGAATTGATATTATCGAGATATATACTGAATCATGCTATTTTTGACTCTTTTTTTCTTTTATTCACATTTTCTTTTCAAAATGCCTAATATGGAAATGTTTTATGTGATTGCACCTGCACAACCTATATCTGATTACTTACCGTCTTGAACGGGGAAGGGAAGCATTTGATTTGAAACTCAAAACTCTAAATAAAAAGGTTTTCAAAAAGAAAATTACTTTGATTATGGTGAGAATAACTGTTTGAATTGAGTAAAGACAAGTCAGGGAGAGTAGTAAGAAGTTGTTGCACAAGTTCAGGTGAGAGACGAGGAGAGTCTGAATTAGGGTAGTGGTTATGTAAGAAAAGTGTATTAAAAAAGACAAAAAAGTAGAAATAAAAAGATTTGTCAACTTGGATGTATGGGTGAGAATGAAAAAACTGAGGATAAGAAAGAGAGAGTTGACATTTATATAGAGTTAACTACATGTCAAACATCATGCCAAGCACTTTATAACCGTTATCTCATTTGATTCTCATAACAACTCTGGGAGAGAGGTGCAATGATTATCTCCATTTTACAGAAGAGGAAACTGAGGCAAACAAGGGTTAAGTGACTTGCCTAGGGTCATATAGCTAGGAAGTGACTGAGGTCATCAGGTGTTCCTGACTCCAGGTCAGTAAAGGGATTGATAATGGTGACCTCAACAAAAGCAAGGAAATTTGGAATTGGGTTAGGTTTTGAGTGGAAGTGGTAATGAGCTCTACATTGAACATGCTAAATTAGGGATGGCAATGGAACATCCAGTTGAAGATGCCTTTTTGGTAGATGATAACACATCTGAAGTTTATGACAGATACTAGGGCAGAACATATAGATCTGATGGCCATCAACAGAGATCATAACTGTAAGAGTTGTTCTCAAAGGTTGGAAGACCTGGGGTATCACCTTTAATGTGTACTGACATTATCACCCTGGGCAAGTCACTTAGCCTCAGCTTCCCCAAGTAGCTCTCTAAGACTTCTTGTAGAACAGTTACTAATGTTCATTGATAGAGACAGTTTCCTTAAAATAAGGTCCTTATATCCATGGACTCACAATTTTCATTTTTGCACTAATAAGGGAAGAGAACAAGCCTTTAAGTGCCTACTAGTTGTCACAGTGCCAGATACTGTTATATAAAAAGAATAATTTTAGAGATGTTTCCAACCAGGGTGACCAGTTTTCTGCTCTCTTCTGGAAGGCAATCAATTTTATTTTTTAATACTCTTTGGTCTTTACCATGTCCATAATATCCAAGGAATCTTCTTGAAGAAGTATTCTGGAATAAAGGTGTGTAGGCTTCTCAGTAGTCAATATGTTTTGCCCTCTATTTTTTTTGTGGGGGTGCAGGAGTTAATTGCATTATATTTTGCAACTTGTTTTTCTCTCTTCTCTCCCTCCTTCTTCCCACTTTTGAGTTGAATTGTTGTATATTAATGTATATCTTGTTTTAATTTGGAGAGCTTGTTGAATTTCTCATAGAACTCTTTGCCTCCTCCTCCTCTACAAAAATACAACCCCCCCCAAAAAATGGAACATCTTCATGGTGGGTTGCTATGTTACAGTTGTCTTTTAAGGTATTTTTGTTTTGTTTTGTTTTGGATTTTTTTTAAAGTTATCTTTAAGGTATTCTTGTTTTGTTTTGGATTTTTTTTAATAGGCCACATGATGAGCCCTGCATTTAGATAATTAGTGTGTGATGAGGTTACATTTCTTGTTGCCTTTGGAGATGTGAAAAATAAAACCAAAACAAGTAGAGATTGTTTATTTTCCCCTCAAAGGAAAACCTGTGTCATCTTTCTAGTCAGTTACAACTTCCTTTATTTTCTTGGCTTCATGTTAAGAGAGTAAGATTCAGTTCCTCTATTCACTGGCTGTTAGATAAAGATCTCATTGAGACTGCCAACAATTGTGTATGTCTATATGCATGCCTGTATGTGAAGATAGATGTTCTTATATGTGCATTCATTAATATTTCATTCTACATAGACAAACATATAAATGTACATGTGTATATATTAAAAAAGAGTCCCTTGAGGAGCTTATAATCAGAAAAAAACCAGACCATTTGCCAAAGTTTCCCTCTTCCTTCTTCTTCCTCATATGCTATCACTCAGGTGCTTTCTGCCACTACCTCCTTCTTCACCCATATTTCGTATGATGAAGTGAATTGTTCCTTATTGAAGTTAATCCCTCTACTTATTCAAGGGATGCCATTCCATCCCATCTCCTCCAGCAGAGTATTCCCCCTGTCTTCCCTATTCTTTCACTTACTTTCAGTCTCCCTCCATAGTGGGTCATTTCTTATTGTCAACAAACATACTCATGTCTTCCCTATTCTGGAAAATATCCTCACTTGGTTCTTCCATCCCCGCTATCATCCTATATTTCTTCTGCCCTTTGTAGCTAAACTCAAAAACATGTGTCAAATGAAATACAACAACATCTTTTTGTCAGTCTTATAAAATTCTTTATGTTTTAATGGTTTTAGATTTCAACTTGGGAAAATTTTAACAATATTTACATTACTGTTTTAAGTCTTTTTGTCAGTGAGTTTGGGTAAGACTTATGTGTAATAGGCATTTCTTTTATGTGTAGGAAATAATAGCTATTTCATATATGGTTCATAATATATCCTGAGTAACTTTCTACTCTCCTCTTTGGGGACACCCTGGGGTGTGTGTTCATCCTTTGTTGCAAAGAAGATCATGCCATCAGAGAAGTAATGACAGGGCTTGCACTTGACTTTGTTTTGAGTGAGGGAGAGCTGTGTAGGTTACCAGCCTCTCTTCTCCTCCAGAGACATTTGAATCCAGTGACCAGATATTCATCAGGATGACTGGAGATGACCCAGGATGAGGCAATTAAGGTTAAGCCCAAGGTCACACAGCTTGTGAGTGTCAAGTGTTTGAGGTGAGATTTGAATTCAGGTCCTCCTGACTCCTGCACTGGTGTTCTATCCACTGCACCACCTAAATATTAATCAAACCTGCCTTTGAGGAATTCTCCCCACTTCTCTATCACTCCCCAGTCACTAATAGCAATTGATAGAATATAAGAAAAAGAGATTTTTTCTTTAGGTTCCCCCAGGACTAATCTGGTTTTTGGATGCTGGGGAACAGTGAGATACACCCTCTTATTAGAGAGAGAGATGACATAGTGCAGCCAACTTGGGCCCATACTCACATAAGCATGTGCAATATACATGTATCCATATATGTTTGTGTATACACATATCTGTCTCTCTCTGAGTATAGGTATATTTGTACTGTGTGTTATTGTTCAGCCATGTCCATCTCTTTGTGATCCCATTTGGGGTTTCCTTGGTAAAGATACTGGTTCGCCATTTCCTTCTCCAATGGATCCATTTTATCAGGCAATCAAAGGTTATATGACTTACTCAGGGTCACAAAGCAACAAAATGTCTGAGACTGGATTTGAATTCAGGTCTTACTGACTCCAGGCCCAGTGCTCTATCCACTGAGCCATCAGTTGCCTCTATGTGTATATAAGTATGTGTTAAGATAAGTTTATACAGGTACAGATATGTGTATACATGTACATATATGTGCATGTATTTATGTATCTATGTATATATATGTATTTTAAATATATGAAAAAATTGAAAATAATATGTGCTTATTGCCTACAAAATAAACATATATTTAATGAGATAAAATAATGCCTATATATGCAAAATATACATTCTTAACAAGACTTGTAATTTCATCAGTGAAAGGAGGTACTGATGAAGAACTCACTATTCCTGTTCAGGTTGGTATTTTCTCTATGATGTCCAATGTTAAAGAATTGTCCAAGATTCTGAGAAGTTAAATGATTTTTCCAGAACAACACCACCAGTGTGCCCCAGGGATTGAACTTGAGACAAAGTTTTTCTTTTTCTTCTAATTCATTTATTTATTTTTAGTTTTCAACATTAATTTCCACAAGATTTTGCGTTCCAAATTTTCTCCCCATTTCTCCCCTCCATTCACACCAAGAAAGCATTACCCCTTCCCCTCAATCTGCCCTCCTTTCTATCACACTTCACCCTTCTTTTATCCCCATCCCCTCTATTTTGTTGGAGAGCACAATAGATTTCTGTACCCCATTCTGTATATCTTATTTCCCAGTTGCATGTAAAAATAATTTTTAACATTCATTTTTAAAACTTTGAGTTCCAACTTCTTTCCCTTCCTCCCTCCCTGCCCATCCTCACTGAGAAAGCAAACAATTTGATATATGTTATGCATGTGTAACTGTGCAAAAGATTTCCATAAAAGTCATGTTGTAAAAGACTAACTATATTTCCCTCAATCCCATCCTGCCACCCATTTATTCTATTCTCTCTTTTGACCCTATCCCTTCTCAAAAGTATTTACTTCTAGATGGCGGAGTAGAAAGACTCACCTATGCTAGGTCTGAACCTACAGCCCATAGATTTCCTGTAAAAAGAACTCCTGACAAATTCTGGAACAGTGGAAGCCACGCAGCAACACAGTGAAGGAGATTTCCGTTGCAGAGAGCCCTGAAAAACCGACCGCAAAGGTACCCCGGACAGGAGCGGAGCCCTGCCTGGGCCGAGCGCTCCCATCCCCCGCCCCGGCCACGTGGCACTGAGAGGAGCCAGCAGGCGTCAGGGACCTGAATCTCCGGCGGGCTGCGAAGGTCCCTCCACCCACAGACGCACAGGTCAGTGAGAGAGACGGGCTGAGAGGGGAGCGGGGGATCTCCGGGACTCGGACCCCCTGGGAAGCAGCCGCTGTGGCAGAGGCTGAGGCAGCTCAGCCAGAGACTCCCAGAGTGGGCTGGAGCTCCACCCCAGCTCCACTACAAAGGATCTCTGTATAAACCCCCTGAGGGAACTGAGCCTGAGAGGCGGCCCTGCCCCCACCTGAGAACCAACAGATAAGCTACCACTGAAGAGCAGTCAGGCCTGCCACCA
>CM053771.1:206436116-206516657 GCA_028658325.1 Potorous gilbertii | reverse complement strand
CAAATGGGGAGAAAATTTTGGAACCCAAAATCTTGTGAAAATGAATGTAAAAAGTTAAATAAATAAATTTATTTTAAAAAAGAATATTTGAGAGGAAGAATTTAAAATTTCC
Source organism: Potorous gilbertii (assembly GCA_028658325.1). NCBI lineage: Eukaryota > Metazoa > Chordata > Mammalia > Diprotodontia > Potoroidae > Potorous > Potorous gilbertii. The sequence continues at coordinate 206,516,545 of CM053771.1, read as the reverse complement.
CTTCAAATCCTGATTTTTCTCTTAAAGTGTCAAGTGTAGAAAAATCAAGGGGGAAGTGACACAGAGAAAAGAAGTATTGCCTCTTCCTAAGTTTCCTCATCCTAATAGATGCAGTCATGACAACTTTAAGGAGCATAGCCCTGTATGAAAAGGATTCATTCAATTTGATGAAAGATATTCAAAGCAAATTTGAGAACTTCATCATTTTTTTAATTACTAGTGTAACATATTTTGCACCACATCTTCTACATAAATAGCAAATATTCTAACTATGGTTGGCTTGCAGTACCTCTTATTTCTGATCAAAATTATGAACTATCACCACTTCAAGTCTATTCCCTGTGATGAACCTGTAGAAGGAAATAGAGATCAGTCATACATGATGGGCAGGCATGGATGGGTTGGAGACCACCATTACTCGAGTACCTGCATTAATGAGATCATAGACCTACTAAAGTAGGTGAGGACTGATATTATTCAGAAATAGTCCACATATTGTAAAATATTGTATAAAATGGAAAATGTTGATTCGCAGTAAAAAGTAAAATTTATAAGACCTCAGACTTTGATTACACAAGGCGCAAATTATTTGACCAAATTATTAAGAATTTGTATGTCATGATCGTCTGGCAAAGGGACGTAACAGAAAGATGGATTCCAGAGTACAGGGTGTACTTTCCTGAGAAAGCATCTTGCCCTTGTTCCTAAGTGAAGTCCTTGGATTCTAATTCAGGATATGTTCTTCACAGAAAGAATGTGATATCTAGGGTCTTATTATTATTCTTGAAAACAAGGAGACAAAGGCATATGATACTGTGATCTCAAAGACAGGCTGTCAATAAAATACTTCAGAAAGCATATATTTTTATAAAAAGGGTAAACTATCTTTAGTACAATTGAGGATATAGGATCTAGGGTCTCTGTCTCCCTCTCTCTCTCTCTCTCTCTCTCTCTCTCTCTGTCTGTCTCTCTCTTCCACCCCCTCTCTCTTTCTCTCTGTCTCTCTCTCTGTCTCTCTTTGTCTCTGTCTCTCTCTCTGTCTCTCTCTGTCTCTGTCTCTCTGTCTCTCTCTTGCTCTCTGTCTCTGTCTCGCTCTCTGTCTCTGTCTCTCTGTCTGTCTGTCTCTCTCTCTCTGTCTCTCTCTCTTCACTCTTCCAATTATGGGTGCTGAAGCTTTGAACACCTGCTTCCTTTTCGGGCATTGTTATTCTCAATACATAAAGAGATTTCCTGTTGAAAAGGAGTAAGAGATTAAGTACCCAGAAACATTATACCCAGAGGATGAAATTGTGAAGAGAGAAAGTCAATTATGAAATAATTTCAGTTGTAGAGAGCTGCTGTGCATGGCAGGGATCATCTTGGATTTTGTCCAAATATCATCTTATTTAAAGAAAAAGTAGCCAAAAAACTCAAACCAAAACCAAAACCCCAGCTCTGCTTAATGGAGAACTGTCCGTGTTATCTCTCTTCCTTTATAGTTATGGCAGATCGCTCTGTCTTTTGAGTCTTAAATTGATAAAATCTTGACACCAGTTGTAGAAGATGGTGGGAAAAGGGGAAGGGTAAAAGTAAGAGGAAATTCTGAAAGAGCCAGGGAAAGATAATGGGGGAATAGAGGGTTCTTGAGATTAGGGACTATTTGGGTTCATCAGAGTCTAATCTAACAGTCATTTAAAAAGTCTTTTCTATGAGCATTGGGGAAACAAAATCAAAAGGAAAAACAGTCCCAGGTCTCAGGATCTTCCATTCTGCTTTGGAGTCAGAGGGGGATATGTGCACACAGATTAGCATTTACATAATAATCTGAGACAATATCTTGTTCTCCCTAATGTTTGAGATAGTACCTTGCACACAGTAGACATTTCACAAATCTTCAGTGAATCATACTAAGTTGAAGGAAGATCATTTTGCAAATATAGGGTCTCTCTTCCTTGGTGGTAATGGCATAATTTTATAGATTGCATATCTTATTTTAATAATAAAATATCTCATCAATGTGGTAGGCTCTCACATAGATTGCCATCTGTCTATGTCTTCTTATTATATGGAATTTTTGATTTTCCATAACTCCCTATATAGAATATGTACTCAATATGCTAGAGGCTTTCCTCTGACTCTTAAACATATAATGGTTCCCATTATATCTTGTAGTCTAGAAGCGACAAACACATAGCTCAGGAACAAGACTAAAATGCAATTGAGAAATATTAAAAAAATAAAAAATACAATAGGACATAGATAATGTCATTTTCTAAGTCAATAGACAGCCTGCAGATATCCTTGTATACAGTTTCTATTTGAACTTGACATCACTAATGTAGATTGCCCATCTGTTTTCTGTCACTCTTGTACAAGAGGAGGGCTAGTTGTGGACTCATGGTTCTAGAACTGAAAGGGACCTCAGAGATTATCCATTCCAACCATTTCATTTTACATGAGAAACCTAAGGCCTAGGAACAAGAAGTGGCTTGACACAGTGGTAAGCACTGGACTTGGAATTTGGACAGAATGACTTGAGGCAAGTGCTCTTTCCACTGTACTCAGCTGCCTCTTATAGTGGGAGTGAGGGGTACAGTACCTACCTGAATTTATGTGGATGTTTCAGAGAAAATATTACATGAACAAATTCAAGCCATGTCGATTCCCTTTACATTACTGAAATATAATTTATACCAAAAATAAGAGGGAAGAAGTCTCATTCACAAAATTGCTTGCTTCTTCAAACTACACAAATAGGAAGATAAGATAGGTTCCTTTTAGCTAGCCTTATCTGTGAAGTTAAATATATATTAATATATACTATAAATGCAACAATATAACATACATTAAATCTAAGGTCTAAGGGAGGATATCATATTTTTATGGCATTCTTTTCACCATATTTTGGAGTTGTGTTTTACTTTCTCTTAGGGTGTATTTTTCCAATACAATATTGGATATATCTCTCAGATTTGTATTGACCCGTTTTTCATGCTTTTCTTGTATCTCTCTCATTTCTCTTCCCAGTTTTTCCTCCACCTGTCTAATTTGATTTTCAAAATCCTTTTTGAGCTCTTCCATGGCCTGAGCCCCTTGGACATCTATTTCAGATGTTTGGGATACAAAGGCTTTGACTCCTATGTCTTTACCTGATGGTAAGCAGTTTTCTTCCTCAGTAGAGAGGAAGGTTGGAATCATTTCTTCACCAAAAAGGTAACCTTCTATGGTCTTATTTTTTTTTCCCTTTTCTTGGCATTTTCCCAGCCAGTTAGTTGACTTCTGAGATTCCTCTCCACCCCCGCCTAGATCCACCCAGCTAGTTCTTGGAGTCTGAGATTCAAATGCTGCTCCCCAGCCTCAGGGCTTTCAGTGGCGGGCCCTGCTGCTATTCAATGTGAGCTTAAGTTCTGGTGCTCAGATGGGGGCAGGGCTGCTTCCCAGGCTCAGTTCCCTCAGGGGACTTCTGCCTCCTCCGGGAGCCCCTGGCCATCACTGCCTTTGCCGCTGCCTCCCAAGGGGGCCTGAGTTATGGAGACACCCTGCTCCCCTCTCAGCCCACCAAACAGTCTCTCTCACTGACCTGTAGCTCCTGTGGGTTGAGGGACCTTCGCAGCCACTGGAGATTCCATCCCTGAAGCCCGCTCGGATCTACTCCTCCCGGGGCACGCAGCCAAGGCAGGGCTGGGTTCTGCTCTGGTCCTCTGCATGATGGACCTTTGGTGAGGGTTTTTCAGGTCTTTCTAGAACAGAAATCTCCTCCACTCTGTTGTTCTGTGGCTTCCACCACTCTAGAATTTGTTAGGAGTTCTTCTTTACAGATATTTTATAGGCTGTGGTTTCGGAGCTAGCATATGTGTATCTTTCTACTCCACTATCTTGGCTCCTCCCCTATCTCTCAAATTTGTAATACATTAGTTTGACAATTACTTTTTTATTATGATTCAGTTGTTTCAGCCATGTCTGACTCTTTGTGACCCTATTTGGGGTTTTCTCAACGATTTGACATTTGCTTCTCCAGATCATTTTAAAGATGAGGAAACTGAGGCAAACAGGGCTGTGATTTGCCCAGAGTCACACAGGTAATAATTGTCTGAGGCCAGATTTAAATTCAGGCAGATGAATCTTCCTGACTCCAGCCCCAGCATCCCATCCACTTTACCACCTTGCTGATACTAGTGAAAAAGTGTGTAGTGTACTGTAAAAAAAAAAACCTTGAATTTGACATCAAAAGATTGAGATTTCATTTCTGTCCCCTCAGTTTGTTAACTCCATGACTTTAGTGAGTCACAACTTCTCTCTGTTTTAATTTTCTCATTTGTAGAATGCAAGGAGAGGGACATAACACTACTTATACTATGTTGTTCCTGTTGATGATGACAATACTACTGATTTTGTTGTTGTTATAGAATGATAGGTTGTTGATCATAGACTTTGAGACAGAAGATAACTTTAAGGCCTGCTATTCCAACCTCCTCACTTTATGGGTGAGGGACATGAGGCCTGGAGATATTAAGTGACTTGCCCAAAATCACATAACTAGTAAATAAATAGCAGAATAGGAATGTGAACCAATGCCCTTAGTCTCCAAATCTGTCATGCTGTGCTGCCTTAATTTTATATTAAATATAAATTAGTTTTCCAATAACACAATTTTTTAACCTTAAGAATATTTACTGATTATAAACTCCATTAGGATAGGGATTACCATTTGCCTTTCTATCTATAGCACTGACACATAGTATACACTTAATAAATATTTATTGAATTCAATTGAATTATTTTTGAAGATTAATTTCTCTTACTGACGTATTTCTTTGATCTATGTTCTATCTATTTGACCATATCCAAAGTGATTCCCTTGATGTAAAATGGAGCTAATTTCTGAAAATCCTGTATGAGAAACAACCTTCCCCCAAGTTCTGCACCTCTTTCATCATGTACAGAGCAATAAACAAAACAGGGGCTGACAGAAAGCTGGTTCTTTTAGCTGGTGATGGAAGGTGTATCCAAATCTGAGGGAAGGAAAAAAATCCACAAACACTGACACCAAGATCATAAGATCATAAGATACAATACTGATGCTCCTCACTTGTGTGGCTGAAATGGGTTTTATTTCCCTTTAGAGGTAAATGTGTGATTTCATAGGGCTTTCATCACATCACTAAGGTGTACACACTGTGTGTCACAATCACATAGACGTGAGACAATGTTGTTGAACAGGTCACCTAACAGGTAAGTGAATGAAGAAACAATCTCTCTCTCTTTCTCTCTTTCTTTTCTCTTTCTGTCTCTCCCCCCACTTCCAATTATGGGTGCTGATGCTTTGAACACCTGCTTCCTTTTAGATATTTCCTGTTGAAAAGGATTAAGAGGTTAAGTACCCAGAAACATTATACCCAAAGGATGAAATTGTGAAAAGAGAAAGTCAACTATGAAATAATTTCAGTTGTAGAGAGCTGCTGTGCATGGCAGGGATCATTTTGGATTTTGTCCAAATATCTTGTTTAAAGAAAAAGTAGCAAAAAAAAAAAAAAGCAAAAACAAAAACTAAAAACCCCAGCCTTGCACAATGGAGAACTGTCCGTGTTATCTTTCTTCCTTTATGGTTATGGTAGATTGTTCTGTCTTTTGAGTCTTGAATTGATAAAATCTTGACACCAGTTGCAGAAGATGATGCGAAAAGGGGAAGGGTAAAAGTAAGAGGAAATTCTGAAAGAGCCAGGGAAAGATGATAGCGGAATGGAAGGTTTGGGGTTCATCAGAGTCTCAGAATCTTCCATTCTGCTTTGGACTTGGAAGGGGATATGTGTAAACAGATTAGCATTTACATAATAATCTAAGACAATCTCTTGTTCTCTCTAATGTTTAACATAGTGCCTGGCACATATTAGACATTTCATAAATCTTTAGTGAATGATGCTAAATTGAAATAAGATCTATTGAAGGGAAGAATTAGAGAGCATTGTAAAATGTAAAATAGATCTAATTTTGATTACTAATATTCAAAAGTTTTTGCACAAACAAAACTAATGCAACTAAAATTATAAGGAAAGCATAAAACTGGGGGATGAATTTTTGCAAAAAGTATCTCTGATGAAGGCCTCATTTCTCAAATATATATGATAACTGGTCAAAGGATATGAGCAGGCAGTTTTCAGGCAAAGAAACCCATATTATCTAGAGTCATATGAAATAAATGCTCTAAATTACTATGGATTAGAAGAATGCAAATTAAAATAACTCTAAGGTGCCATCTCACACATATCAGATTGGGTAATATAACATAAAAGAAAGTATTAAATTTTGGAGGTACTGGGACAGTATTGGTGAAACTGCAAACTGATCCAATCATTCTGGGAAGCAATTTGGAACTATGCCCAAAGAGTTATGAAATCATGCATACCCTTTGATCCAGCAATACCACTGTTGTCTATATCCTAAAGACATGCAAAAAATGCAAAAAGGACCTATTTGTTCAAAATTTGTATGTCTTTTTGTGTTGGCTAAAAGATGGAAATTGAGGGGATGCCCATCAATTGGCGAATAGCTAAACAAGATGTGGTACATGATTGTAATGGAGTATTATTGTGCTGTAAAAAATGACAAATAGAATGATTTCAGAAAAACCTGGAAAGACTTACATGAACTGATGCATGGTGAAGTGAACAGAAGCAGGAAAATGTTATGCACAGTAACAGCAATATTGCTTGATGAATTTTGAGTGACTGAACTATTCTCAGCAGTACAATGACCAAGAAAATCCTGAAAGACTAATGAGGCTTAAAATCTGCCTCCAGAGAAAGAACTGATATTGACTGAATATATTCTAAAGTTTGCTGTTTTTACTTTCTATCATTTTTTAAATTTTATTTGAATCTTCTTGTACAAAATGACTACTATGGAAATATTTCACATAATTGCACATGTACACATTGCTTACTGTCTCAGGGAGGGGAAAGGATAGAATCTGGAACTCAAAATTTTAAATAAAAATGTAAATGGAATACACACACACACACACACACACACACACATACACAGAGACCACCTTTTGCCTTTCTTTGTATCTCTAGCACTTCGCACAGTGCCTGACACATAGTATACATTTAAGAAATATTTATTGTATTGGATTGAATTATTTTTGAAGATTAATTCTCTTACTGAGATATTTCTTTGACCTATGTTATATCTACTGAAAATATACAAAATGATTCCCCAAGATGTAAAACGGAGCTAACCTCTAAAAATCCTATGTGAGACATAATCTTACCCCAAGTATTGTACCTCTTTTACTATGCAGAAAGCAATAAATAAAACAAGGACTAACAAGAAGCTGGTTCATTTAGTTGGAGATAGAAGGTATATCCAAATTTGAGGGAAAGAAAAAAAAATCCATAAACATTGATACCAAGGGGAATTTTACCATGAGTCAAGCTATCTGCGTATCAATATTCCATTTCCAGATCATAAGATAACAGCACTGGTACTCTTCACTTGTGTTGCGGAAATGTTTTCCCCCTCTAGAAGTAACTGTGTGATTTCATAATTACTAAGGTGTTCACACTGTGTCATAATCACATAGGTATGAGATAGTGATGTTGAGCAGGTCACCTTAAACAGAAATGCGAATGAATGAACAATCTCTCTCTCTCTCCCTCCCTGTCTCTCTCTCTCTCTCTCTCTCACACACACACACTCTCGTCTGTCTCTTTCTCCCCACCTCTCTGTCTATGTCTATATACATACACTATATGCATGTATATATTTACATTATATGAATATTTGCACATTTGTATTTATTTCTTTATTACATCCCTGATAGGCAAACTAGCACATTAAAGGAGAGAGTTTAAAAAGCAGAGTAGATATTAATATCAAAACATGGCACTATGAGCCATCATCTGTTTTCTTTTTTAAGAAGGAAGCTCCACTTTATTTTTCCATTAATTGTCATGTGGAACTAGAGACCACCATAGCGTTTCTTTTTTAAAGCCAAAGATAGTAAACACTAAAAATACCAGTGGTTATTCTTTCTCTCCTCCCTCCTCCCTTGCCCTTTCCCTATCCTTGCTTGAAAACCAGACATCTGGAATGTGGATAGTTCAAGAGAGACTGCCCTATTCACTGTCTACTACATTTTCAGGAGTGAGAAATGACTTGGAGGAGGGGAGAGGGAAGGGAGAGTGGCTTCCAGATGTGTGTGGAGCAGGTGCAAGAGATTGCCATATCGCCTCAATTCTGAGCACAGCTGCCGCCCCTTTCCATTTACTGCTGAAGAGCTGGGCACACTTTTATCATTGCCCCTTTGGTGGCCTCTTTTCCTTTCCCACAGCTGCATTGACCTGTGCTTTCCTCAAAAGACTTGTTCTCAAAAGACAGATCTTAAGTAACTCATTTTGGGGGCTCTAATTTCCTCAGTCAGCTCCTGCCAAACCTTTTGTGGTTCAGTTTCATGTGGACCAGGAAGCATTTATTTCAAACTCTTGCAATCTATTCTCACATACACACACACACACACACACACACACACACACACACCGCTCACACCCCCACCCCTCAACCCTAGAGAAGAGATTCTCAGTTGAGATTCAGTAAGTCCTGACAATGTTTAATATTTTCTTTAAGCAGGTGTACATACATAAATACATATATGTTTTCATAAAGTTTATATTCACTGCCACAGCACATTAATGCTGTGAAACTCTTGCAGACAAGGAGACAGTTTTAAAATTTGTGTAAGGCTAATTATGACTGAAGATACTGCTGAGGAAAAGGGGAAGCACAAGTGCAAAAAAAGTGTGTTTTCGTGTTTCTCTCTCTGTGATGTTATATTCCCATTAACTATTGACTGGGATTGTGGGACCATGTTGACTGAGCTTGACTCATAGAATCATAGTAGATTAGGGATGAAAGGGATCTTAGAAATTATTTAACCCTCTTCCCCCATCATTCCCCTACTTTAGAATTAGAAACTATAGTGCAGAGAGGCAAATTTTGATTTGACCAAAGATATACAGTTAGAGATGGAGGCAAGACTAAGATAGAAACCTCCTGCTTCCCAAGTCTATGGTATTTTTTACCATTATACCATTCTATGATTTCAATTCAAGGAGTATTTATTGGAGTTTAGTATGTGGGAAGCACTATGCTAAGCACCAGGGACACAGACAAAAAGTGAACAATCATTGCCCTCAAGGCAATACAGACAATAAAGTGCAGTCTATTGGGGGGAAACAGCATGCTTACAGATAGGTAAATGTATAATTTATACAAATATATAATTTATACAAAATAGATACAAAGTAATTGGGAGAAGTCTCTAACAAATTTTGAGGAGACAGGGATCAAGAACTGCCCAGAGTAGGAAGTGGCATTTGAGCTGTGTCTTGATAGTTAGATATTTCAAGAGGTATAAGTAACGATGGAAAATATCCTAGATGTGAAACAATCTTTACAAAGGCAGGAGGTAGGCAATGGAAGATGGAATTCCATACGTTGTTGAGACATTTTAAACTCTTCATTTTGTGTTTTTCTTGGCAAAGGTAGTGCACTGGTTTGTCGTTTCCTTTTCCAGTTCATTTTATGAATTTTACAAATGAGGAAACTGAACCAAATGGGGTTAACAGATTTGCCCAGGGTCACACAACTAGTAAGTGTCTGAGGTCACATTTGAACTCAGGTCTTCCTGACTCCAAGCCTGGTGCTTTATCCACTATACCAACTAGCTGCCTTGTTTCCATACATAGGCCATAATGAGGATGCCATTTTGGCTTAAGTGTAGAATGCATGAAAGAAAGTAATATGAAATCACTTTAGAAAGATAGATTAGTGGGGAGGTTGTACCTTTAGATAGCAAACAGAAGAGTTTGTATCTTAAGAACATGGTATGTTCATCACCATGCTTTTGGAATATCCATTTAGCAGGTGCATGGAGAATGGATTGTAGAGAGGAGAATCAAGAGGCAAGGGGATCAATGAGGAGGCTGCTGGAGCAGTCCAGGGGAAAGATGATTAGGGCCTAAACTAGGAGTGGGGAATCCTGAGGACCTGGAGGGCCACACATGGTTTCTTGAAGTTTGGATTCCATCAAAGGGTTGCACTTGAGGATTAGATGGCCACATGTGTCCTCAAGGCTGTGGATTCCCTACCCCTGACCCAAACTTAGGTTTTTGTGTGAGTGGGAAGAAAAGGCCATGGATATGAGAAAAGCCTTGTAGGCAGAACTGATGGAACCCAGCAACCAAACCAGAGAGGATGCTCTGTTCTGTAATCCATCCTCCCATGCTGCTGCTAATTTAAATTGATATTCCAAAAATATAGGATAACCATATCTCTTCCTTTATTTCTTAGTACCTATCATGAGGTTAATCTATAATGGAATCAGCATAATAACCTGGAAAGAACAACAGATTTACATTCACAATGCTTGAGTTTGAAATGAGGCTTTACTACCTACTATCTGTGTAATCTTAGGAGAGTTTCTTAACTTTTTGGGGTGTGGGTGGGGAGCATCACTTTACTTATTTTTAAACATAAGAGTCAGACTAGATGGCCTCTAAAGTCCCTTACAGCTCTAAATCTATTATCCTAATCTTAAAGGTTAAAATCCAAATGCTAATCAGAGTTAACAGCACAGAAATCAAGGCAAAGCTACAAAGATTGAGTGTCAGTGTTAGTGAAGTCATGCAGTCAGAAAAAGCAAAAAGTTTAGGGACAATAAGGAGTCTTAGCCATTAGCATCTATCCCAACAACCTAATTTTATAGCTGAGAAAACTGACGCCTTGAATGGTATTAGAGAAATAGATTTGGAGTCACAGATTGGGTTTAAATCCTGGTTCTTTTATGTGGTGTTGTTCACGCAATTTTCAGTCATGTCCAACTCTTTGTGAACTCATTTGGGATTTTCTTGGCAAAGATAATGGAGTGGTTTGCAATTTCCTTCTCCAGTTCATTTTACAGATGGGGAAAGTGAAACAAACAGGGTTAAGGGATTTACCCAGAATCATACACTAGTTAAATGTCTGAGGCCAGATTTGAACTTATGGTAATTAGTCTTTCTGACTCTAGACTTTATCCACAATGCCACCTACAAGTTATAATCTCTGTGGATCTTGATTTCCTTATCTGCAAAATAGAAATAGTAGTAACTGTCTTACCTTTAGTAATCTAGAACATGTAGAGTAGAATAGTTGTTAATATATATATGTATATATACATAGATATGTATATATACATATATATATGTTCCTTTAAATAATCAGCTCAGATCCAACCATTCTGGAGAGCAATTTGAAACTATGCCCAAAGGGCTACAAAAAGGTACATACCCTTTGACCCAGCAATATCACTTCTAGGACGGTATCCCAAAGAGGTCACAAAAATGGGAACGGGTCCCACATGTACAAAAATATTTATAGCAGCTCTCTTTATGGTGGTCAAGAACTGGAAATCAAGGAGATGTCCATCAACTAGAGAATAGCTGAACAAGTTATGGTATATGAATGTAATGGAATACTATTGTACTATAAGAAATGATGAACAGACTTCAGAGAGGCCTGGGAAGACTCATATGATCTGATCCTGAGCGAAAGGAGCAGAACCAGGAGAACATTGTAACTTTGCAACAACCACAGTGTGTGAGGAATTTTTCTGGTAGACTTAGTCCTTTATAGCAAAGCAAGGATCTAAATAAAATCCCAATGGACTCAAGGCAAAACGCCTTCCACATTCAGAGGAAGAACTATGGAATTGGATTGCAGAATGAAGCAGATCATTTACTTTTGTATTATGTTTTGTTTTGTTTTGTTTCATGGTTTCTCCCATTCATTTTAATTCTTCTATTCAACATGACTAGGGTGAAAATGTATTTAATAGGAACATATGCGTAGAACCTATATAAGATGGCCTGCTGTCTCAAGGAGGGAGGAAAGAGCGGGGGGAAAAGGATAGGGAGGGAGGGGAAAAAATCTAAGATATATGGAAATGATTGTAGAACACTGAAAACAAATAAAATAATTAACAAAATAAAATAAAAATAAACAAAAATAAAAAATCAGCTCAAGATAAAAGATTAATATAATACTACCTTTCAAATAGAGTAGCTCCTATTTATATAGGACTTTAGGGGCAGCTAATTGGCTTAGTGGATAGAGGGCTGGGCCTGAAATGAGGAACTCATGCTAGCTGTATAGCCTTGGGCAAATAATTAAACTCTGGCTCAGTTTCTTCATCTGTTAAATGAGAATAATTAGTGTAGTTACCTCTCAAAGTTGGAGTGAGGATCAAATGAGATCCTAATTATAAAGTGCTTAGTCCTGCGTTGAACGCATAGTGCGTGTTATATAAATTTTAGTTATTGTTATTACTTTAATATGTGTAGAGAGCTATTTACATGATCCCCAGGTAAGAGAGGTATATAAGCGTTGTTATCACCATCATTATACACGTGTGAAAGCTCAGGCTAGAAAATTTAAGGATCATGCAGCTAATAACAGTGGTGTTCTGTTAGCCCTGTCTCACTTTTTAACCCATTTGGGGTTTTCTTGGCAAAAAATACTGGAGTAGTTTGCCATTTCCTTCTCCGACTCATTTTACAGATGAGGAAATCGAGTAACTTGTCCAGGGTTACCTAGCTCGCAAGTGTCCAAGACCAGATTTGAACTCACAAAGATGAGTCTTCCTGACTCTAGACTCAGCACCCTATCCGCTCTGCCAACAATTAATAAGAATAGTCTCCAGTAATATGGAAATATATTTTCCACGATTTCACATGTATAATTGATATATTGCTTATCTTCTCAATGGGCAAAGGAAGGCTGGGAGGAAATTAAAAAATTTGGAATTCAATTTTTTTCTGATGAATGTTAAAATAAATAAATTGTTTATAAAGATAGTGACCAAGAGGCAAACCTAGATATTTGGACTCTAAAAATAGTATTCTTTCCAATAGAAAACACTGCTTTACATACAGTGGACACTCAATAAATATTTTAATTCATAAGTGGATGGTTTGATAGGAAAGAAACTGTCAGTGGCAAGTGTATTTATAGTAAGTGATCCCTTAGGCTTTCCTGGCTTGTTGTACCAGAAAAGTAACAGGAAGAAGCTGGATTATTATTTGCCAAATGTGACTGGGGGAAGCCAATGAATATTGCAGTCTATTAGAAAACAGTATCAACTGGAGGTCAGGAAGCTTGGATCCCTGGATCCCTAGTCCCAGCTCTGCCATTAACTAGTCACCTGATCTTAAACAGTCTATGACTCACTTTCTACACATGAGGACAATAAAATATATTCCAGCCCCTTACAGGATCAATGCAAGGACAGTGTGAGGAAACAAAAGTGTATTTAAATGAAAATGTAATCCTTCAAGTCATTGACTTATGAAAACTATTGACAAGAAAGAAATAACAAATCAATGGCAGACTCTGAACTAGGATTTAGATTTTTTCAGGACTTTGTTTATTTCACTAGCCCATCCCACTTCCCTATAAATATGTCCTAAAGCCACTACCAAAAATCACACATTGAAGCTGGGATCATCCAGGTCCCTAAATAGCAAAATTTTTTATGTTTAAAAATAGCCCCAGAATATCCTGTACCATATAGTTAATGTTCACCAGAAGGGATTAGAGCTTCATTCAATCCAACTTCATCATATTTAATGAGAAAAAAATCTACAAAGAAAAATTTGAAATAAAGAATACTGACATAATGTGCATGTGGTTTTATTTCATCTGCAGCACTTCCTACTTCCCCTTTAGCCCATTCTCACGGGACCCAAGCACTTCTGTTTCCAGCATGACAACTTGAAATACAAAATGAACTTTCCTGAGGGGCATTTCTTATTTTACCCAAACTGGATTACAAATCTCCAATTTCACAAATACATGTGACCAACAGATTCCAAGAGAGAAAGTGGAGTAGGAAGTAGATTTAGTAACCTGGGAGAGGAAAAATCAAATTATAAGACTTTCTGGAAATTGGTAGACTTTTAGCATTTCAGTTATAGAGGAAATTTCCTCTTTGAAATTTTCCAACACCAATCAAATCACAGGTTCAGTTAAAGAAATAGATTGATACATGTTTTGTCTTCTGGGGCACACAAATAGGCATTACAAAAGTGGGTGCAGGGTCCTAAGTGATTCTCTTCAGATTAGAATAAACAATTCTAATGGCTTGGGAGTCTCAAGTGGCAGAGAAGGAAAACAAGAGAAAAGAGGAAACATGGTAATTCCATCTCTTTTCCTTGTGCAGTCATTGATTTTTCTCTTAACTATAGATCTGACAGATAAATTTCTCCCATGTTTTTCTAATTTATTTATGATGTGACCTTTCATATCTAGATCATGTAATATTTATTAAAATATTTGTCCCTGAAAAGTTGCTGAAGCTCAAAATGCCATCTGGCTGATCACATTCTAAGAAATCTGCAGTTAAGGAGCTCTCTGTAATTGTGGTGAAGTCACTAAACAATCACTAAAGAACATTCTGAAATACCACAGCTGATACCACATAAGGGTTTTAGAGTTTGTTTGTTTTTTGCAAAGTTTTTCTTTTAAAGTGCCTAGAGATGAAGCACTCCCTCACAAACATAGCAATTTCACACTATTTCTAAGAGAAGAATAAAATCTTCAGTTACTTAGTAAACAGTCTATAAATGTACATCCTGCTTCAAGAGAGCAAAATATTGCAACTAGAAGATTTTTGAGACTTGAGAAATGCCACCAAAGTCCTTCATCTCTTTCACATGTACGCATGACCATTCTTTCCAGTACTCTTTTCTTCCCACCTTTTTTATCTTTTTTAAAACTTCTTTTCTGTTCTTTCCCTTTGTAAATTACAGGTTTTCCTTGAATAGTGAAGAATGAATGAAAAAAAGTAATTATTAAGTGTTGAGTATTAAGTGAATTAGAAATGTAAATGCAAAAGCAAATACAGTCCCCTGTTTCAAGGTGCTTATATTATTATAGGGAGAGATGATATACATAGGTGAAAAGTAGACACTGACACCTTTTCGATGCATAAAGTGAAATATACAGAATTATAAAAGAAGTAAATTATATTGAAATAAATTGCCAAAATATTTTTAAAACAAAGTTATAGAACTCAGATTCAAAGCTCTTCATCTAGACAGTCTAAAATATTGCTAAAAACCTAAAATTTTAAATTATACATTTTTTGAATGTAAGTTGTATTTTGAATGCCCAGTATCTCCTAGTTCTGCTCATTTCATTCTTTATCATTTTATCAAAGTCTTCAAAATTGTTCATTTTAAAAAATTGATGTTATAGTACAAATGGTTCTTCTATTTCTACTTATTTAATTCTGCATCGATTCATATAAGCCTTTCCATGTCTTTTTTGACAAAATCTATTTCCTCATTTCTTATAGCACAATACTACTTCATCATATCCCCAAATTCATCCATGCCTCAATTGATGAGCATCTTTTTAGTTCTAGTTTTTTGGCTCCACAAAGACTGGAGTAAACAAAACCAAGTAGACTTTAAGGGTTTATTTATATTGGTAGGTTTTATTTAAAAATTGTCGATATCATTTTTGCTTTTATATCACTTATATTTTCCATTGTATTCCTTGCTCCCACTATTCCTGAAAGTCATTCCTTAAAAGATATTATGAAAAAAGAAATCAAAGGGGGGGAAAAAATCTAGATCCAACTAGACAATCCTAAACTAAACAATACTATTCTTAGCATTGGGTCAATTGTTTTTTTGTTACTGTTATTTTTGCATCATTTTCATCAAGTCTTTTCATATTTATAATTGTGGCAATATCATAAGATTTGACACAAGTCAAGACTTGGGAGTAACCAATAAGCTAACTTTAATTACTTTTAAGGCAAGTAAAATTTTAATCTGATTTTTCATTTTGTACTACATCATAAATATAAATAACTAATCACATTTTCAAATTTCCAAATCAGTCAAAAGTATGTATAACTTAGTAATAAATTTTATTTGATCAAGCAGAAAAGCACCCTTGTGTCAGAGCAACAATTTTAAACAACATGATTAAAAATTTTAGCACTACCAAGATTAGTAACAGATATGTACAGTATGTGAAGAAAAAGCAATACTTTGAAATCTCTTTAATCTCCCAAGGCCTCCCAAAGATATAATTCACTAATTTTCAGATTCCTCTAAAAGTCTATCCTATGGGATGATAATACATTTTTGGTGGAGTTGTAAACCAATCCAACCATTCTGGAGAGCAATACCCAAAGGGCAACCAAACTGTGTATACTCTTTGATCCAACAACAGCACTACTAGGTCTATATCCCAAAGAGATCATAAAAAAGGGGAAGGGATCTACCTATGCAAAAATATTTATAGTAGCCCTTTCCATGGTGGCAAAATATTTAGAATTGAGGAGATGCCTATAAATTGAAAAATGACTGAACAAGCTGTTATATAGGAATGTAATAGAACGCTATCGTGCGATCAGAAATGATGAACAGGCAGATTTTAGAAAAGCCTGTAAAGACTTTCACAAACTGGTGCAATGTGAAATGAGCAGAATCTAGAAAACATACATAGTAGCAACAACATTGTGTAGTGATCAACCGAATGACTCAGCTCTTCTCAGCAACAGTCATCCAAGGCAAAAACAAAGGATTCATGAAGGAAAATGCTATCTACATCCAGATAAAGAACTGATGAACTCCGAATGCAGATTGAAGCATGCTTTTTCCACTTAATTCTTTTTTGTTTTTTTTTATCTGTTTCTTCTTTCACAACTATTACTAAACTGGAAATACGTTTTACATGATAGAATATGTATAATCTATATCAAATTTTCTACCATTTTAGGAAGAGGGGAGGGGAGGGAAGGAAGGGGAAAACTTAGAACTCAAAATTTTGAAAAAAATGAATGCTAAAAATTGTCTTGATATGTAATTGGGGGAAAATACTATCAGAAGGACTCTTCTTCTCCACCCCCCAAAATATACTCTTTCCTATTTCACTACATGCCTGTACCTTATTATTCTGAGTTTTGCATGAAGTCTGTCACAATGTCTAGGAATGTTGCTTTTAACGTTCACTAAGACATCCAAGGAATCACAGGGTTTCTTCAAATCTCCAAACAAGTCTTGGCCCAGAATCTTTGCTCCACATGGCAAAAATGTTAGGACTCTAATGTGTTCACTGTGGAAACCATCTAGCAGCTCTGCTCACATGTCTGGTGCTATCTGCTAAGGGTCAATGAAGCATGGAGGGGCAGCTATATGAGAAATTCATCCATTCAGTAGCCTTGAGGCCAAAGTAAAATTCAACAGAATGGAGGAAATCAATGATAATGTCCCATATTAAGTAACAAATGGGCCATTTCCTTCCTTTTTAGTGAAATAAAGCCATTAATTATTGATTTCTTGACCACAAGGCCAAGTAAGTTTATTTTTGCTAATTCTTAAATGTGCACATCTCACATGTGTTCTTACTTTTGAAAGGAGTAGAGGGCAGGCCCTGAATAAGGGGTTCATTGATAAAGTAGATTATTTGTAATTTTTATATATTGGATCATACAGTTGGAGTGAAAGGAATCTCAGTGGTCATCTAATTGAAGTCTCTTGTTTTGTAGATGAGGAAACTGAGGCCCATCGAATTTAAATCAGGTCACACAGGTTGGAAATGATATGGCCCAGATCTTAAATCTCGGTCACCTATCTCAAATTTCTTTGACCTTTCCACAATAGCTGATGCTTTGAATCGATGACTGCCAAAAACTAGATACTTCAACTTCACAGATAGAAAAAAGGTAGTAAAAAGCAGTACTGCTTAATCTAATTCTTCCTCAGAAATTGAAAGTGAGACTTAGTACGGAAGTTGTCAAAATACCCTTGACTTAAATATAAATCAATGATGTTTTATTGTTCAGTGATGGCTGATTCTTCATGACCCCATTTGGGAGTTTCTTGATAAAGATATGGGAGTGATTTACATTTCCTTTTCTATCTCATTTTATAGATGAGCAAACTGAAGCAAATAGAGTTTAGTGACTTGCTCAACGTCACACAGGTAGTAAGTATCTGAAGCCACATTAGAACTCAGGAAGATGAGTAATCCTGACTCCAGGCCCTTCACTCTATCTATTGTGCCACCTATATGCTCCTGTAAATCAATAGACATCACTAATATATAGACTCTAATATGTTTTTTCAGAAAATGTCCTTTGAAATCTCCTTGCAAGGTGAAATCATGTTTCTATTGAGTTTTCCTGAAAAGCCATCAACTTTAGCCAATTTCATAGGAAACCTGGCCCTCCCATCTTATAGCTGCTAAGAGCAGGAGAAAACTAGAAATAAACCTATATCAAGTCTTGTTTTCTTCCTTAGTTAGTTGCTTTGTGGAAGGCATTTATACTGCTCTTTATCAGAGCTCACAGGTGTCAACTGAGTACAAGCCACAAGAGGGAGGAAATGTCAAGATTTGGACTTTCTTGCTACATATGGTTTGTATTTTTATCAACATATTTCAACTGCTGTAACACTTAACCTTGAAGATAAGAAAAAAATTCTCACCCCATCAGCAAGACATATACAGAATTTCTATAAAAGCCTTGAACTTTTCGTAGCAGTCTCCTACAAGCCACAAATGACAGTTCTACAATGTAAGGAGAGCAACTGAGGTCTTTCAGACTTGTCCTTGCACTAGATTTCCTTTTTGCTCTAGTAAGAACCCATTCAAGTCCTCTGAGGTGGGGCTAAAGGCCAGGGACATCTCTATCAGTTATCATGACTGCTTCAAGTGTAACTGAATCACATTCCTTTCTACATTGGACTTGATGGGCATATATGACTATGCTTTCTACAATGGTTTGGCAAACAGTGAATGACCTCCCAGGGCCCAGGAGGCAAAGTTTCATCTTCACATTTGGGGTTTTTTAAGTTCACTTCAATTCTTTGTAATGAGAGATTTCATGTGAGACATAAGTTGTCCACAGTTTGAACTCAAGCATCTTGCAAAACAAGCTATAATTAATAGGCCCTTCCTTTGACTGTCTCAGCTTTGCCTCTGACAAAAAAAAATTAGATTCTCCCTAAAGCACCTTCTCATTAAAATACGTCCTTGATACCAGGAGCTAAGGACAGGCAGAAAACTAGCTGAAGTGAAGACAGTCCTAGAGTCAAAGTGGTTTGTTCTCTCTGTGTGGTGTGTGTGTGTGTGTGTGTGTGTGTGTGTGTGTGTGTGTGTGTGTGTGAGAGAGAGAGAGAGAGAGAGAGAGAGAGATAGGGAGAGAGAGAAATGTTAAGTTCTATCATTTGTTAATTCTGGAAAATTTTGCTACTGTAGTCTTTAAATTGTGATCTGACAAAATAAACTATTGAAAGATAGTGGGAGAGAGAGCTCATTTTAGATGACAAAACTACATTCATAGTAATGGCATCGAATTTGACTGTGATTCTAGGAACAAGAGTACTTTCAGTTACATTAATGTACCTTGTGAGGTCATGGAGTTGAGTACTTCCTTAAGGAAAGAGCTTACAGCCCTGTGTGCCTGCATGTCCGATGTGAATCTTGTCTCTATCCTGTAAATTCTCCACAAGGATCACCCAACATTTGGAAGGCCTTCCTTGGCATTGACTGCTGATGGTACACATGGGCTATCCAATGGTTATCCTAGTTCACTTTTTCCCCCTAGTTATATATTTGTCTGGTAATAGCCTCAGTTGACCTTACATTAGAACAACTGCTTAAATCTCATTATTAAAAGTTTGATTCATACAGAATTAAACTGAAGGATTACACCAGAATTTATTTTGTTTCAGGTGAATTTTTAAAAAGTAAGGGTAGTCATCATGATCTCAGAAAAGACATCAGTAAAAATATACATGGTTAAAAGAGTGAAGCAGGGAAATGGCATTACGCTTAAAGGCATCATAGGTAATATAATAATATCAATATAAAACACACCAAATGGCATCCAATCTAAATATTTAAAGGAAAAATATCACTGATTTATGGAGGAAAATAAACAACAAAGCTGCAATACTTGGAGACCTTAATTGATTGCAGTAGTTGGGAACCTTTTAGAATTAAACAAAAGAATAAATAACGAAAGTTAAGAACATGAGTAGAATTTCAGAAAAGTTAGGATAGGTCTTTGGTGATCACTGAACAGGATAAGAAAGAAACATACGTAGCACCTTCTGCATAAACTGACCATGTATCAAGGCAATAGAAACCTCATAAATAAATGCAAAACTGTTAAACATTCTTTATTGACTGCAGCAAAGTGAAAATGATAATAAGGGAGATTTGAAGAAATAATTCAAACTTAAATGGAGACTAAATAGTTTAATCCTAAAGAATTGTCAGGTCAAAGAACACATCTTAGAGAAAGTAGACAATTTCATCAAAGCTTCACAGGGACATTTTAATAGAAAGTTAGTCCAAATGAAGTCAAAGGTGTTAAGAATCAGATCACATTCTTAAAATTCATTAGTCCTTCCTCTGTGGATATTCTTTTATGTATGCTTTCTCACCCAGTGAAGTTTAAGCTCCACAAGGGTAGAAAATGTTTTGCTTCTGTGTTTGTATCTTTAGAGTTTAGCACATTGCCCAGCACATTGTAAGCACTTGACAATTTTTTTTAAAAAATTCATTTATAATCAATGAAACAACAATCATTCACTAGCTAGGTGACCCTTAGAGTAAGTGAGAGCTGAATTCAAATCCTACCTCAGATACTTGTGTAACCCTGGGCAAATCACTTAACCTCTCAGATTCAGTATTCTCCTAAATAAAATAAAATGATACATCTCTATTTATGATATAACTTATTAGTCACTTATTATACTCTGGGCCCTGGACCAGATGCTGAAGATACAACATCAAAAATGAAATAGTCCTTGGCCTCAAGGAGCAGATGGAAACAATGTAACAAAGAGAATACATGTTAAATATGTGCAAGGTAATTTCAATGGGGCATCATGGATTAAGGATTAGAATTGGAATAAAGAAATCTTTAGATCCTGCCTCAGACACTTAGTGACTGAGTGACCTTGGGTCTATCACTTAACCTGTCTCAGTTTTCTCATCCAATAAATAGGGAGAAAAATAGCACCTACATCATAGGGCTGTTGTGAACATCAAATTAGGTAACATGCAAAGTGCTTTGCAAGCCTTCAAGCAGTATCTCATTAAATTCAGTAGCCTCTAACCTTCCTTCTTCCTCTAAATCTCTAAATCCCTATAGGAAGATTTTCCATATAAGAGGATGAGGAGAACCAACAGCTAGAGAGAAATAATTTCAGATTGGGGCATGTTGATCCTGAAAGAAACAAAGACATCAAGACCTTTAGTCAAGAGCTGTGAGTTGTAAGATGACATGAGCACATTTTTATCTCACTCATGCAGCTCATAAACCTCATGTTTATTAGTGGGAGAATGTGACCCAGGTTTATATATGGAATATATTGTATTGATTGTCCCAGAATTTACTTTAGACTAACCGCTAGGGCACCTATGTGGGCAGTGCTTCTTAAATTGTGATGATGTGACCCCATGTGGAGTTGCGAGCTAAAGTTTGGGAAGGGGGTGGTGAGTGGAAAAGGTTTAAGAAGCCCTGGCTTAGTGGATAGAGGCTGGTCTTGGAGGCAGCAAGACTCACCTCCTTGAATTCGAATCTGACTTCAGTCACTCACTAGCTGTTTGTCCCTGGGAAAGTCATTTAATTCTGTTTGCCTCTGTTCCTCATCTGTAAAACTGAGCTGGAGAAGAAAATGGCAAATCACTCCAATATCTTTGCCAAGAAAACCCCCGAAAGGGGTCATGAAGAGCTGGACATTACTGAAAAAATGACTGAATGACAACAAAAAAAATGATTAACCACCAAGAGGTTGCATCTAATCCGGTGACTATCATAACCCCTAGCAATACACAGTTGGATAAATATACCTAATTATTTGTATATACCATAGGGAATTTGCATTTTCCTTTTTTTTGTGAAACAAACACAAAAATCCTAGTCATGCCATCATGTCTTTTATGAGAGGCCATGTGGTACAGTGAAAAGATACTAGAATTAGAGTTGGTAGAGTTGGGCTCAAATCTGTTTCCCTGGGCACATGGATGACATTGGGAAACTTATTTAATCTCGCTGTGCTTTAGAATTTTACCTGCAAAATGAAGGGATGAGACTAGTTGCCTTCTAAAGTCTTTTCTGCTTATCTATATGATCTTATGGTCTAATTTTTGACCAATTTCTATATCATGTGAAATTATCATTCCAATATGCCCAAATCTGAATTCTCATTAAGGCATTTTGATTTTTTTCCCTCTAGGCTACAATGTATATAAAACATTTTGGAAACTATAAAGCATTAAATATACCAATAGTCATGCATAAAGACACTTCCACTGGAGAAACAACTCATTTTCATTTACTGTACGTTACATAGTAAGTGTCTTTGTTATAAAACAGATGAACCCTGACTTAATAGCTACAGTCAACTACAGTATCATTAACTTCCTTAGACTGAAACCTTTTTGGAATAGTTAAGATGATTGCCTTTAAAGG
This sequence comes from Potorous gilbertii, assembly GCA_028658325.1. Classification (NCBI taxonomy): domain Eukaryota; kingdom Metazoa; phylum Chordata; class Mammalia; order Diprotodontia; family Potoroidae; genus Potorous; species Potorous gilbertii. Next base: position 206,494,023 of record CM053771.1, on the reverse strand, counting down.
CACACTTTAGAAAGGGCAGAATGCACATGGTAATGGGATGAATGGAATTATGTTCATGTTTTGCTAGAAAAAACAAGATGCTTGTGATTTCCACTGGGACTAGGGTGGAAATTAACGTGACGTGAATTCTCAGAATAGTTGGCAGATGCTGACCAGAAAGTATTTTTAGGCAGCTGAGGATTTAAGCAAAATCAGCAAAATTACTATCCAAAGTCTGACATCTTCAATGTATGTACATGATCACATTTCCATTAGCATTAAGAGGACACACAACAGCTAGATGGGAGTTTGGATTCTTTTTAGTAAGCCAATGCTTTATATTTATAACAAAATGGTAGAGGAACTTAACATTTTGCCTTGATATTAATGGAATAAATACTGCCTCATTAAATGCTAAAGATAAGATGATGAATTTTTGTTTAGTTTTTTCTTTGATCCCATAGAATGTAATAAGTCAAATAAATTGGAGGGTCATAGACCATAATATTTAGAACTAGAAGGAATATAAAAGATCAGCTAGTCCAATCTCTTTGTTTTTATAGAAGAGGAAAATGAAGCCTAGAGAGGTGAAGGAACTTTGCCCATGGCAACACTGGTAGGGAGTGACAGAGCTTGGATTCAAACTCAGGCCTATTAACTCCAAATCCAATTGCAATTCCAATTCTAGTGCAACATCATCTTTTCTATTATGTGAAATGTAAAGACATGTTTTCCTCTTTTTTAACTTAGGCTATATAATTAAATTGACAATTATGAGAGTATCTTCCAGTAATTTCTGTTTATCCAGTATTTTTCCCTACTTGTCATTCTATTGATTACAAGGAAAATTTGATTTATTATAGAAGCAAATGGCAAAATTACTTTTAATGTTTAATTGTGTGTATATTTTAGTTAAATCTTATAAAATGATAGGCTTCTTTACTGTAAAAATCCAATATTATAGTTATTCCTTCATAATACTCTGGAATTTCCTATCATGCACATCTAATCTAAGCTCTACCTTCTTTTTCAATTACTTCCAATAATTTTAAAATATTTTGTTTGTGTTCATTATAACTTCAAAAGACATATTCATTCATTTATATCCACACAACAGATTGATCCATCTTTAACAAATGACTATATAGACAACTTTTTTGTGCATAACATGCTGCTCTCAAGAAGCACATTGTCTCTCTACAGCAATGTTTCTGACTATTCTCAAGCACAACTTTTGAAGTCTGGCAACTGCCATTTCCTAAATAGTATTGATTATAATACACAATTAAGTCCTTATATTTTACTTTAAGTTCAAACTATGCACTAAGAACTATATTTGAGAATATTTCTCTTGAAATAAAACCATGAGAACCTTAAACAGAAGACTAAGTGTCTTTGTTCCCCAACTTCGAGGCAGAACTCTTTACACATCTGCATTTTTTTTGCCCAGTGCGCCTTCTTTAACCCTCTATATTGGACCTCCAACTCTGAAGTCAGAGTCAATCATTTAACAGTTTTCCAAGAACAAATCAAAATTTCTTTGTGTTTGATTAAAAGCCATAGCCCTTGCTATTTCAACTGAACCATTTTTCTCCACAAAAGTCTAAGTAATCTACATAATGGTATAATCATTGCAGTTTTAGCTTTGATTTAAGAGTCAACCTTTTGTCATAAGGTGTTATTCAAGGCCTTGTTTCCAAGTTCTACAGGTTTTTATAATAATTGGTTGCTAAGGGAATTTCCTCATTGCTTTCTAAGTCTTCTGTGATGCCCTCTTTTGCACTTAGGACAAAGAGTACCTTCTGAAGTCCCTTTTGTGTTTATCATAGCAGCACATTTCCAGGCAGAGGGAACTAAACTATATATTCTTTTATAGTTTAGATATCATACAACAGTTTTACCAAGATATATTGAACACCAAGTGGCTGATGTTGTTGTTTTACCTTCACTCCAAAAGTAGTGACACAGGTAGTGAAAAGAAATGAAATCTCTATTTTAAAATGTTTACCAAGGATCTGTTGTTATCTACTGTAGATGCATGATAGAAATAAAATCTTTTGCCTTTAATAAGAAGCAACAATTAGAGTGTATAAGAAGTGATTTTTATGCATCAATACATTGCCTCTGATCTATAAACCACATCTTTCATTTTCATCTCCACAAAGAAGCTATCAACAATTGAGGATCAGTGTTGGTCAATTTACATTCCTTATTACAATGTACGATCCAGGGGAAATAATTGCTAATTTCTCTTCTCCATTACTCCAGGGCCATGAACACATAGACAAGCTCCTTCAAATTCCACTGAAATTAATCTTGGTATTAAAATAACTCTACCTGAAAAGTTTCCAAAGCACTGACGTTTCTTGAGCCGGTGATAGGGCAAAAGTGGTAGGTCTTATGCCATCCAAAGTTTGGTAAGTTAAAGAAAATGAAATAGCTTTAGAGGAAAGGACTTTCCCATGGTGGGAAGAAGAAGGGAAGGAGAGGAAACTTCTTCTGTAATGCTAGAAGACTCCAGCCCAAGGAAGAAGATTAGTAGAAGTTCATCCAAGAAATGATGTATTCTCCAAAATGACCTGATTTAAACATACAGGGCTTAATATAACCTCATCTCATTATTACATTATCAAGTAATTAAATAGTATCATTGTTATCAGATGAATAATTTTAATTTTTAAATGTAATTAAAATATAAAAAACGTTTTCCAGTGAATGTATCACAAAACTTTTGTGACTTGTAAAGACATTCCTGAATGGAAATGACATCCTGCACTTTCTCACTCCCTCTTGCCACATTTTTTAGATCAAATGTTACTTTATTTCCTATCAAATAAAAACCATTTTAACAAATAGAATGTCTTCTTACTTTGATGTGATGATTAAAAAATAGAACTGAAAGACTGTGATATAACATAGGTGCAGAGGCATGTATCTGGGGAATGAGATGGAAAACTAAAAGGAAAGAAAAGAGCATTGATAAGGGTTATGGGTAAATACAAAAAGCAAATTTGATCTACTTGTTGGTTTTACTTAGGGTTGGCCCTGCTCTGACTAAATGAAAATTCTTGTAACAACTTTCAACACAATCCAAATTTTTGTGCTCACTGTCATTGGATTGTATTGCATTTCTGTCAGGCTACCAACAGTAAAAATCTATTTAATTTCAGTTTAAATTCCAACACAGTGGCTGTTGAGGTATGTTGTGGAGAAGAACTTCTGCCACTGACAAAAAATTAGTGCTCTAAGTAGTTGGATCTAACAATAATACTCAACATTTATCCGTGCTGTGTTTCATCTTCATCGTGCTTTTATATAGATTAAATCTTGTCTTTCATAGGAAGTATTAGGTTTTAATTGGATATTTTACCAAGTCATGCCAATTATCCTCCGATTTTGCCCAAAGTCACTTTTAGAAATAACAGTAAGAATTAATCTTCTCTTCTTAGCCACCAGTCTTACCCTCATAAATAACTTTTTATCTTCTGGCTACCAGGGGCTATTTCTTGAGTTTAAGCAACAAAGCTGCTTTCTTGGTGGGGTTGGAGAAGCATGGAAATGTTTCACAGATGATTGTTGATATACTAAAAAGGTATTTTAGCTTCTAAACTTCCACTAGAATAAGCAGGTATTAAGAAGTTCCCTATAGTCCTACAACGTAAGTTCTTTAATAAATTTGAAAAAAAACCCAACTATGTCTCATCTTTAGATAAAGGCAAATCATGTCACCTAGGAAATAACTCATAGCTGAAAGAATCTGTCATACCCCTTCAGCCAACTAAAAAAAAAGTGACTCCTTCAGAGGTTTGAGAACTTGGCAATCTGACAGACAAAATAGAAGCTGCATATGAAGGAGACCCCCCCCCCCATATGAAGGAGAGAGAACTTGACAATCTGACAGACAAAATAGAAGCTGCATATGAAGGAGACCCCCCCCCCCATATGAAGGAGAGAGTTCTTTTTTTCTACATAGGACGTATAGGTTTGAATGAAAATTATTGATCAGTAGGAGATATTGCATTGCATCAGGAAGCAGAGACTGACACTCCAGAGGAACTTGGATACAGAAAGGCAGTTACTCAAGGGAAGAATCTACTTCCAAGAGAACGAACTCTGGTTCTGGAAAAGGGACCCCGTGTAAGACTTACAAGAGAGTTACCCTTGCATATTGAGAATTATACTTTAAAGAGGAACCAACCTTATAATCCCAGATGAGCACTACACATAGGGAGAAAAGACAATATCCCTGCAGTAGTTAAAGTGTGAGTTGCCTTGGCTATATTGTATTATCTACACCTGCATCTCAGTACCGCTATTCTCTAAAATGGTGCCCATATTCCACATGGATATCATATGTTTTAGTGGGAGATTCCTTCTAATATTTCCCTTGACTTTTATCTCTGTATATGTTATATTAATAACTCAATTTTTGTCATTTGGCTTTTCCCCTCATATTTCACTTGTCCTAATCCCTTACATTTTCATATTTAATTTTTGTATACTCTTTTATATTTTCCCAGTTCTCATTTCACTTCCTTTCTTCTTGCTAGATAGAAACTATTTTCCTTACCCATTTATCTAGAATGTTTTTCCTATAATCAGATTCTATTGTGAAGCCCCTCACTGGATAAGTCATTCAAAACTCGAAAGGTACAATGGTCTAATAGAAAGGCTTTGGGGCTGAGATACAAGATCTCGTCTCAGCACCACTAACTAGCTATGAAAATGGGACAAATCACTTACTTCTCAATGACACAATGTTTTCCTATTTAAATGGGGACAGAGAGGGTATGATTATTGTCAGAATAAGGAGATTATAGACATAAGAGCACTAGAGAAGTGGAAGGTGTTGAAATTAATTGCCATTGTAAAGATTCCCTAAACACCAACTAAAGGACTTGTACCATCTGCCAGTGGACATAGGAAGCAACATTAAATTTTATTTCAAAAAAATTAAGAAATTCCACACATCCTAGAATGTAGCCTGATCTGCCCATTTAAGGAACAGCTGACTTTAAAAGAGCAGGGACTAGGAGGGAAGCAGCAAGGAGTATATAGAGAGCAACGTTCTGGTATACTCTCTACAAGAAGTTCTCTTATCTCTGAATTTTTAGTTTTTCAAAAGAGTTATTTCTGGGATACAGCAAGCAATAATTTTCATCAACTCAAGTATTGTATACGTGTAATACCGGCCAACTTTTACTTCCACAAATGAAAATCAAACTATGTCATTTCATTTAAAAACAAACTGAAATAATTTCTGAGACTATATGTTTGTGTGTATTTATATATTATATGTATCTATATATAAACACATAGATACATATACATAAATACACATACATGTATAAAACACTATGATGGTCATACATTAAGAAAATTAAAAAATAGTAAAAAAAACCATTTTTGAAATAATTTAGTTTTCAGTAGTTTACAATAATTTCCCACAATTCTCCCAAACCATTTAACATTGACTCATTTCCTCTTTTTGGTAGTTCTCATTTTCAAAATCGTATTGGTTTGTATGAATCAGTTCTAAGTACAGAAGTGCTTGTAATGTGATAGAAATAATCCCGAATTTTGTATTGTCTTCTAGGGAATACATCCAAATTAAAACATAAGTGATTGTTCTTAGAAACTGGTTTCTATTCTAAGAAGTGAATGACCTAATGCTATTTTCCCCCTTGGCATATGGTAACATGAGATTTTTATACAGCTTCCCCTGTGGAGGAAATAAAGAAAAGAGAAGCACAGAGTTCCCAATTCATGTACTGTTTCCATTTCTCAAGAGATAGCGGCTGATTTTTGTTTCATTGCGCAATTGATTGAGTTATTTTGAAAAACAAAAACACTGACAAATTCCACTGACCTTTACAATGAGGGCATTACATTTTGCAGAAAATCAACTTTGAAAATTAAACTTTTTCATCACCACTAAGCCAACTGTCAGATACATCACAGAAATAGATTTGGATAGGCATTGTGTATTTTTAAATACTGAAGAAAGATAACTCATAAAATGATATTTGAAAACATATTCATGCTGCTAAATATTTCCAAAATTCTTCATATAATAAATAGTTATCCAAAATATTTAACATTGGTATTATATTAATAAAAATTATAATGGCAATACTAATTTGCATGTACATAGTGAGTGATGGTTACAGAGTCCTCCATAAACTTTGATTCTCACTAATGGTGTGAACATGACCTTGGGTTCTCCAAGACTATACTAAGGGGACACAAACTCTAGCAGGTTTTACCATGCAGAAAAGCTTTAATGGGTTGGAAGGGATGGAGTCTATATCTGTTATCTGGAGACAACCTAATTACTGAAACTTTAAACAGTCTCATATTAATATTGATTTTTACTCTATAATTATTTTACCTAAAAGAAGGGAAATTAATACTGTTTCCAGACTATTTCATAACTATTATATTTTATATCTATATTGAGTTCACTTTAGAATAAGAATGTAATCATCCATAGATCTATAATTCATTTGTCATTTTAAAGGAAAACCATGCTACTATGATCATGCTCACTTTATATGACACTAATATATATATATATATATATATATATATATATATTTAGAATTCTAAATGATGAATAGTATCATGACCACATTTTAAAGGACTTCATAACTTCTTAGAATTTTAGAACTGTGAGGGACTTTAATGATTATTATTAATACTTGAGAGATAGATACATATTCATAGAAGCAGCTAATTCCAATTATAGTGTCTTGTAGATCATATAGATCTATAGATTAAGAGTATGTGAGAGAAAGCACTTCTGTATACACTCCTCCTACTCTTTTCTTAACTCTCTCTCCTAAACAGTCAATAGAACCTCCTCTGTGCAAACTTATCAATGATCTTTTATTTGCTAAATCCAGTGGCCTTTTCTCAACCCTCACCCTTCTTGACCTTTCTGCAGTCTTTGACACTGCCAATCACCCTCTTTATGAAAAAATAATTTATTTGTTTTCAGTTTTCTGCAATCATTTCCATATATCTCAGATTTTTTTTTCCCCTCTCTCTCCCTCTTTCCTCCTTCCCTCCCCACTATCTCCCTGAGACAACATACAATCTTATATAGGTTCTACACATATTCTTATTTAATACATTTTTACCTTAGGCATGTTGCATAGAAGAATTAAAATAGAATGGGAGAAACCATAAATCAAAGCAAAACAAAATGTAACACGAAAAATTGGTCTGCTTCATTCTGTGATCCAATTTCATAGTTCTTTCTCTGGATATGGAAAGTGTTTTGCCTCAAGAATCCACTGGGAATTTTTTAGGTCCTTTCTTTGCTGTAAAGGATGAAGTCCACCAAAAAAATTCCTCACACACTGTAGTTGTTGCTGTGTACAAAGTTCTCCTGCTTTCACTCAGCATCAGTTCATTTTCAGCATCAGAGTCCTTTCAGGCCTCTCTGAAATCTTCCTGTTCATCATTTCTTATAGCACAATAGTGTTCCATTATGTTCATATAGCACAACTTATTCAGTCATTCCTCAATTGATGGGCATCCCCTTGATTTCCAGTTTTTGGCTACCACAAAGAGAATTGCTATAAATATTTTTTTACACGTGGGACCCTTTCTCATTTTTATGATCTCTTGGGGATACAGTTCTAGAAGTGATATTGCTGGGTCAAAAAGTATGCACATTTTTGTAGCTCTTTGGCCATAGTTCCAAATTGCTCTCCAGAATGGTTGGCCCAGCTCACAGCTCTACCAAAAATGAATTAGTGTTCCAACTCTCCCACTTCTTCTCCAACATTCATCATCTTCCTGTTTTGTCATGTTAGCCAATCTGATAGGTGTGATGTGCTACCTCAGACTTATTTTGATTTGCATCTCTCTAATCAATAGTAATTGAGAGCATTTTTTTCATATGATTATAGATAGCTTTAATTTCTTCCTCTGAAAATTCCCTGTGTATATCCTTTTGACCATTTATCAATTGGGGAACGACTTGTATTCTTGGACATTTGACTCAGTTTTCTATACATTTTAGAAATGAGGCCTTTATCACAGATGCTAGTTTCAAAAATTCTTTCCTAGTTTTCTGCTTCCCTACTCATCATGGTTGCATTGAGTTTGTTTGTGCAAAAACTTTTCAATTTAATGTAATCAAAATTATCCATTTTGCACTTCATAATGTTTTTATCTCTTGTTTGGTCAAAATTTTCTCCATTCTCCAAAAATCTGACAAATACACTATTCCTTGCTCCCCTAATTTGTGTGTAGTATCAATCTTTATATCTAGATGACATATCCATTTGGACTTTATTCTTGTGTACAGTGTCAGGCATTGGTCTATGCCCAGTTTCTGCCACACTGTTATCCAGTTTTCCCAGCAAATTTTGTCAAACAGTGAGTTCTTATCCCAGAAGCTAGGGTTCTTAGGTTTATCAAACAGTAGATTACTATATTCATTGACTACTGTGTCTTGAGTACCTAACATATTCCACTGGTCTACCCCTCTATTTCTTAGCCAGTACCAAGTGGTTTTGATGACTGTTGCTTTATAATACAACTTGAGATCTTGTAGGGCTAGGCCACCTTCCCTAGCATTTCTTATTAGTTTCCTTGATATTCTGGACCTTTTGTTCTTCCAGATGAATAGAAAATAATTATCTGGTAGCTTGATTGGTATGGCACTGAATAAGCAAATTAATTTAAGTAGAGTTGTCATTTTTATTTTATTTGCTTGGCCTATGCATGAACAACTGATGTTTTCCCATTTACTTAGAGCTCATTTTATTTATATGAAGTATTTTGTAATTGTGTTCATATAGTCCCTGGGTTTGTTTTGGCAGGTAGACTCCCAGATATTTTATGGTGTCTATCATGGTTTTAAATGGGATTTCTCCTTCTGTCTCTTCCTGTTGGCTTTGTTAGTAATATATAGAAATGCAGATATTTTATCTGGGTTTATTTTGTAACATATTACTTTACCAAAGTTGTTTATTATTTCAAGTAGTTTTTTACTTGATTCTCTGGGATGCTTTAAGTATATCATCATATCATCTTCAAAGAGTGACAGCTTAGTTTCTTCTTTGCCTACTCTAATTCCTTCTATTTCTTTTCCTTCTCTTATTGCTAAAGCTAACATTTCTACTATTATATTGAATAACTGATGGTAATGGACATACTTGTTTCACCTCTGATCTTATTGGAAATGCATCTAACTTTTATCCCCATTGCATATAATGCTTGTTGATGGTTTTAGGTAGATACTACTTATTATTTTGTGGAAAGTTTCATTTATTCCTGTGCTCTCCAGTGTTTTCAATAAGAATGAGTGTTTTCTTTGTCAAAAGCTTTTCCTGCATCTATTGAGATAATCATGTGGTTTCTGTTAGCTTTGTTGTTGATATGATCAATAAGGCTGACAGTTTTCCTAATATTGAAACAGCCCTGCATTCCTAGTATAACTCTTACTGATCATAATGTATTATTCTCGTGATAAGTTGCTGTATGTTTTTTTTTGCTAAAATCTTATTTTAAATTTTTGCATCTATGTTCATTAGAGAAATTGGTCTACAATTTTTTTTCTCTGTTTTGGTTCTTCCTGATTGAGGTATCAGAACCATATTTGTACCATGAAAAGAATTTAGTAGGACTCCTTCTTTGGCAATTTTTCCAAATTATCTATGTGGTATTGGAATTAACCATCCTTTAAATGTTTAAAATAATTCACTTGTAAATCCATCTGGCCCTGGAGATTTTTTCCTAGGGAATTCATTGATGGCTTCTTCAATTTCTTTTTTCTGAGATAGGTTTATGTAAGTATTCAACTTCCTCTTCTGTTTATCTGGGCAATTTCTATTTTTTTAAAATATTCATGAATCTCATTTTGGTTGTTGAATTTGTGGGCATACAGTTAGGCAAAATAATTTCTAATTATTATTTTAATTTCCTCCTCTTTGGACATTAGTTCATGTTTTTCACTTTTGATATTGGTAATTTGGTTTTCTTCTTTCCTTTTTAAACAAATTAACCAAAGGTTTATCAATTTTATTGTTGTTTTTTTCATAAGACCAACTCTTAGTTTTATTTATTGGTACAATAGTTTTCCTAATTTTAGTTTTACTATTCTCTCCTTTGGTTTTTAGTATTTGTCATTTTGTATTTTCTTGGGGATTTTCAATTTGTTCTTTTTCTAGCTTTTTCAGCGGCATACCCAATTCATTGATCTCTTCTTTCTCTATTTTATTCATGTAGATATTCAAAGATATAAAATTTCCCCTAAGAACTGCTTTTTCAATATCCCATAAGATGTAGTAGATTGTCTCATTATTGTTATTCTCTTGAATGAAGTTGTTGATTATTTCTATGATTTGCTGTTTAACCCTCTCATTCTTTAGAATTAAATTATTTAGTTTTCCAATTAATTTTTTGATTTGTCTTCCCATGGCCTTTAATTACATATCATTTTTATTGATTTATAGTCTGAGAAGCATGCATTGACCATCTCTACCTTTTGGCACTGGATTTTAAGGTTTTTATGCCCTAGTACGTGGTCAATTTTTGTATATGTGCCATGAACCACTGAGAAAAAGGTATATTCCTTTCTATCCCTATTCAATTTTCTCCAGAGATATATCATATCTACCTTATCCAGAGTTTTATTTACCTCCTTAATTTCTTTCTTGTTTATTTTGAGGTTAGATTTATCAAGTTCAGAAGGGGGAAGGTTGAGATCCCTTACTAGTACAATTTTGATGTCTTTTTCTTCCTGTAGCTTCCTAAACTTCTCCACTAAGAATCTGGATTCTATACCATTTGGAGCACATATGTTTAGTAATGATATTTCTTCAATGTCTATGGTGCCTTTTAGCAGGGTATAGTTTCCTTCCTTATCTCTTCTGATTAGATCTATTTCTGCTTTTGCTTTGCCTGAGATTAGAATTGTTACCCATGCTTTTTTTAAAACAGCAGAAGCGTAATATATTCTGCTCCAATGTTTTACCTTTACCCTGTGTGTATGCCCCCCATTTCAAATGTGTTTCTTGTAAACAACATATTGTTGGATTATGGTTTTAATTCATTCTGCTGTCTCCTTTTTATGGGAGAGTTCATCCCATTCACATTCACAGTTATGATTACGATTTGTGTCTTTTCCTCTATCCTCTTTTCCTCTGTTTATGCTTTTAGTTCTCCCATCTCATTTCCCCTCCACAGCAGAGTTTTAATTTTGACCACCACCTCCCTCAGTTTTCTCTCCCTTCTTTCAGATCCCCCTCTTTTACTCCCCATTTCCCTTACTACTTCTTTCCTCACTTTTAGTCTCTCCTTCCTTTTCTTTCCCCTTTCCCTTCCTGCTTCCTACAGAGTTAGTTAGATATCTATATTCAGCTGAGTTTGTTGTTCCCTCCTTGAACCAAATCAGATGAAAGTAAATCTAAAGTGATGCTCATCTCCCTCCCCCCTTTCCCTCTACTGTAATATGTTTTTGTGCCTCTTCCTGTGATGTAATTTACCTTTTCCTTCCTCCCCCTTTTCACATCTCTCATTCCAATCACTTCTTATTCTTAAGTCACATTTTTGTCATCACATCATTTAATTTATACCCACTCTCTCTGTTTATATATATATATATATATATATATATATATATATATATATCCCTTTTATATATCATAAAAACTATACAATTCTCAAGATTAACTAGTTTCATCTTCCCTTATAGGAATGTAAATATTTTGCCCATATTTAATAAAACATTTTTTCCCTTGTTTATCTTTTTATGCCTCGCTTGAGACTTACGTTTGATGATCAGATTTTCTATTGAGCTCTGGCCTTTTCATCAGGAAGGTCTGGAAATCCCTCATTTCGTTGAATGTCCATCTCCTTGTCTGAAATATTAGGCTCAATTTTGCTGATTCTTGGTTGTAGTCCCAAGCTTCTTTGTCTTATGCAGTATCATAATCCTATCCCTCCGATCTTTTAATGTAGAAGCTGCAAGGTCTTGTGTGATTCTGACTGTAACAACTTGATATTTCAATTGATTCTTTGATTTGATTCTGGATGCCTGCAGTATTTTCTCCTTCATATCATAGTTCTGGAATTTGACAACTAATGCACTAAGCATTCCTTAGTGTTTTCAGTTTGGAATCTTTTTCAAGAGGTGAAGAGTGGATTTTTTGATGACTATTTTTCCCTCAGTTTTCCTTGATAATTTCTTTGAAGATATTTTCCAGGCTCTTTTTTTCATCATGGCTTTTTGGTAGACTAATAATTTTTAGATTTTTCTCTCCTGAATCTATTTTCCAGGTCAGTTGTTTTTCAAATTAGATATTTTACACTTTCTTCTATCTTTTCATTCTTTAGATTCTGTTTGACTGATTCTACTCTATGAGTAGAGTCATTAGCTTCTACTTCCCCAATTCTAATTTTTATCAAATGGTTTTCTTCACTTAACTTTTGCATTTCCTTTTCCATCTGTCCAATTGTTCCTTTTAAGGAGCTATTTTCTCCAGTTAGTTTTTGTACTTCTTTTTCCATTTGTCCAATTTTCCCAGGTAGGTTTTGTGCTTCCTTTTCCATTAGTTCAATTTTCCTTTTAAATTCTCCTGTGGTTTCTTTTTTCATATTTTTAAAATCATTGGCCAGATTTTCTTCTACTTTCCTAATTTGACTTTTAAAATCCTTCTTGAGCTCTTCCAAGAAAGATCTTTGGGCTTGAGACCAGTTCACATTCCCTTCTGAAGTTTCAGATAGGATTACAGTCTCAATGCTGACATCTTAGGTATTCATGTTTTGGTCATTGAACCCATAGATAAGTTCTATGATCTTATCTTTTCTGGTTTCCTTCTTGCTTATGATGGTCACCCTTTTCCTGGCTTTTAAAGTGGATCTCTGCTTCTGGGGCACAGGGGACTCTTGTGCTTAGAACTTGAGGCTTTATGTATTGTGGCCTCTGGTTCTTTCAGCTTATCCAGTGCTGAGCATGCTGATGTGTGAAAGCAGAGACCAGGTGCGGTCTTTTTGGGTTTCCCCACAGTTAGCCTGGAGCTAGCTGCATTAAATGTGGTGGAAGGGGTGGTCTAGCTACAGGAGGTCTCCTCTCCTGAGCACAGGCAGGCTCACTGGTGAACCTCATTTGCACTAGTGTTCCCCTGGTTGTACTGAGGCATGCATGGGCTCCTGATGTTGATGACTGTGGGCTCCATCCCCCCTGGAGATCAGGATCTCTTCCTGCTTCATTGAGGTGGGGCTATCTGGGACATCTCTGACCCTACAGTGGTTCCCTTCAGCCACAGTAATAGGGACCCCACTTTACAATTTTCCTAGCCTCACAGGCTAAGAGACTGTTTACCCCTTCATCTGATCTCATTGTTCCAGGATTTTTCCTGGGGAAATGTTCTCTGAGTTTCTCAAAGTCAACAAGGGTAGGGCTAGAGCATTTTCTGATCACTCTGCCATCTTGGCTCCCAGAATTTCAAGTACGTGACTTACAGGTATTTAATCTGTGGTCTGATAGTCTCAGGAACAGTTGCTGCAGTTACCTGGGCTTCTATGGTTCTCTCTCACACAGTTTCACTGGACTCCCATCCTGGGCTGATATGTTTGAGATTCTGCAGTGTTGTTGATGCTGCAGAAGCTGAGGCTTCCTGCTCGGCTTTGCTATGGTGGGGCCTGAGCTGTGTACTGGGTACTCCTCCAGCCCCCTGCAACAGATCCTTCTCATCTACCTTCCAGTCTGTCCTGGGTTGGAAATCTGACACACTCTATCTCCTATTGGATTTTGCCACTCTAAAATTTGTACAGATTCTCTTTTTAGAGGTATCTGAAGGAGTTTGTCTTAGAGCTTAAGTTAATAGTTGCTCTTACTCCGCCATTTTGGTTCTGCCCAATCACTCTCTTCTTGATACACTCCTTTTCTCTACATTTTTGGAACACCATACTTTCTTGGTTCTCCTCCCACATATATGACCATTCCTCAGTCTCCTTTGCTGAATCCTCATCCAGGTCACAACCACTAACTGTCCTGAGTCCTCTTCTCTTCATCCTCTTTACTTACTTCTCGTGGTGATCTGTCCCATGGATTCAAATGTCATTTCTATACTAATGATTCTCAAATCTCCTTACCTAATCTTAACCTCTGTGTTACATCTCTAACTGCCTTTTAGATATCTTAAACTGGATGTTCAGTAGACATTTTAAACTCAGAATGTCCAAAACTGATCTCATTATCTTTCCCTCTAAATCCTCATCCTCTTGTAACATCCCTATTATTGTCTAGGGCACTACCATCTTCTCAGTATCCCAGAATACAACCTATGTGTCATCCTTGTGGCCTAACTATGTCACAAACCCAGTATTCAATCAATGGCAAAGCTTGTAGATCTCACCTTTTCAATACCTCTCAAATAAACCTCTTTGTCCTGTTCCTATCACCAAAATGCTACATGCCTAGGTTATTACAACAGTCTGTTGGTGAGTCTACTTGCCTCAAGTCTCTCCCCACTCCAGTCAACCCTATATTCAGATGCTAAAGTGATTTTCCTAAAACACAAGTCCAATCATGTGTCCTTCCTACTCAATAAATTTCAGTGGACCCTATCACCTCCAAGGTCAAGCACACAATTATCTATTTGACATCCAAAGCCATTCATAACCTACCCCCTACCTTTGTATTATTTTTATACCTTAACCATGCCCACCCCCTTGCCTTGATCTCATGAGCTGGTGACCTTATCCTTACTCTTCCTGAAATGTGACACTCCATCTCTCAGCTTCTAACCTTTTTCTGGTTATCCATATGACTGAAATTTTCTCCTTCAATTCCACCTCCTAGATTCAGTCTCAATTGAAGTCCCTCCTTCTCTGACTCCTCTTTAATTCTAGCACCTTCCCTATGTTGATTGTGTCCATTTTGTCCTGTATTAATTTGCCTGTACATAGTTGTTCACATGCTGTCTCTGCCATTAGACTATGAGCTCCTTAAAAACAGGGACTGTCTTTTGCCTTTCTTTGTATCTTCAGCATGTAGCACAGTGCCAGATATACATAGATAGATAGATAGATAGATAGATAGATAGATAGTTATAGAGATATGTAGATATAAAGTTTGTTGACTGACCAGTTGACTTTATAATTTCCAATATGTGTTCTTAGACATTCTAATTTAACTATCACAACAAAATCTGGTAAGGTGGGGAGGTAGGAATTATTGCCCCAGTTAACAGATGAAAACACTCAGGCATAGAATGATTCAAAGATTTTCTCAAAGTCACCTTGCTAGGGTGAGGGACTAGAACCTGCGTCCCTTGTTTCATAATATTGAATTCATTCCATTCCATCAAATCAATCACAGTTATTTTGACTGGAAATTCTAGAATGGTAAAGAGGGAAAGTTTAGGGTAGAATTAATTTCAACACTAATATTCTTCCTAAAATTTACATCCCAACTCATAGATATGACATAGATATGAAATCATGCTTTAATCATGGTAAATGCATTTGTGTGTATACACACACATATATACATTGCATATGCATGTATGAATATACATATATATGTGTGTATTCACTATATACGTGTGAGATTATTCATGTTTGTATACAGAGATACGTACACATTCATTCTAAAAGTCTAAGTTTTACAGATGGATCTGAAAAATAAGAGAAAAAAACTTATTCCGTATATAACATCAGAGCTGCAGTGACCACATCTACTGTTCAGCAGTTATAAAGTTATATGCATTCATATGTGCATAACTAAAATTTCTCCTTAGATTAAAAAAAAAAGAACAGCTTGACCTTAGGCTTTCTCTATTTACTGAGACAGAAATCAAGGGAATGAAAATCCAATTACAGAATTCATAAAAGGTCATTACCTCAAGAAAACATCAAAAACAAAGACCTGATTCCCCTGCAATTGGGCTGCTTTGTGTACAGCACATTATACTATGAAATAGCAGAATCATAGCTAAAGGGGTAGAACACAGAATGAAATCAGCCAAAATAAAACAACAGAAAATGTTTTCCCCTTTACTGAGCAGAGAAATATCCTCCATCTGTCAGGTGGCAGTATTTCTAATATCTACTAGCATCTGTTTGATTTCTAATCTTCTTCCTTTCAGAGTATTTGAATGTTGAAAAGTGGCATTACTTCCCTCTAGTTATAGGGGAGGAAAAGCTATGAGATTGCAAGTCATAAATACTGTTCATTATTAACTAGCTGTTTGAGCCATTCACTTCATCTGTGCCACCTTGGCACAGGACAGCATTTCATTAAAATCATTTAACCTCCCTGAGCCCCTGTGTCCTCACCTATGAAATGAGAGTTTTGGACAAGATGCTTTCTAAAGTCCTTTCATGCTTTGAAGCTACGATCATCTGAGTTGTGGGAGTCCCATATTCCTCATCATAAAATAAAGGGGTTGGATTAGATGATTTCAAAGATTCTGTAATTCTTTAAATAACAATGATTGACAGCTGTCTACTTGGATTTGTCAGTTCACAAAGTATTTATCAGCCATCTATTATGTTCTGGTATACTTGTATTTACCAAAGGTACTCCCTATGCCAATCCAGGAAAAACTAAGTTTAAGAGAGATTCCATGTGGATTGTCAAAGTCTTCCCAAGGCTTCCATTTCTTTTCCTGTTTTCATCATGCCTAGGAATATTGGAGAGCCTCCTGGGTAAGTGGAATGAACTCATAAAGAGTTCATCTGACCATCTACATACAAAAGACCAACTACATAAAGAATGTCTACTGTTCTTGCATCACAAACATTTACTAGATGACTATGGATCTTGTCCATGAATATGTATATCTAGCAGGTATGGTACAATGGACATGAAATTGAACCCAGAGTTAAACCAGATGGGAAAAATGGGTTGCACTGGCTTCAGGAAACTACAAGACTCCTTCTGGAAACAAAGATTGCCCCACAATAAAGGCCTATATTTTTAACACCAATATTTTACTGGTGTTATGACATGAAACATGAAAATCTTCAAATCAAAAATGATTTTCAAACAGAGGGAAATGGAGAGAAGTGCAGGGAGTCTGAGCAGGCTATAAAACATGTCCAATAAGGAACTTTAATAAAAAAAAAACTCAGAAAGATGAAGTGGTGATAGATAAAGAAAAAGGACTAAATATAGATCTGTCACTTATATCCTTGCAAGTCAACAGAAAGCAAGAAAAAGCCATGTTGGATGGAAGAGCAACTAGTGGTACAGTAGAGTGCTGGACATGGAATTAGGAAAGACTTGAGTTCAAATCTAGTCTCAGGCACTTATTAGCTGAGTGATCCTTGACCAGTGACTTAACCTCTGTTTGAATCAGTTTCCTCATCTGTAAAATAGGCTTAATAGCAGTACTACTTTCTGAAAATTTTTAGAGGATCAAATGAAATAGTATTTGTAAAAGTGCTTAGTGCTTAGCACACTCCCAGGCCCATATTAAACACTGTATAAATGCTTATTCTCTCCCCTACTCATATTGTTTGGACTCCCTGTGGTGAAATTATGGGATTATGTGAGTATGCGTTGTATAGCATAGTCAGGGAGAGATGGACTTTCATCTCCACCTTTGGATAAAAACAACCACGTCAATAAGATCACAGAATCATTTGAATATTTTGAGAATGTGCAGAACACTATGCTGGGTTCTTGGCATAAAAAGATTAAAATGAAATTTTCCCTGCTCTGAATTGTCCTATATGTTATTCAATGGAGCAGTGGTGAAGAAGGAGTGGAATGTATATAAAGATAAACATAAAAAGGAAGAAACTGGGGCACAGAAAAGAGGCAGAGTATTTTTGAAGAATAATTTAGGAAGAAAAAAAATGAAGTTGCCTGGATTAGGGAAGGCTATTTGAAAACAGGTGGCATCTGAACTGAGTCTTCAGAGAAAAGAAGGATCTAGAAGATAGGTATGATGAGTGCATTACAGTGATGAGAGAAAGAGTTTTCACTTAAATTGTAACCTAGCGTGGGGAAAACAGGGCTTTGTCCCAGGACGCTGACATCTAGTGACTCCTTTTCATCATGCATGCTGTCCCCATACCATAACTTATAGTCCTCTATTGGCCCATCCTATGATATGAGGGGCAATTCTCCTGAATCACCACACACACACACACACACACACACACACACACACACACACTCCAAGAATCCTGTTGTTTTAATGTCCTGCTCAGGGTCCACTTTGCCCCCTGCCAATCCCTCTTGGGGAAAATGGCCAAATCAATCCCTCTCCTGCCATGATAGCTCTCTGTGTCCTCATTCCTTGGCCCTACTCACTTGTTTTGATCCCAGGAGAAAATAGTAATAGTTCTAGCTCTGAATTTAAAAAATACCCAGAGGTGGGGAATGTCAGTTTGAGGATTTCATATTATATCCTGGAGGCAATAGAGTCCCTGAAGACAAAGCTAATAATTATGTTACGGTAAAAACTGTATACTTAGCATCAAGCCAACATGGTGTTTCCATTGTAAATTCACAACCTAAAATTAGGCTATGAATGAAATCATACCTTTAGGTGGAATCTCATTGTTTGGAGACATTGGCTTTCAAAGACCATTCGTAGTCTTTTCTAGGAAGGTTTTTAAATTCACAGCATATTCTTAAATCTTAACTGGAGCCACTAAGAATGCCTGCAAATACTGTCTGAGTTTAGCATCAGTGTGTTCAGAGAATGAGTTATATTCAAATAAATTACATGAAATGGAAGAAGTCTCTATCATTGAATATTGGTGAGTTACCATGACAGAAACTAACTTCATACTGCCAAGGGAAAAAAGGTTTCTTGGTGTCTTAATGACTATGGTAGCTGTATGCCTGGAGCAATGCTCAATTACTACAGAATCCTAAAAAGAAAGACATTTTTGCTTATAATGCAGTAGAAGAAAAACCTTCAGTTGCTTAGTATACCTGAAGGTATGAGAAGAGATTGCTGTGGGATGGAAATGTAAGTCTGAAATAAATCTGCTTTTCCTGTGGCACTAATACTTTGAAATATTAATACAGTATAAGTATTAAATGCTTTATTGCTGAGCTTACAAAAATAGGTTAAGTAGTCAAGGTAGTGCATCAGCTGCCTAACCTGATGGGAGAATAGATTGCAAAGGGAAAAACCACAGTAACAATTTTATCAGTCAATCAAAAAGCATTTATTAAATGCTTACCATGTGCCTGGCATTGTAAGCCCTGGGGAAACGAGGAAATATAGAGTTCTACAGACATGTCTCAGAGTGATAGGTTATAATTCTTATAGTCAATGCGGCTATGAGCTCTGAAAAGCAGCTTAAGGAGTAAATTACCAAAATTACAAGTAGTGAAATGTTCATGGTGATTATCAAATACTGTAATGTCAAATATCAAAACATAAGCATTCCATTCAAGGCAACTACTGACGATAACAAGTCGACCAAAAAATGCCGTGGAAGCTAAAAACGGCTAGAAAGCACAATAGTGAAGTAAGAAGAGAAGTGACTACAGCTGAAGTCAGAAAACTTGGGTTTTCCAGCCAACTCTTCCACTTAATCATGTGTCTTCTTGTCAAGTCACTTAACCAAATCTATGGACTTTTTGGTAATTTTATGAAAGGAAGGTTTTCTTGGGATGGCACAGCAACCAGAAAGCTGGCCTTGGAGTCAGAAATAATTGTATTTAAGTCCAGTCTCTGAAATTCAGATGACTGTGTGAAGGTAATTTAGCCCCTTGGCATTCTAGACAATGCTGTAAGTTCTCAACTTGCGTTATTAGAGGTTCCTTACCTGGAAGTTTCCTAAATTAATGAAGTCACTCGTTCAGACTCTATCCCTATGGACCTCACTTGGGAAAAATCTATAGACCTCCATTTACGCGTCTAAATAATAAGGTGGTTGGTCTAGGTTCCTTGCAGTGCTAACATGTTATGATTTTATGTCTCACAATCCTCGAAATACACAGCCTGGTAGAGTGATAAAAGTGAAGAAAAGACCAGAGAGCTCTTCCAGCTGTTTTAAGTATGAAAAACTGAAGCTCAGATTGTTCAAGTGACCTTCTTAAACTTGCACAACTACTTAGTAGAAGAACCTAGGTTTCTTGACTCCCAGATCAATATGTTCCCCATTATACCATACCGCCTTCCAACAACAAATACATAGTAAAAGGGAGCAGAGATCATGAAATGGTACAGGAAGGAGGATGATATAGTAATAGTGGGCTAGGACTTCTGGTACCTTATCTCTGCTAAAAGCAAAATAGCTTACAGTTTGTGATGCACCCTAATGACCAGAATCAGAACTGGTTGCTGAAATAAAAATAGCAGGAATTTTGGTTGCTAGAGATCACTCCAGCATCATGCATGTAAAAGAAGAGAGGATAACTTTACACAGCTTGACAAGCACCCAAGGGAAGAAAGTGGTAAATTGTAGAGAAACTAGCATAAGAGGGATAGGAAATGCTCAAGAGTGAAATTTTGAATATGCAGAAAGACACACATATTTTTGGACTTGGCCAATATGAGGGCTTTGTTTTGCTTGACTCTGTATACTAGTTAAATAGGACTGGTTTTTTTTGAAGGGTTCTTGGGAGGGGAAAATAAATGTTTGTTAGTTGAATACAACATAATAAAAATTTATAGATTAAGGCAGAAATGGTTCTGATGAGGAAAAAAGTAAACCAGTGAGAAACTCATTTCCAACTCAAATTTGTAAAAGCCTTATGATTATGAAAGAGTAGGTTATAATCTTATAAGAACTCGGCCAAGACCCAGAATAAAGTGAGTGAGTACTCAAAGCGTAATTTTAATTGTGTTAGCACAAAAGAAGGATCAGGAAAGGGTTAGAATCTTTATATGAAGTATGAGGGATGACCACAGATGATTGCAAGAAGGCTAAGCTGATGGCTATTATTTTATTTCTGTTTTCTTAGTTAAAGTGTGTAATCTTTGGACAAAGGAGGATAGAATGAAAATGCTTAGGGAGTAGAAACCCATGATACATGGACAATGACAGACTACATCTATTTGCCCTCAATGAGTTCAAGCTACCAAATACTGAGTTGTGCCTGTCTCTAAACATCTATCTCTAAGAGAACTCAACTCTCTTAAAAGTACTCAGGTTAGTAAGACATTAAATGAAGGACAGATTTTATTTAATCCAAAAAAATGCAAGCCACTTCCCAAAGGATTCCAATACTGAAAGAAAAAAGGTGTGATTTATTATGCTATTGTCAATGATCTTTGAAAGATATAGGAAAGCAGGAAAGGTGCTTCAGGATTACAAAAGGACAAATACCTTTCTTTTAAGGCAACAGTGAGGAGTCTTCAAATCACAGACCAGTGAGCTTGACTTTTATTGCTGAAAAAATTCTAAAACACACTATTAAGGTGATGGTTTGTGAGTACTTCCAAAGGGAAACAATGGTCCCTGAACGAGAGTATGAAGAATAGGTTATTAGCAAACTAATTTCATTTCCTTTTTTCATAGGACATCTAAACTAGTTAACCAGGGGATTTCTGTAAATATAGTATATTTAGATTTGAGCAAAACATTTCATAAAGTCTCTCTTGCAATGCTTATGAAATGAGATGAGATAGGTAATGGGAGAAGTAAGCGGATTTGGAATTGGTTGAATAACCAGAAACAAAAAGTAGTATCAATGGTGGAGTGACCTGGGAATCATCTGTCCTCAACCTTGTGCTGTTCAACTTTTTTATCAAAGATTTGGATTAAAGCTTAAATGTGATGCTTATCAAATGTGAAGATCGGCTAAAATTTTGAGAAATAGCTAGCATATTGAATGATAGAGTCTGGATCTAAAAAGATCTTACCAGTCTAGAATAATGGTCAGAATTGCATATGAGTAAATCTGATAGAGATAAAGGTAGAGTTCTATATTTGGATTAAAAAGAAATTATATCACAAGGGGAAGATATGACCAAACTTAAAATTCTTATTAAAAAGAATTCGATGGTTTTAATGGACTGAATTCTCAATATAATTCAAATAAGATGACATGACAGACAAAAAAGGTTTATTGCTATCCTAGAGTACATTGAAAGAAATAGTATCCCCTTCACATAACAATGCCTCGTAAGTGCTTAATAAATTTTTTTCATTCTTCCATTCATTTATTCATCCTATTCAACTATGGTTAGGCTACATGTGGAATACTGTGTTTAGGTTTAGATGTCACAATTTAGGAATGACCTTTCCAGAAGAGGGTGCCCAGGATAATGAGACCATTGAAGAATATACCATATGATTGAAGGAACTAGAAAAATATGAAAGAGAAAATCATTGGGAACATGATGGCTCTCTTTAAAATGTTTGAAGGGCTTGAAGGGCTTCCAAATAAGAGGATTAGGGTTGATATGCTTGCCCTCAAATGATATGACAAAAGTAGGAGAAATAGATTGCCCAACTAAATAATCATTGTGGATTCTGTAGAAGGGATTCTTGGGCAGGAATAGGTTGGTCTAAATAGCCCCTGAGGTCACCCCCAACTCTTAAATTATTAGATCATGTGATAGGGCTGTTTGCCAAGTGCTTTGGAATAATACATCAAGATGATTTGGGCAAGGTGTCCCAAAAAGAACAATCTGCTCTGCAGGCAAGACATGGGCAGAGGAACAAACTGGAATAATCCTTTCTCAGTGTTTAGTCATGTCAACAATACTGGTCCAGTGGAAGGTAAGATTCCCAGGGGTGAGAGTTATTGGAATCCTTTGGGCAGTGGCTTGCATTTTCTTGGATTAAATAAAATCTGTCCTTCATTTAATGTCTTACTAACCTGAGTACTTTTAAGAGAGTTGAGTTCTCTTAGAGATAGATGTTTAGAGACAGGCACAACTCAAATTCTGATGTTCCAGGGGAATCCAGGATGAAGGCAAAAGGAGACTTAGAAATGATTATTGAGGGACCACTAAGCTAAGACCAATTATTTATATAAAGAGGCAGTCAAGTGATGAAGTGGATAGTACTTTGACCCTACATGCAAGAAAACCTGGGTTCAAGTTTGTCTTCAGACATTTAAGTAGATGTATCCTTGGGTAAGTCACTTAACTGTTTTTTCCCTCAACTTCCTCAAATAGAAAATGGGAATAATTACAAAAGCACCTGCCTCACAGAGCTTTTATGAGGATTAAATATGATAATATTTATAAAGAGCCCAGTACAGTGCCTGAAACATAGTAGGTGCTATACGAAGTGAACAATTGTCATTTTTATTAAAGAGGCCTAGTTGAAACATATGTGTGTGTGTATGTGTGTATGTATGTGCATGTGTGTATACACATATATGTATATATGTCTAAAAAGACAAAAATTAGAGATTAGAGAAATAAACAAAGAAATATTTTAAGCCCTGAATCCTAGTTCATAAGAAAAAAGGGGGGAGGGTAGTATTTGAGAAATGAAGAGTATGACTCCAAATCATTTTGCTAGTAAAACCTTGGCAGCTGTATGCCCTAGTAGGAAGAACACTAGACTTGGAACCAGTTGGGAAATGAGTTTGAATTCTGCCTCTGATACTTCCTAGTTACGGGGCCCTGGCCAAATCACCGAACCTCAGTTTTTTTATGCTTAAAATGGGGACAACAAGACCTAAAGATAGTATTTAACTCACATAGATGTAAGAATCAAATGAATAATGAAGCTAAAGCACTTTGCAAACCTTAAAGTACTATGCAAATGTCAGTTACTACTATTAGTAGTGATGTATTTGTAGAATATAGACAGGAGTTCCAAGTCTACTACATTATTGTAGAACGTTCTTAATGTATGGGCCTGACCACATTGTTTCCCTGTAAGACAGACAGACAGACAAACAGATAGATAGATTAAGTTAAAAGCTTCATTGGCTTCCTACTGCCCACAGAATAAAATCCTTCATTCCTTGGAATTCAAGGTGCCAATTTACTAATCCAATCTTATTTCTGAGTACTTCTCCTTCAAACATTCTGCACTCTGGTCAAACTCATTTGTTTATTGTTTTCTTATCTCAGCCTGCGCTTCCCTTCTTAGTCTTTGGCACACTGTTCCTTCATACCCGGAATGGATTGTGTTATGTTATATCTCTCCATTGACATTTCCCCTCCTTTGAGATTTAATGTAAATATGACTTCCTCCTTGATGGCTTCTCTGATCTCCCCAGCCAAAAGCAATCTCTTCCTCACTCCAGGCTCTCCGGTCATTCCCATTAGCCTCTTCTATGTACTTAGTCATTTTCTAACTTGTCTTATAGCTCTTTGTTTACATGTGTCACCTCCTTACTATACATAATCTCGTTATTGTCAGAGACTGTGGGTTTTCATTTCTGCATCCCCACTACCCAGCACAGGTCAACAGGTAGTCGACTAGCATTTATTTAGCCCTTTCTATGTGACAGGCATTATATTGCATGCTGGGAATACAAAGGAAGTCACTCCCTGCTTTCAAGGAATGCCCAGTTTAACAGAGAAGACAATATGCAATTATATACAAACAAGATATAAACCAATAAAATTAGAGACAATTTTTGAGGGAAGCCATAGGCATGAAAGAAAACCAATAATGGTGTGATGCCATGTAAATAGTAAGAATTAAATTATTGGATTATCTTTTACTGAAATAAAGAGATTCTGGGTTAGAAACTAAAGTCGAAAGAATGGAGGGGATGTCAAAATTTGCAGATTATGAGGCAAACCTAACTGCTTCCCCAACTGCTTCCTCAGATCCTAATACCTACATCTGCTTTGCCAAGTGCAGGAAGTGGGTTTTGCCATTTTAGACTTATCATGAAGGCAAGTTGTTTTTCTTTTTTTCCTCACCGTGCTCTTTTTCTGACAAATAGTTCTAGGAATGACCATTCAAGGGTAGACTTCTACAGTTTTCACTTCAGTGGTAAAGCATAAATTAGACTCTGGGTTTCTGGACTGCTGCCATTTTTAAACAGGTGGTCCCCTACTACTTGGAACAGCCTGCTCATTTATATTCAGGTCCTACATTTCTAAGGGTTGAGAAGTTTCAGTGATAGATGACATAAAATGCATGACTAGAGACTCCAGATATTAGCCTAATTTAAGTATCCATATGTTTGGAGAGGGGTGGGGGGAAGTTGAGGGATTTACTTTTTAGCATTCATAGATTTAAGGATTGGACAAATTTGTCCCAGTTGTTTATCTAGTGTATTCAGATAATTCCTTAATTTAACTTCCTCAAGCTTCAATGTAGAAATGTCCAATTCCAAAATGAAGTGATGAAACAGGAAGGTAGGGAGACAAAAAAAATTCTGTGCAGTGGACAAAGCAACACAAGCTCTGATGAGTGCTGTGATTGATGCAGATGTTAAACCTTGATCAAGTTGTACCCTCTGAAAAGTTTGGTTTATGCAGTCCAATTTTGGATTTCCACCTTTTTTAAGTCTGTCAACTAGAGCTTACATTGATTTAGACCTAGAATGTATAGAGCCTGGTTTAGTATTTTCTATGAGACCAAGTTTATACAAACAAAATGGAATTCAGGCATTCATCCTAAGAAGGGCAAAAGCACAGTACAAAGGTGAAGCCAATATATGTGTCTAAATAGTCAGTAGCACTTTTGAGGTAAGATCTAGTTTCAAAGTGGGTGCTCAATGGGACCATCACTGCTAGGTTCATGGTATACTTTAAGTCTGCCTTCTAAAAAATAAATCACCACCCCCAACCAATGTGCTTACCTTTGACAGTCAGCTAAGTAGACAACTCAAAGGGAAAGCATTTTTTACTGAGATGCAGTTGTAAAAGCAATAGTCACAAAATATTCTCCCATAAACTTGGGGTAAAGTCTCCCATAACAACATAGAACATCAGTGAAGAAGACATGGCGTACAGTTGTAGAGAGACACAGATGCAAGGTTAGGCTATTCAAGGCTCCAGCCATGTGAAGTCTTGGTATTTCTTTCCCTATTCATGATATTCTCATAATACTCTCCTCCTGTGCCCAGTGTTTCCTCTGGGAAGGTTTCTCAGCTGGACTCCCTAGAGTCCCTAGAGCTCAACTCCCAAAAGCTAGGGCTCTCTCTTGAATCCAGAGCAGATTTGTTTGTTTGTTTCTTTTTTTTTTTCCTGCTGCCAGAAAAGCTGACAGGGGAGAAAAAAGGACTGGCACTCCTCAAAGCTGTCGCAATGCAGTAACTACTTAGAAAATTCACAAAGACTTCCTAGCATGAGAGACAATGACTAGTGACCATTTAGCTCCATCAGGAAAAACATTCATATTTTGTAAAGGACTGACAATGTGAAAGCCCCTTTTGCACTTGATTTAAGACATTATCACCTTGTTGTCTCTTGTTATTAGTCACTTTTCTGTGATTTCATCAACTTGGTTGGGAGAGAAATCAGTTGCATAGGGCTGTTCCTATCAACTCTTCCACCCCCAATACATTAAGAAACCAGAAAGCTTTGTATAAGCAGATATAGAATGATTTAAGCAAAACAATGTGAACAATACACAAATGACTGCAGTTCTCATAGGATCATAGATTTGAAATTAGAGGAAACCTTAGAGGTCATCTTGTCTGTCTTTTTCATTTTTTTATAAATGGGAATATTACAAAAATCGATAGATGTGCATACATACATATACATACACATGTAGATACATTTATAATCACATATAGACACATATATGTGTCTATGTGTGTATATGCACATGTCCGTTGTGTGTGCATATATGCATATATATTATATATGGTGTCTGTATTTAAGATGTGTATGTATATACATATATATATAATACATACATACATATATATATATATATATATATATATATATATTCCCATTTTACATATGAGGAAATTAAGGCACAATGATTTATCCAAGATCACATAGGTAGTAAATGGCAAAAGTAGAATTTGAACCTTCTGACTCCAAATCAAGTATTATTTCCACTGTGCCAGTGAAAAGAAGATTAAAAGTAAGCCCAAACTCTGAGTAATTAAAATAACTAACATTGATCCTAAGGACTAGAAAATGAAATATAATTGTCTCCTCTCAACAGACAAGTAGCAGGGACAAATGGTTCACACTACTTCAGACAATCTCACTATAGAAGTTGTATTTGTCCCTCCCCTTTTCCAAGATGAATTGTCATCCAATAACCTTTATCCCACCTTTTCCATATCTTGCTCTATAAATTAGTCTTCTTTATTGTACCTTTCATCTCTTTCTCTACACTAACTCTTTCCCCTATGCCTGTTGTAAGGTACTTCCCCTTTTTCATGCAGACATTCCATCTGCTGAAAGAGAAAAAATATGACAATCATATAAGATAAAGTGATAAAAAAAATCAACTTGAGAAAAAACATCCTCTGAGGTAAAATGTTGAGTAGAGATATAGACTATTTTGGGTGCCAGAGAGGGAATTCCTCTTCAGATGAATACACCAATTTGCAGGAGCTGTTCGAAGGTAGAACTTTGAATGACGTTTAGCGTTTTAAAGGTTATATTTGATAAGTATATAAATGAAATAACTTTTATGCCTGTGGGAAGAAAATATAAGACAAAGGGTTTTTTTTTACCTAGTGTCCATGAACACATGTGTTTTATGTATGTATGCATATATATTTAATGAATTTTAATTTTTTTATTTTAATGTTTTGTCAGTTTTAATTTTAATATAATTGGTTTCCTTTATAATCCTATTAAATTTATTGTATGCATTTAAGAGTATTATGTGGATAAGGGGTCCATAAGCTTCACCAGATTGTCCAAGTCTCTTGTCTCTCCCCTATTTAATTAATCTTATATACAGATTAATTTCTTAAAGAATAGTTTTGTTCATGCGACTCTCCTACACACACACACACACACACACACACACACACACACACACACGCAAACTTCAACGACTCTACTTGACTAGATAATAAAATCCAAACTCCTTAGCCTGGTATCAAAGTTTTCTCCATAATATAATTCCAACTTGACTTTACCACCTGAGGAGTATTCTTCACATATCCAACACCATAGCCAATCTGGACTATCCAGTGATCTTTTCTCATTTCTCAACTTCTTGACCTCTTTATAATGTTTTATACTATTAACTTCTAGAAACTCTTTCTTCCTTAGGCTTTTCATGGCATTGTTTTTTCTTACTTTTCCTCCAATATGCCTTCCCCCTGTTTAAGTCTTCTTTGATGAATCATGCTTCATCTTCTTTGCGTGAATATTCCACAAAGTCCTATCCTGGACCCTGCCTTCTCTGTATGCTGTTTCTCTCGGTGATCTCTTAAGGTCTCCTTGGTTCAATATATGTACATCCCTAGTCTCTCTCATGGGTCTTGAAATCATCAGCTGCTTATTGAATATTTCCAATTGGATGTCCTACAGGCATTATCAAATGCAGAATGTCACCAAAACAGAATTCATTACCTGCCCCCCGCCACACACGTACACCAAATCCACTCCTCTATAAGATTTCCTTTTCTCCATCAAGAGTACCTCCACCACCCTTGCAATGACCAAGGTTTGCAACTAGGGTTTTCCCTTGATTTTTCACACTCAGTATCACATAATTAAAGGATTGGAAGAGATCTTACTAGTCATGCAGTCCAATCCAAACATGAAAAGAGTGCCCACTGTAATATAGACAATGAATTGTCATCCATATCCTCCTGGAAGGGGAAAGGTATCTACTTCTCAAGGTAATTCATTCCTTTTTGAATACTTACTTTTTAGAGTCATATCATACTCAAGTCTATCCCAATCTTTCTTATAAGCAACTTAATTACTAGTAACAATCTTAGACATGGGTTTTATGTTTTCCATATATAAAAGGTAAGTATTCTATCCTTATTTAGTCCCTTGTAATTGATCATTGTTGTGCACCTTATATTTCTCTTAGCTCTTGTAGGTCAAATATTCTATTGAGGTGAGGGATTTTTTTAACAGAGTTCTGAAGGTCTGACAGTTGATCAAATGTCAAATTATGCTTAGTTTTGCTGGGTATGATATTTTTGAGTGGAGACCCAGTTCTTTAACTCTTTGATATATAGTGTCCCAAGACCTGTGATCTTTTAGTGTCCCCAATGCTGGGTCTTGCGTGATTCTGATTGTGGTACCATCATATGTAAATTGTTTTTTTCTTATTGCTCGTAATATTTTGTCCCTGATCTGGGTGTTTCAGAATTTAACTATAATATTCCTGTAAGTTGTCTGTGTAGTGTCTCTTTCAGGTAGTGATTGGTAGATTTTTTTTTCTATTTCTACTTTCCCTTCTTGTGCTAATGCTTCAGGACAATTTTATTTCCCTATTTCTTGTGTTATTGTAGCAAGATTCTGTTTTTGTTCAGAACTTCAGGTAGTTCAATTATTCTCATGTTTTTTCTTCTTGATCTGTTCTCTAGATCCACTCTTTTTCTTATGAGATGTTTCACATTCTCTTCTATTTTTTCATTAATATATATATTTATACATTTAATTTCTTCATCTCTTGTAACTTCACTGACTTCCCCTTGTTCAATTCTGATTTTGAAGGTGTGATTTTCTTCCTTAAGATTCTGGATCTCTTTTTCTAATTAGTTGACTTTTTTGTCAAGTCATCTTGTTTTTCTTGTATTATTTTTCTTTTTCTTTTTAATTTTTCCTCAACCTCTATCATCTGATTTTTAAAGTCTTTTTTAAAGTCCTTCAATAAATTCTTTTGGGCTGGTGACCATTTGATGTTACTCTTGGGGATAGAAGGGGGTCTCTTTGCATCCTCTGAAATCAAACCCTGTTCTTTTCCATTCCCATAGCAGCTCTCTGTGGTTGGATTCTTTCTATTTTGCCTGTGTACTTCTTTTGTAATCACCTCTTGTCCTGGGGTATGGGGGATGGTGCCTCTAGCCTCTGATCCTCTTCAGTTCTCCCCTCTGAGCTTGAGCTCAAACCACTACCTGTAGTCTCCAGTAAGTGCCCACAATCAGCAGTGCCCCTGCCCCATTGCTTCCACACTCATTGTGTGTGAGTTAGTTCCTTCTCCCTGCAGAAAGGTCTCAGCTCTCCAAAGCACAGCTGGGTCTGGCATTCCTTGTCAGCAGAGGTTCCCTAGATCTTCCCAGGGTCAGACGTCCAACTCCCCTCACTCTCCCAGGGATAAAAGTTCCTGTGTCCCTCCTGAAGCAGCCTCCAGCTAACCCCAGGGCTTGCCACTTGTGCTTAAAGTAGTTTGCCACAGACCTTAACCTGGAGGTAGTTATGCTTCATGGGTAGGTCTTCTCTGACTGTCTCAAGAGGCCCCCTATTCTGCTCCTACACTTACTCGTTTTCACAACTATATGTTTGCCCAGAGGCACTATTTTATCTCTTGTGGAGGAAAATCTTGAGAACTTGACATTTTCTGACTTACTTTGCCATCAACCCAGAATCCTCTTGCAACTCCCCTGCTCAAAGAATTCTGTCTGCCTAGTATTTCTAGGAAAAAATACAAAATACCTTATTTAGCATCTAAAGTCATTCACAATCTATCTTCAGCTACTTTTCTAATACTTCATACACTTTATGATACCTTTAAACCATTCACATACAATATGCCAGTTCTTGCCTTCATTCATGTCTTTGCACAGTTTCTCCCCCAAGCCTAGAATGCATTATTTCTTCATCTTCTCTTCTTAGAATGCAGTTTCCTAACTAACCTCAGTTCAAGAGCTTCATACAGCCCCCCTTCAGCTGCTAGTGTTCCCCACCCCCCAAAATTGTCCTGTGATTATTTTTTACATATATTTGCCCCTATCTATTTACTTGATTTTCCTGGTAGAATATAAGTTCCTTGAGGGCAGTCCATTTTGTTTTGTTTCCTTAGTACCGGGCATGTATTAAGTACTTAGGAAATGCTTATTAATTGACTAATTAGCTCTTAAATATATTAAGTGCTTTACTGTTGTCCAGTCATTTCCTTGTGCTTAGAATATCCCTTCCCCTTTTTCTGATCTCCAGCTATCAGAATTCAACCCATCTCTCAAGGCTCAGCTCCAGGGAAACTGTCACTACGAACCTTTTCCTAAAAACAGGATAATTAAAAAAAAAAACAAAACTCTCTTTCTTCTTTACGTACAAAACACTTTGAAGTTTTGTTTTGGTCTAGACAGACCCACAATTTCATACAGGTAGGGCAATAGTCCTCAAAAAGTGTGTTCTGCCCAGAGAAACATTCAAGGGGTCAGTAAGGGTAAAACCAATTTAATAATTATGTCTATTAAAATTCTCTTTCTTTTTCTTGCAATGTATCTGTGAGAGGCCAGATTATCTTTATACACATCAACCAATACAATATATCACATGAGATTAAATGCAGAGATGAGAATCCAACTCTTTTTTATTAATCTAGATAGTAAAGAGACTTGCGAAACTACACAAAACAATGGAATTCTCCACACTAATATTTTTGTTTTGGAAAATCATCATTGTTCATTTTAAAATGTAATGTTGACATAATGCATGTTATTTTAAATTAATAAATATTTCAAAATTTTTATCAGTTTTAATTTCTAATATGATTAATACTGATAGATATAACTCACATAAACCAAAACTCTTTGGGTCTCTTAATAATTTTTCAGAGTGTAAAGGATTCCAGAGAGCAAAAAGTTTGAGAATCACTGTTATAGGGAATTTATGGTAAAGAAACACCTTTTACCAATTCAGGTCAGTCACTGTTTTTTCAGCATAAACTCTGAAGATTATCCCTCTGAGCAAGTCACTTAGCCTTTCATATAGCATTTTAAGAGTATATGCTAAATAACCATCACTAGAAACAAACATACAAAATAAATGGTAAAACCTTGTCTAAAATTCTTAGCGTTTAACAAACAACAAACCCACATAAACAGTTTTATTTTGTGTTCTCTTCTAAATAGATCTGAAGTTTGACTACTACTTATTTTTCTTTCTTTTCTTCTTTTTTCATTTTCCCTATGCCTCTTTAAATAGAGATTCAAATCAATTTGGCTTATTTTTCCATATAACATAATCCATAGTATATAAAACACCATAAAATGTGAGAGCCAGTAGACAATGGAAGAGCAAACTGATGTAGTAAGTTATTTTTATCATCCAAGGATTATGATAAAAAAATTAATAAAACCAATTCTATTTTTCAACGTAGGAAAGCATTTCTTCCTTTATATTTTTATTATTTTATTTTAGGGTTTTACTATTTTTAATATCAGGAAAAATGTTTTTTATAGCTAAACATGGTTCATACTAACCTACATAAAAAAATCAGAGCCCCCCCCAGATCATCATAGTACATCATTCTATGGATTAAATTTATTATAGTTTTCATATTGTTATTTTCGAATCAATATCAATATTTGTCAACAGAACTTCTAAGAGTAACCAGTTCACATTTATTCACAAGTATTTTAAAAATACTATGCATCTGAGTTATACATCACAGTAACCTAAGATCTCATTGTAATTTATATCATTTAACTTGAATTTAAATCCTATCCATGCTCATTCATTCATATGACAGAAATAATTATGCACCTTAGTTCTCTAATACAGTGATATAAGATTTCATTGCTATTTACATACTTCATCCTAAGTTCACATTCTAACACTTTAAGAGGCAATAGTTTGACTGAAATAATTTTCAAAATAAATTTCAAAAAAATTAACCTAAATATTTCCTTCCAAATGGCAGATTATATACGCTGGATAAGATCCATTCATTCATCTATTTGTTTAACAAACAAGATACTCTGCTAGTTCTGGAGAAATAGAAATAAAAATCAGACCAGGTCCCTTCCCTAGGAGGATGTAAAATCTGCTCTGTCTAGATAGATGATGATAACGATGAAGATAGATATAATTAGCTATAATTCAAAATAGAAAGATGCACAAAAATAATACAAAGTCCCATTAGGAATTCAGAGGCATTCTTTACTCTGGAGAGAATCAGGAAAGGCTTCCTGAAGAGGCTATTTGACCTAGGTGGTAATGGATGAGTGAGACACCAACAGGAAGTGATAGGAAGAGTATGTGAGAATATTGATTTCTTCTTTTATGTTATATCAATGAAATAGAGATTAGTATTACATTAGAGCAGTACTCTCAGAGAGGAGTAAAATTCATATATCATGGGAACAGAGGAGATTAGCTGCTCAGATACCTGCACTTCTCAAAAAAAACAAAAGCCAGTTTCTTCCAGGAAACACAAAGGTGAACTATGGTTCCCTGGATCTAGGTCCAAATGGGTCGGTTCTCAGAATCACATGGAGTCACAAATGGCACAGAGGCACCTGACTTACAAGGTCTGGCAAAACATTCCTCTTGAAGACTCCGTCATATAAATCAATATAATTATGAAGGTCAGAAAACCCATTCAAATAGACAAGGAATTAGGTGACACCATCAGTTTTGAATCTTAACAGTGATCTTTATGGACAATTGATTTGACATAGAGAAAAAAGAGTTGACAAGTGATGAGACATCTGTGCAGTAGTATGACTCCTGCTCCTTCTCTGCCCAAGAGGTGGGTCTGATCATTCACATTTTCTTTGTTCAGAAATGCTTTGATATTGCCCTCTCTGGCATGTCTACCTGAAGAGAAAAAGGGGAATATACATTCTGATATGTATGTGTTGGAATATGTTGGTAAATTCATTGAACAGCATGGAGGGTTTTGGAAGCAATTGGGGTTAAGTGATTTGCCCAGCATCACACAGCTAATAAGTGTCTGAGGCCAGATTTAAACTCAGGTCTTCCTAACTCCAGGGCTGTTGTTCTAGCCACTATTCCATCAAGTTGTCCCTAACAATATTTTTCCTTGTTTGACCTTAAATCAGTTTAAGAATGCATAAGAAACAGCTCTGGCCCAGTAGATAGAGAGCTGGTTCTGAAATTAAGAAGACTTGGGTTCAGGTGCTGCTCGGACACAAGATGCCTCTATAATCTTATCATGTCATTTGGCCTTTTAGTGCCCAGGTATTTCTTTAAACTAAAAGTTGCAGGAAAGGGGTCAGGGTGTATTGGGGAAAGTTCTTCACACAGAACTCATTACTCTAGTTAAATCAAAAGTCTGATGGAAAAAAAAAAGAAAGTTATATGAGCTTCCAATTTACATCCATGGAGGGAATTTGAAAACTGGGAATTCCTGGCCCCAGTAAAATCAGAAGCAAGGACAAGAGGAGAATAAGGTGGTAATATGCCCGACCTTGTAATCACCATAAATTCCTTTCTAAAATTTGGCTGACTTCTTACCCCTATCCCTGTATTCTCAATTTACTGGTTGTTCAACTATTGGCAAGTTGCTAAACCACTTTAAGTTTTAGTCCCTCATTTCAAAATTGGAAATGATGGTAACGACTCCACTACGCAATGGCAAAGATCAAATGACATAATACATGTGAGAGTAATTTATAAACTTGTCAAGTGTCATACAAATATGACAAATACAATGTCATACAAATAGTAATTAATATATTGCATTTTCCTTTTCTTCTTTCCTTTACCACCATCCTTTGGTTGTTACCTTTGCTATTTTTTTGCTATTTCTTCACTCCCTCTCATCAAGTTTTCAACATGTTTAGGTGGAATTTGAAGCTTGTTCTCTAGCAGTTGCCGTCTTTCATCTTCTTCATGGTGAAACCTAAAGAGATTGCACTGAAACACCATCCTGTAAAGCTCATTGTCAGTCCTCTTTTCTGCAGCGCCATCCAAAAGAACTACCTTCTTGTGAAGTATGGATTTTGTCCTTTTCAGTTTAATTTGATAAACATTTAGATTTCTATTATGTGTGCAAGGCTCTAGGGATGCAGAGATATACATCAAAGAATCTTTGCCCGCAGGGAATTTCCATTCAATTGTTCTTTCTTCTTTTGATAGATCTCCAAGCTGGCAATGCAGATCACAATTTCTTCATGAATCTCATCTGTGATATTTGAAAAGTTTGAGATGTATGATTTCTGCATAGTCTATTTTATTAATAATGCTAGCATATTATTAATAAAAGTCAGCGGCACTCATGAATGTCAAGGACTCTTAAAAAAATTTGCCTAGTAACTAGAAATAACTTTAGTCATAAGAGTGATGTCAAATCTACTTCCAAGCTTGGATGTTTTAGGCTGATGACTCTTTCAAGTGGGTCCTCAAAGCAATGTTTGGACACCACACAATTCCTCACCACAATCCTGTCTGTCATTGACAATTTTCTATTTCCTAAATCACAACATAAACAACTTTTAAGCTAGTTTTATTTACATATTTAGGCTCTCACAGAATATGGCACTATTTTTAATAAATCACAAAATCCACTAATACACATAAAAACCTTTCCTTTGAATATTTTAATATTTCCTATATGAAAAATAGTCAATAGTGGAACAGTGGAGAGAGCATTTGTTCTGAAATGAGAGGACTTGGGTTCAGCTCCCTTCTCTAATACTCAATACCTATATGACCTATGTGACTTTTATCTCTAGAGACCTCAATTTCCTCATCTATAAAATGAAAATGTCTGAAGCCCTTTGAAGCTTTAGATCTATGATTCTTTGACAATTGTATGTTTCAGGGTTAAAATAAGCACCACCATGTCTCACTGACATTTTGAAGAAACTGTTTGAGCAAAAGAGTTTTGCTAAGATGGCTCCAAATCTGGAGCTTAAAAGAAAACAAAAACTTTCACCATGGCAGGCTGTAAAATTATGCTGTTTAATTCACAGAATCACAGAATTTGAAAATTGGAAGAGACCTCAGAGACCAGCTAGTCCAAAAATTACACAAAGCATTGTTTACAAACCTATCAAGTGGTGATCTATCCTTTCCTTGAAGAGGAGGAACACACAACCTCTAGAGGAAGCCTGTTCCACTTAATAGTATTAATAACTAATCTTTATATAGTACTTACTACATACCTGGTACCATGTTAAGCACTTCACAATTGTTATCTCCTCTGATCTCCACAAAAACCCCTTTCATCCCCATTTTTACAGATGAAAAAAATGAGACAGACGTTAAGTGATTTTTGAATTTTCTAATTGTTAGAAAGAAATCTTTCCTGGCAGCAATCTAAATCTGACTCATCTCAACTTCTACCCACTGCTTTTGGGATCAAATAGAAATAATTTAATCCCTCTTCCATATGACAGTCTTTTGAGTACTCTAAAGCAGCTATTATCCTCTTTCCCTTTCCCCCTCAGTGTTCTCTTCTCCAACCCAAATATTCCCAATGCTATCAAATAATCTATATGACATGGCTTCAAAACCCTTCACCCACCTGGTTATCCTCTTCACAATCTCCAATTTATTCTTCAACTGTGGTACCCAATTTGAACACAGTTCTAGGGTTAGAGTTAAAAGCTTGCCTTTGAGTCCTGATAAAGGCAGAATACTCTCAAGATTTTTTGGGAAACCCATCATCTATTATATTAGCTTTCTTCTATCTTTGTGTCATTTGAAAATTTTATGAAGATGCCATCTTGTCTACATCCTAGTCATTAATAAAATGTGAATCAGAACAAAGAAAAGCACAGGTCCCTGAGACGCTCCTCTGGAGACCTCTTGTTGCATTGACATTGAACCATAAACAGTTATATATTTGAGTCTGGCTATCCAGTTCTGATCCAACTAATTATCATCAGGTTGACATCTCTACATCTTCTCTACAACAATAGTATGAGATAGTTTGTCAAAAGTTTTGCTAAGACATAGAAAACTATATTCTAGCATTGTCTTCATCCACTAGATTAGTAATCCTGTCAAAAAAGGAAGTAAGGTTAGTCTGGCATGGTCTATTTTGGGGAAGCCATGTTGACTCTCTTTCATCCTTGTCCTTTCTAGATTTTCATTAATCTTTTTAATGACCCATTCTAGAATTGTCCCAGGAATCAAAGTCAGGTTCATTGGCCTATTAGTTTTACTATTCTTTTCTCTGTCTCTGTCTCTTTCTTTCTCTAACACTGGGGTGATATTTTCCCTTTCAAGTTCAAAGCAATGCTTCTCTCTGACAGAATCCTCAAATCTGTAAAGGCTCTGATTTTAGAACTGCTTGCTATTCCAAAATATTTTAGCCTTCCAAGTCTGGTTTCTATAGGGTCTTTAATGTGATTCCTGATTCCAATCTTCAATACCAGTAAACTGAGGAAAGATAAATGGAAAACATTCTTTCAAATCTCTGTACACATTCCTCAAAATCAGTGGCTTTCATCCATGTTTTTTAAAAACTTCAACTGTCTTAATTTATAAGTGGCCTTTGGCAAATCATTCACCTATCTGAGTCTCAATTTCTTCATATATAAATTAGGGATGGCAATTATTTTTGTTTAATACCTCATAAGACTATTAAGATGTTAAAAAATAATATATGTAAACTGTTTTGTAGAATGTGCAGCACTCCATCAATGTGTTCTTATTGGAATTTTAAATACTATAAATTTTTCCATACAGACTCATTGGTAATTGTCTTTAATTTTTAAAGAAACTAGTCCTAAGATTAATAGTTTAAAAATTAAACAAAGCATTTTGGGCAAAAAAAAAATGAAGAGTCAGGATCACTCCTTTACCCTATTAGAAAATGAAAACTAATTATTTACCTCTCAACCTTAGCCTGAGATTATCTGTTTAAATCAGTTATTTCCTGGCTAGAGGGTAAAATTTGGATCTTTATTTGGGGGACTAGGGATAATAGAATATTAGCAAAAGAATTCTGATTTTCCTTAGTTTGACATCTTCTGTTGACTTCATGCTTAGGCCTAGACCTTGAACAAGTAATTTTATCTTTATAGCCATTGCATCTTCATCTATAAAGTGAGAGTACTGTGTGCCCCACCTATTCCACAACAGTGTTGTAAACTGTGTAATTTGTGATTTGCTTGGTTCCTTGACCACCCCTTCTTTGATACTATTAAATTAGGTCATTTTTTAGTTATTAGTATTGCTTACATTGGCCCAAGTCAGAACATTCTTTTTCTTCACAAGTTGCTTTAACATAACCATTCTGGTATCTTTTTAAAACTGTTTCTTCTTTTTGCTAGAGTACCAGAGACTGCAATAGAGTCATAAGAGAATTATCCATATCTACTCTTTTAAATAATGTTGCTGACTCACTTATAATTCAGTTGCTAGGATTTCTTTGAAAAAATTCACCCAGGTACTTTTGGGAAATAAAAGCTTGTCAGGCCAAAAATTTTTAGCTACTCTTCCAGAAGTCTGGATAATCTTCATTTTCTCTTGACAGACATTTGGTAGAAAGTATACATTATTAACGCATGTCCAAAGTCACTGACAAGCGCAGTTGGCACAAGAGAGTTTTCTCTTTCATAGTACAAAGAGCACTGGCACATAAATTTTAAGACTTGGGTCCAAACTCAATCTGTCTTACTAACTGTGTGATTCTGAGCCAGTCATATAGCCTCCGTTAGTCTTAGTTTTCTCATCAGTAAAACAAGAGGCTTAAACTAAATTATATATAAAATCATTTTGAGCTCAAATGATCTATGTTTTGAAATAAGCACCAACACCCATGTACAAATTGATTTGTCTTGTAATCTGTTTTACTATTGTATTGAAAAATTTAGCTACACAGATTTTGAAAATGAAAATCCAGTGTTTTTGCCTCACTAAATAACCCTACTAGAGTAAAATCTCTAATTAAAATTCCATGACTTTTGTTACTTCTCAACACTTTTCTTAATCTCACTAGTCAAAATCAGGACCACCTTGATTTAACCAGCATATTTTAGGATTCAGAGAGGTGAAAAGTGATTATGCAAATATTTCTCCAGCTTCTATTTTCTTCTCTACCCTGCTCACAGTGATTCAAGATAGTCAAGAACTCAAGCTTCCTTACCCCAAGGGGATTTATTTTCATTACTCTAAATCATCCCATGGAGCTAAATGGTTACTCTTTATTTCTGCTTCCCACCCCATCATATATAAGACAGAGTATTACTGGGCTCTTTCCCACGGTCCCTTACATTGTTCAAGTATAAAAGAAAAAAAGAAGATATTCGTGAGCTAAAGCTCTGAAATAGTCTTTATTTTCAATTCAGAAAAAAAAAAAGCAGTTTATGTTACCCAAGTTGTTGCATTACATTTGTTTGAAAATATCAGTGTTACACCTACTTTATTTTTCCTTCTTCTGGACATTTGTTGTATGTTAGTGGGTCTCATAGTTTATTTAACTTATAAGATAAAGGGTCCATTTCCTACTGTCAGTGGAAATGTCTGTTTTAAATGTTGCCCAAAGACTGCAAAGAGGCCAGTGCAATTGACATTTCCTAAAAAGAGACTTAAACTATTGCCTACAAAACTCACTGGGACTAAAACGGATTTTTACATGGAAGTGATATCAAAACAGCTACAGAAAATTATGTGACACTGCTTCTTTTTTTTTTTTCGTTTTGGTAATACTTTATTTTTTCCAAATACATGTAAAAACAATTTTTAACATTTGTTTATTAAAATTTTGAGTTGCAGATTCTCTCCCTCTTTCTCACCTCTCCCCCTCCCCTAAGACAGCAAGCAACAAGTGTCACTTTTTAACAAATCTTTGTCCCGAGTGTCATTTGGATAATTCCTTGTACTTTCCAAGAATTTTTCTCAGAACTGCTGCTCATACTTTTCTGTTCGGTATCCATAACTTACCATTATTTCATTCCCAGGTTCCCAGGTACTGCTGGTTTCACATCAGGGTTTCCCAATTTTAGACAGCCGCCAAACAAGGAAGACATTTCTGCTTAAGTAATTGAACCTAGGTAGCATTTGGAAAGCCGATTCCCATAATTTACAAAACTCTGAGCTTCCCATGGAGAAGCATCATTCCCCCACCCCCTACCAAGCCTTCATACAACTATAGAGATGAGTTTATCATCTAAATTACAAGTAAGCTGGGGTCTGATTTTTAATTTGTTCTGGCATGCATTTGAGGAGAACATCTGTTCAGCACATGTTTTACCTTCCCTTTTATACAAGTTAAGATACTTTCCCCTCCCCCTCAACAAAAGCTCCTAAAACCAATCTTTTTGAATCTTACTATTTTAAAGCTCAAAATACAGTTAAAATGTTTTTTTAAAACCCACAACCACACACCTGTTAAGTAGAAAATAAAATTCAATAGTGACTGGAATAATCCTAAAGATGGATGAAATCATTCCCATCTGTAAAATGAGAGGGTCAGACTAGATGACCCTTCAAACTGTAACATTCTATGACTCATTGAATTAGAAAAGGCAAGAATTATAGCCCTTCACCCTAAATGAGCTCTTATCTGGCAAGAGGATTTAAAGTTTTGGTTAAATTTTCCCTTTTGCTTTTCTTCTTCAAATTGGAGTTCCAGTTTAGGCAATAGTTGTTCTAAATTATAAAGGAAGCTAAATATTTCTTGTTGAATCAGTACAATGCCCATGCCACATCTAATGAATCTGTCCTAATTTAGAAGATTCCTTGTTCAGTTTTCAAAAGAAGGGTGTTTCAATACATACCTTTTTTGGTTCAGCTGGTTCCACATACTTCATCTGCCACCAGTTATTTTGCCTCTTTATAATTACTGCATGATTGCCCTTCAGCACCATTGTAATTGTAACTTTAAACTCACCCACATGTGCTAAAACATTCCTGAAAGTACAATCCTCTGCAAAATAATGCTAGACACTACAATAAAAGAAACCCATATGTGTTAAGGCAAGCACAAGGTGTTAAACTGGGAAGGAATAAGAAAGAAATGTTTTCAAAGTAAACTCTTGAACAA
Organism: Potorous gilbertii; assembly: GCA_028658325.1. Taxonomy (NCBI): domain Eukaryota; kingdom Metazoa; phylum Chordata; class Mammalia; order Diprotodontia; family Potoroidae; genus Potorous; species Potorous gilbertii. Next base: position 206,453,376 of record CM053771.1, on the reverse strand, counting down.
ATCCAATGTGATTTCATTATTATAAAAATATTTAACTTCCGGTTTAGATACATGAGGCCTGAGACTACAATCTTAGGAAATATGTCGGTATTAATAAGCACAATAGGGATGAGTCAGCCTTCAATATAACAGCCCTTTCTACTACAAACCTACTTTGGTCAAACCCATCTAATATAACCATATAGAACAGAAATATGGGAACTTAAAAAGGACGAAACACAAATAGGAATTCAAAAAGAATAAACTCTTTTAAAGTTCTTTGTTCAAAGGGATGTTTCTCTGAAAGAAATTGGGAGAAATGTATTGCAAAATGTAGATAACATAAAAACAAAAGATATTTTTTAATCAATGCATTGCTTATATTAGCTTATACTTCAGTCAAATGTTGAAAATAGACAAGGCAGGGGTGGGAGGTATGGAGAGAGAATCTGATATCAGTCCTTTTGCATCATCAATAAATAACCATAGGGAATTCATGCAGAGACCCACTTTTCTAATTCTCTATTCACTGATTCAGACTATTATTGATGAAGCCAGAAGTAAGAGTCTGGTGCTGCTTTCAGTCTCATGTATCAACCTATTTATTTTTGCTTGGAAAATATGCAGCTGTTCCTTTGGGAGTCTCAAGGAAGTAAAGTATATGAGTTGTAAAGAAGGGAAGTTCCCTGAATTTATGGACTGGATGTCTAATTTTTATTCAACACCTGTTCTTTGCTTTTGGTACTGAATGGCCAAATTTTGAAATACTATGCTTGTGCCTGAAAAAAATGGCAAAATATTGAAGTAGAATTTCATTTTTACTCTCTGCTTTTTACCTTTGAAAATTCCTGAAAAACAGAAAGGTACTGTATCAACATATCCTAGATTATTACTACATAGACTCATAGATCTAGAGCTGGAAAAAAACTAAGGTGGCACTCCACCCCACCCCTCCAGGCCTCAATTTCCTCAAGTGTAAAGTGAAGAAGGTAGATTTATTGGTAGTCCTTCATTTTTTAAAGAGGACCAATGATCTCATGGGGTGATGTCTTGACTCATATGTGAATTGGATTTAAGTGGGGCACAGTTGCATAAAGTTGTCAGCCTCAACTTCTCTCCCAGTTACCAAAGTCCAGAGGCAGGACAGAAGTCAGGATGACTATCAGTGGTCTGGGAAGCAGTGGATGACTTTGGCATCTGTGATGTCTGACCAAGCTCTAAGTATTCCAGGAAGCCTACTTCTGCTCCCTCAGTGCCTGGGACAGTTCTACCAAGCTACGATCACTGAGCATGCTACAGTTCCTTGGAGCCACGGTAAGAGTGGACTAGGTGACCTCTAAAGTGTCATCCAAGCCTAAGTCTATGATGTTCTCATCTACTCCCACCCTGTCATTTTAAGGAGGAGAAAACTGAGGACCAGAGAAGTTATATAAACTTACCAAAGCTATGCAGGTACCAAGAAACAGACCCAGGAGCTCAGTACTGGTCTTCTGGCTCAGAAGCCATTTCTTTGTTCCCTCTACTATATTTGGTATTACATGTATGTTAAAACTTTAAAAGTAAAACCAACTTTCCAAGTGACCATGGAGATGATTGAACATACAATGGATTAGCTCTCAACTAAAATACAAGACCAAGTTTTATGTGTGCAAGCTCTCCTGACTCTATAGAATCACAGAGATCTCAGAGATAATGTGCTGCAGTCCTTTCATTGTTTGGGTCCCTCTCTATGAGTATGACCCAGATGACCCAGGCAAGACCCAGGGAAGAAAGTGAGTCAGCAGACTTTGCACAGGCCTCCCTCCCGCAAATTCAATTAGCTCGCATATCATAGTATCACCTACCTGATGTCATAGTCCTCTTTGAAAATAAAGAATAGAACCTCTGTGAATAGTAATAGGAGCTGCCTCCCTGGGGACTCTATTGATAATGTATTTTTGCTTATTGTTAATGTAAGATCTTTCTCATTCATTAATAGGCCCATGTGAACCAGGTAGGTCACATGGAAGCCTGGATCACATGAGTGACATGGAGCCTGTGGTGGGAGATGGTTGTTGAAGGGGAGGAACAGGAAAAGGTGGGGCTAGAGCAGAGCTGAGAGGAAGTTAGTGAGAAAGCAGTCAGAACTGAAGGATGCAGGCAAGTCCGAAGGTGTCTGTGAGTGTGAGAAGGGCATTTTGTTTAAGGGAAGCCTGTTTGTGATTTGTTTAAAGGAACTGGTTTGTGGGAAACCTAGCAGGGGGAAGGCTTGGGGCTGGTGTTGTTCTCTGCATTGTTATTGTGAATGGATTTTTGTTACTATGATGGATTTGGCTTTATGGTGTCTGAATAGATGTTTTGGTTCTGTCTTCCATGTGGAGAGTCTGTGGTATTTCACAATTCAGAATTGTTCCAGGATATTCATGGTCACTGTAGGTGCTGTGAATGTCACATTGGTGCTACAGGAACCCAATATAACTGGCTTTCTTTTCTTCCTTCCTTCCTTCCTTCTTCTTTCCCTTCATTCTTTCCATATAGTCCACATAGGGTATCATACATACCCTTACCTGGAAGTGTTCTACCCAAAGGAATTCAAATTTCAGTAACTGTAACCTTGCTGGATATCTTGGGGTTCACAGGCTAGATTTCTTTGTTAAGAATCAAGTCTTAAACCCAATCACTCTGGCTCTTCTTAACTGATCAACAATAGGTCCCAGGCCAAGCCCTGCTTGGTCATTGCTTGGGAGTTAATGGCTCAAAGCAAATGTAAATGGCAGTTGTTTCTGTTTGGGCCAGAAATCACTAGGGCTTTTTGCCTCCACGTCAATTTTTTTTTTCTAAATAAATGAAGCTATTTTTTGCCTTGCTTCTTGCCTGGCCTTAATCACTGATTGGGCATTGTCTCAGTCAAACTGAGACTTGTTAAAGACCTTGGGGCAGCTAGGTGGTGTAGTGGATAGAACACTAGTGCAGGAGTCAGAAGGATCTGAGTTCAAATCTCACCTCAGACACCTGACACTCACTAACTGGGTGACCTTGGGCAAGTCATTTAACCCTGACTATCTCGTCCCGGGTCATCTCTAGTCATCCTGATGAATATCTGGTCACTGGATTCAAATGACTCTGGAGGAGAAGTGAGGCTGATGACCTGCACAACCCTCCCTCACTCAAAACAAAATCAAGTGCAAGTCATGTCATCATTTCTCTGATGGCATGGTCTTCTTCTGCAATGAAGGATGAACACACATACAGCTTAAAAAGACCAAGGTCTGCCACTGCATCCAGGATTATCTCCAGTCCTCCTGATCTATATCTGATCATTGAACCCAGATAGCTCAAGAGGAGAAAGTGAGGCTAGTGACTTTACATAGCCCTCCCTCCTTCAAATCCAATTTATTTGCATGTCACATCATCACCTCCTTGAAATCTTGGTCCTCTTTGAAAGACGAACAAGAACAACCACATAACAGAGCTATTGTAACCAATTTTTAATAAAACCACCTGGCTGCCTCTTTTTAATACCTGTTCACTTTCCTTTCAACAAGCCTGTCCCCGCCCCCAGATCAATATCACTATGTCAGTGGGGTAGGCAGGGGTGGGGTGGGGAGGGGAGAATGTTATTGGTGTAAGGAGGACTGCTGTAAGAAGTCTCACAGTCTCAAAGTTAAGCCTGATGGCTATGAAGGGAGAGGCAGTGGTGGGGTATATCCCTAGTGACATGACTTGCACTTGACTTTTGTTTTTGAGTGAGGGACGGCTGTGCAAGTCACCAGCCTCACTTCTCCAGAGTCGAACACCTGTTCCACCTCAGTTAATTGTCCCTAATTCTGGCCTATTTCAGAATGAGTATGAGATGAATCTCTTCAAGGAAAATATAAGATTACCTCATAGGATTTTTCTATTCAGCAAACCTCTTGACCTTTTTCAATGACATATTCCAATCTCATGCGTGACCTTTGCTCATTTTCCCTTCCCTCTTCATACTGTGCACTTCATACATTTGACTTTGGCCTTCTTGACGTTATTCTCCCTACCCCCAGTCTGACTTCCTGATTTCCTGAGAGTGACCTGACTGTTAAGATTGCTCTTGACTCAATTCTGGTTTAAAAATAATAATTAGTTCCTTCCCCATTCTTTGAAACTTCTCTAGTTTCCAGTCTGTAGTACTAAGTAGAGGGGCATGCACATCACTGCTGCCCCCATCTGGGTCCAGTCAGCTACAGCCTCTCTGGGAGAGGTTCTTAAAGCGTCAACTATCCCTTCTTGTACTGAGTAGACAAGCGTGCACACACACACACCCCTAAGCTGTCTGTTTTACTGTCAGTTTCATACAATTTATATTGTCACCCACTGTGGAGAAGAGATAGAGATTAGTTGAAACTAACCATTTCATCAAAATGTTGGGTGCTTTTTGGTCCAGAATCAATGAATGAGTTTGCCCAATGCGTGATATAAAATCAGCTTAAGCATCTCAAGACTCCTTGTCCTAGCATAGTGCCTCATAACTACTTTAAAAATGTTTTTTGAATTGAATGGAGTTATCAATTAATCTTAAAAGATAATCAGACTCCATTAATACTTTAAAGGTTTTTTTTGTTTGTTTTTTACTGCTTGCTGTTGTTTTACTTTATTTTTGAACCAAAAGCCTATTATGAAATAATTGGGTAAAATCAGGAAGTTTGAGGAGCAAAAAAAGAAAAAGAAAGCACTATTAGCCAAGATTCTGCCATCCACAAACATCCTTAATTTAGTTGAACCTAAAAGTCAGAATGGAACTAAAAACAACCGCAATTTAAGAGAAACACTCATGTGACAGTAACTATCTCTAAGCTGTTCTCACGCATTTTGCATAAGAATCCACTCATAAGAACAAAGGAGACCACTTTCTAGACTCTTAAGGCTTAGAGCATTTGTCAAGCAGCATGGGAGAGGACATTTCCTTACTGGGCGCTTCCTATATCAATAAAGTCACCCTGAAGTCCAACCACTAAAAAAAAAAATGAAAATAATTTTCATTTTAATATGCCAGTGATAATTATAGAATTTAGATCAGATTCTTAATAGTGATTCCCATTCTTTGATGAGTAGTCCAAGTAAGTGTCTTCTGTAGGACAGCTAGATGACTCAGTACATAGAGTGCTGGGCCTGGAGTCAGGGAAACTCATATTCTGGAGTTCGAATCTGACCTCAGATACTAGCTGTGTGACCCTGGGAAAATCACTTAAACCTGTCTGTCTCAGTTTCCTCATCTGTAAAATGAGGTGGGGAGGAAAATAGCAAACTACTCCAATGTCTTTGCCAAGAAAACCACAAGTGCACTCATGAAGAGTCAGACATGACTGACAAACAGCTAAACATATAGTCCATAGGTTGGTCCTAAGACCACAAAGCAGGATATACTGGTGTCTGAATGAGGTCCCAGACCAATAAAAGCATCAAGGGAAAAATCATAACAGCTAAGAATTAGAAAAGATCTCAAAAGTCAACTAGCACAACTCATATCTGCCCAAGAAGACCCTCTCCCGTATCCACAAGTGATGATCCATCTTAAGGATGAAAAAGAGGAAGTGTTTTATGAACATTATCATTAAGAATAATTTTTTTTATGTTTGGAAACTCACCAACTACAGTTTGAGAGCCCTGAGAATATTTATCATGCTGCTGGTATAGTTTAGTAATACTGTCCACTGAAATAAAGCACTAATTGGATCCTAGCATCTTTTAGCTATGCACAGAATTGGATTCTTGGATTAGGGCAGTTATCTTCTCTCCAGTCTTCCTGGAGGAGAATCTAAAAGTTTGACCTGAAGTCCACATCACTCTCTTTCCATCTCCCTTATCCAATGGTACAAAATGATACGTATAGATATAGGGCTGTGTATTATACTGGATAACAGCACACTATCTTTGAGGGAGCTATTGCTCACAGTGATGTGAGGGAGTGGGTAGAATAGGGAGTTCATAAGGTCATTCTCACTGAAATAGTACAGAGACCCAAAATTTTGACAACCAGAGTTCTAGAAAACAGAGGTGGCAACTTTCTAAAGATGGTATACCAAGTCTGCATTTAATTTTTCTTCTCTGTGTGTGTGGAGAGAGGGGAGGAACAGTGTGTGATAGAAATGAAGTAATATGTTTATAAGCTTTATATTTATATTACCTTTCCCTCCAAGAAGACACTGTTATAGAATTCATTTTTGGACTTGCAAAATGTAAAATGCCACAAAGATTCCAAGATGATTCTAACAGTGAAGTGAAAATGAAGGGTCAAATCTCAAAAGAAAGGACCATGATAAAAATACAGAATGGAGAATCACCTGCATGACCCAAAGCTGGGTCAATCAGCTAGTAAACTGAGCCAAGATACAAGGGAATCTTGGCTACGTGAGGCAGCGAGGTGGCACAATGGATAGAATACCAGGCATGGAGTCAGAAAGACCTGAGTTCAAATGTGACCCCAGATACCAACTAGGTATGACCCTGGGCAAGTCACCTAAACTTGTTTGTCTTATCTCAGTTTCCTTGTCTGTAAAATGAACTGGAGAAAGAAATGGCAAATCACTCCAGTATCTCTGCCAAGAAAACTCCAAATGAGGTCACAAAGAGTTGGGGTCACAACTAAAACTGAACAACAATAACAAGGAAATCTTAGCAGGCAAAAAATTAGGGTCATATCTAGTGGGATGAAATGTTAATGAGGGTAAATGGAGTCCTAGGTAGATACCATTTCCCCTGAAAAAGATACAAATATTTTCATTGACTGAGGGGCCATATGAGTTAACAATGTGCTATGACAAGCAAAGAAAGCTAAAGAGGTCTTATGATACGTTGAGAGAGGGTTGGAGTCCATGACTGGAGGGAAGGGGAGATGGTGTTTGTTCTGGTGTTTATGGTCCTGAGCAGCCCAAATCCAGAGTATAGTTCTAGGCAGAGAATACTGAGGACATTAATAAGCGTTCAGAGAAACCTGAGCACAGTGGCAAGAAGACCAGAAATCATGATATGCTGAGATAAAGGAACTATGGATGTTTAGCCTAGAGAAGATTTGGGGGAAAAGGGAATTTTGACTTGTCTTCAAGTATTTGAAGGATTGTTACATGGGTAAGAGAACAAAATTGTTTTGCTTGACCCCAGAGGGCAGAATAAAGACTAGGCAGTGGAAGTGGCTGAGATGCTGAGTTCGGTTTGATGTAGGGGAGGAACTAACCAAAAGTGTAATGGTCTGAGTGGGGAGGTAGTGAGTTCTCCCCACTAGAGATCTTCAGACAAAAATATATAACTATTTTTGGGAAATATTGTAGAAAAGATTCTCCTTAGAAAGAGAAAAATTACCTAATGTGTAAGAAGCATACAGTGGACGGAAAATTGGGGGTGAGGAGGAGTGTTCGGATCTTACTCTCATTTCAATTGGTTCAAAGAAGAAAGAAAATACACACACACACACACACACACACACACACACACACACACACATATACACACACACACACTCAGCTGGGAATAGTAATCTATCTTACCCAACCAGGAAGTAGGAGTGGAAAGGGCTAAGAGAAAAGGGGTGGTGGGGAAGGGAAATATGGGAGACAATGCTCAGAAGGAAAACAACTTGTGAGGAGGGACAGAATAAAAACAGTGAGAGGGAAGTATGAACAGAAGAAAAATGGGATGAGGGAAATATGTAATGAAGAATCATACTTGTGAATGTGAAGGGGATGATTTCTCTCATTGAACGAAGCAGACAGCAGAACGCATTAGAGACCAGAATCCAGCAGAAACAAAGCAGAATCTATGCTTCAGCTGTGGTTAAAAAAAAAAAAAAGGCAGGGGTAGAAATCATGACTTAAGACTAAGCAAAACCAAAAATAGACCTGATTAAAAGAAATAAATAGGGAAACGATGATTTGCTAAAAGGAAGTAATACCAAAAATTGTCAGAGCAAGTTTCTCTGATAAAGGCCTCATTTCTCAAATATATGGGGAATGGAGTAAAATTTATTTTAAAAAAGGACCATTCCTGAATTGATAAATTGTCAAGGAATATGAAAAGATAGATTCGAAAGAAGAAATCAAAGCTACCTACAGTCAAATAAAAATGTTCTAAATCATTATTAGAGAAATGCAAATTAAAATTAATCTAAATTACTACCTCAGCTCTGCCAGGTTGGCTAACGAGAGAGAAAAGGAAAATGACGACTGCGGAGAGGGAAGTGGAAGAATAAGGACATCAGTGCACTGTTGGTGGAGTTGTGAGTTGGTCTAACCATGCTAGAGAATAATGTGAATTATGACCAGAGGGCTATAAAACTGTACCTACCCTACTACCAGATGTATCCCAAAGAGATCAAATAAAAGAGTCAAATTTGCACAAATATATTTCTAGTAACTTTTTTTGTCATGGTAAAGAATTAGAAATTGAGGGGCTGCCCATCAATTGGAGAACAAGTTGTGATAAATTATTGTGATGGAATACTATTGTGCTATAAGAAATGAAATTTGGGAAGGCATATAAGTTAATGCAGAGTGAAGCGAGCCGAGCAAAGAGTTCATTATACCCAGTAACAGCAATACTTCACAGTGATCAATTGTGAAAGACTTAATTGTTCTGATAAATACAATGATCCAAGACAATTCAGAAGAACTCATGAAAAATGTGCCCTACTATCACAAGGCGAACTGATGAACTCTGAGTGCAAATTGAAGTATAATTTTATCATTTTCTTTACTTTCTTGCATTTTTTTACATCATGGCTAATATGGAAATATGCTTTGCATGGTTTCACATGTCTAATTGATATATTGCTTGCTGTCTCAATGGGTGAGGGAGAGAATAGAGGAAGAGAAAAAACTTGGAACTCAATTTTTTTTTTTAAAAATAATGTCAAAAATAAATAAATAATTTGAAGGTGGGGCAAGGTGGGGTGCAGAAAACAATTCTCCTTGTCAGGACTAATCTCACCCCTTCCTGTTTCTTTTGGAAGCTTGTCCCCTCCATCATTCCCTCATCAACTCATCTTCCATGTCTCTGCATCAATTGCCTCTTTCCCCACCCCCTTCAAAGCTTCTCAAGTCTCCCTATCTTTTAAAAACCTTTGCATGACCTTGCAATCCTCCCAAAACTATTACCTTCATCTCTTCATTTTGCTTCCTTACCAAACTCCTAGAAGACATTGTCTACACTCATTGCCTCCATTTTGTCACCAGGAACTTCTAACTTCACTACTTTATTGAAACTGCTTATTTCAAGTACACCTATGATCCCTTGACTTCTAAATCCAACGTTTATTTTTTTTTCAGTGCTCATCTTTTCCATGACTTTTGAAACTGTCAATCTCACTCTCATCTGTGACTTTCTTTTTCCTCCTGGCTTCTCTGATTCTGCTCTGTCTTCTTCTTTCTCCTGGTTATGTCTTGTGTCTCCTACTCTGGATCATACTCTTCCTCAAGTCCATTTAATGTGTGATTCCCACAAGGCTCTGTCCTGGAGCCTTTTCTCTTTTTATTGGGAGAGAGAGTGGGAGAGAGAGAGAGAGAGAGAGAGAGAGAGAGAGAGAGAGAGAGAGAGAGAGAGAGAGAGATAAGTCAAGACATCTGCCCATGGTGTCATTGGTCCTCCTTGAAAACAAATGATGAGAAATAAACCCAGCAATGGTCCCTTGGGTGGTCTCATCAGTTTCCAAGGGTTTATTTATCATCTCAATGCAGATGGCATCCAAATTTATATGCCCATCCCTGATCTATCTCTTAAATTCCAGTCCAGTATTAGCAACTGTCTTTTAGATATTTCTAACTGGATGTCCCATAGGCACTTCAAACTCAACTTACCTAAAATGTAACTCATTATCTTTCTTCCAATTTCACTTTTTGTCCAAACTTTCTCATTTTTTTACAGCACAGCCATTTTTTTCAGTTACGAGTAGATTTTCAACCTTAGAAACAACCTTGCCTTTCCCTTTCCCCCATCCTCCACATCCGGTCAGTTGTCAAGTCTTGTTGATCTTACCTCCGCATCCCTTTTCTCCACATCTGCCCCCTTCCTTCCACTTTTATGACCATCATTCCACCTCAGGTTTTCATTATTGCTTGCCAAGATTACAGGAATGGCCTTCTAAATGGTCTTCTTGTCTCCATTCTCTCTCTTCTTTAATTTCTATTTCCAATTACTGCTAAAATAATATTCCTAATAGAGCTCCAACATGTTATTCTCCTATACAAAAATCTTCATTGTTTCTCTAAGTACCTCTAGGTAAAAATACAGAAATTCTAGCTAGGTCTTAAAACCCTCTATAATAAGACCTTTAAAGTCATACACACACACACACACACACACACACACACACACACACACAAATACATCAGGCTCCCACTTACCTTTATAGTCTTATTTCATTTCATGCCCCTTCCACACTCTCTGTTCTAGTTAAATTGACCTGCTAGTAATGCCTCCAGATACATAAAGGACATTCTGTATTCTGCCTCCAAGTAAATGTAAGTGATATGTAAGTGGTATTCCATGTGTGGAGTGTACTCTCTTCTAATTTCTGCCCATAGAATTATCAATTTCCTTTAAAGTGCAATAACTCCTATTCCGAGCCTTTGTTGATTTCCTTCAGTTATTAACATTCTCTTCCTCTTGTCATTACTTTGCATTCACTTCCCTATAGATTTTATTCATTAAGTAAAATATAAGGTTCTTGAGGACAGGAACCACATTGGGATTTGTCTTTGAATTCCCCAGTGCCTTGCACACAGAAGATACTTAATAAGTATTTGTAGAAGTGAAAGGAATTCTTGGTTGGGTGCCATCTGGATTAGATGACCTCTAAGGTTCCTTCTAACTTTGAGATGTTTTGATTCTGTGGTATAGGGATATGGATATAGTTCAGGTCTTTATAAAAGGCAACACTGAAGGAACTAGGGAGGGGTGGAGACATTGACTGCTGTGTTCCCTTAGCCTCAGGGACCCAGCCGTTGGTGTGGACAAACAGCAGAAGGCAGGCTTCTCTATCACCCTTCACAAATAGTTTCTGTCCATCCTCAGTTCAGCTCTGAAACCAGCTGAATTTAAAATTCCCTTTTGAAAAAAAAAACCTGTAGGGAGAATCATTCCTTAAATATGCTATTGTTAGAAACATCTCACATTGACATCACTAGGTGTCATTCTCCACTCCTCAATCTCTTTCAACTCCAAATTCAATCTGTTGCTGAGGTATTCACTTTTGTGAAATCTGCCATATGTTCCCTTCTTTCCTCTGACACTGTCACCACCCTCATGCAGTCCCTCATTATCTAACGCCTAGACTATTGCCATTGGCTGCTGGTGGGTCTTCCTGCCTCCAGTCTCTCCCAACTCCATCCATCCTCCTCTCAGCTCTAAGGTCTGACCATTTCATTCCTCTGCTCAAAAAACTCCAGTGGTTCCCTCCCTATCACCTCCAAGCTCAAATGTAATATCCTCTATTTGGCATTCAAAGCCCTTCATAATCTGTTCCATACACACTACTTATTCCAGTCTTCCTTGTTATTTCTCAAACAAAATACTGCCTCTTCCTATTTCTGGCATTTTCACTGGCTGTCCACCATGCCTGGAATGATGTCCTTCATCACTGCCTCCTGGCTTTCCCAGCTTCCTTCATGTCCCAGATAAAATTCCAAATTCTACAGGAAGCTTTTCCCAATACCCCCCCAACCCCTGCATAATTATAATGCCTTCTCTCTGTTGATCATTTCCAATTTATCCTGTGTATCATTTCTTTGTGCATAGTTATTTGAATGTTTTCACCTCCATTAGACTGTGAACTCCTTGAAAATAAGACTGCATTTTTTAACCTTTCTTTGGGCTGGCACACTAACTTTTTTGGATATTGACTGACTACACAGTATATCCCTTATACATTATCTTATACTTTATTTATTCACAATTTTGTGAGTTAGGCAAGACAAAGGTTCTTTGTAATCCCATTTTATATATGGAGGATAATGAAGTTCAGAGAATCACACAAGTAACCTAATAAGTGGTAGATTTGTGATTTAGACCTTCCAGTTTTGACTCCCAGGCCCTTGTTTGTACCAGCATATCTAGAGACATTTAGGTGTTATCAGTTAATTTCTTATTAGGGAATAATAAGTTGGAAACCATCTGAGAAATAAGCTGAGACACAGGATAAGTGTCTAGAGTGGGGAAGGAAAAGATTATCAGGAAAAAAAAGCAAAGAAATACTGTTACAGAAGGGAGGGAAAGAGACAGACAACACGTTTCATTCTCTTTAGTGATTAGATTGTAGGTTTTTTAGAAGACGATACGATAGTGTACAGTTGTCCCTTCCACATTAGGGAGGTTAGAGGGATGCCCTTTCCCCTCATCTGGAAAATCCACATAAACAATTTTGGCCCTCTCTTCTTAACAAAGAAGTCTGATTTTTTTCTTTTTCTTTTAGGGGATATGTACAATATTAAATGATAAAATATCTTGATATTATATAACACAGTACATATATTTTATGCATTTGTGAGTTTCTAAATTCCTTTCTGTGTCATCTGCTGGCCTTCAAGTGTCATCTATGACTTCTTCCAAACTCCTCCCAAATTTCCATTTAATTTATGGTGAACTTGAATGTATGGAAACCCTATTGGTCAAAGTCACACTGTGGAAGGGAGTGCTGTATTGGATTCCACGCTTGACCTGGAGTCAGGAAGATCCAAGTTCAAATCCTAACTCCGACTCTTAAGAGTTAATTGACTCTATGCTAATCAGAGCCCCACTTTTCTGTAAAGTGGAGATAACAATATCTATACCTACCTCAAAGGGTTATTGTGAGGCTAAGAGAGACAGAGACAATACATAGAGTGTTTATACAAACTTTATAAATGGCAAGCAGCATTGTTATTCTAGACCCCTTTATCATTACTTAACTAAAGGATTTACTGTAGTCATTTCTGGACAAAATGTTTACCTTCAGCCAAGACAGACCTTCCCTTAGAGGCAAAAACAATTCAGTTATGATGGCTAAGGAAGGTGGTTTTAATCCCTGGCCAGTCAAGGGGGTGACAGTTGGGGTAAGGGCTTTGTCAAGTCCTTTGCACACAACTCCCTCTTCATTATTCCGGCTGCTTTCTAAGAATTAGAAGGAGAGAAGGAGGCTGTCACTCCACAAAAGCGATCATGCTGCATGCATTTTACAACTCTGCTTGCAACATTTCAAGTACAGCCCTCAACTGTTGCAGTTCGATTGTCAAGTGCCAGTGCGCTAATTCATGTTTATGTTTCTCTAATTTACGGTATGGGAAGTAGTTTGTATGGTAATTCTTGGGAAGAGCAAGGAGTTATCTAGAGAATACCAGCCCCCAGACACCAGAAAGCATTACCTTCTTGGGGCATTAAAGCAAAACAATCAGCCTTTACTATTTCGGCTTGTTGTTGCAGGTAGATTTACTGAAGGTTTTATGAGAATTGTTTTCCGGAAAGCATCTTCTAACCATCATCAAACCCTTCAGACACGTCTTTAGGAATTTTCTTTCTTTGGGAAATAATAAGTTACTGCTTTTTTTTATAAACGTGTGGGGAGGGGGAGAGGCGGGGTTGAGTTTAAGGGAACAAACATCAGGCCCCAGATTTTTACAATCTCTTCTCTCCGTGAGTTTATTAATGGACACTCTCCAACAATGAAGATAGCAACTCTTTCATTTTTATTCATCTTTAATGTCACTTGTCCACATCCAGACATAAGTTAGTTACGGGAGATGGGAAAGAGGTTCTTACACCCAATGTTGTTGGGACTTTCCTTGATTCCCCCAGATATGGGGTGGGTAAGAATGGGGCACATGAGATGCTCATAGGCTATCACCCTTGTCAAACAATCAGACTGTTTTCCTTTTCAATCACATATTTTCTTGGGGACGTCCTTTTCTCCATTTCTTAATTGCTTCTTATTTGTTTTGTAGTGTAGCTTGCTCATACCCATCACATGCCTTTTCATTGTTCTCTGAGAGACACTCATTCTTAATTATTCAGAGAATGAATTCCATGACTCATAGTCATGCAATACCAGTAGAATGGTATTGAAAAGATAGACCTTTGTTTCAGGAAGAAATATTGGGTCATTAAAGAGATCTTGCCATTTCTTGAAGTCAATCCTATGTTCATTTCTGAACTCAACTCATTGTCCATTTGCATTGCCTATCCAAGATACATATGTATGTATGTGTATATAATGTGTATATATATGTATATGTGTGTGTATATGAATATATGTGTATATATGAATGACTTTGTAGGTTGTTTCATGTAACTTATAATTTGAACTAGGCCAACCTCATTTGAGTGATTACAGAACTCTTGCTGCAGTAATTAAAACATTTCCAACTTGGTCCCAGTGCTAGACTTCCTCCATCATCTTGATGAACAACTTTGATAAACGGGCAACTTCTTGATTTATGCCTTGTCTGATATTAAAGATCAAAGAATTGAAAAAGTTATCTGCCACAAGGCAGTATTTTAAAAATCCTTGAAAATATTTTGAATCTTAAATTCCTTAAATAAAAATGATTTTGTAATAATTTGGAGAGGAGAATATTGCTTGCAGAAGTCTTTTTCTTCCATACAAGTTGTTGTAGTTTGTGTTTCATTTTTGAAGAGGACCAGTGACATCACAGATTTTGCATGAATTAGATTAAAGAACCACAGCTGCACAAAGTCACCAGCCTCTTTCTTACAGTCATCAAAGTCCAATGGCAAGACCAAAATCAAGATAATTGGCGATGGCTCAGGATGCGGTGGATGTCCTGGGAGTCTTTGATGTCTAACCAAACTCTGAGTGCTCCACAATGCCTGCTTCAGGAAGGAACCTAGTATTCTCATTTGCCCATTCAGTAAGGAAAAGTCTTCACATGCTTGGGGTAGACATTCTCTCTAACTCACCAATGAGTTCGAGGCCTGCTGATTTACCCAATCTGATTTGGCCCCTCTGCTGAGATGCTTTTAATCTTACCAGAATGTGACTACTATTCATGGTGCACCCTCCAGAAGCCACAGGTGAGAGATGGGTGAATCAGGTGGACAAGAAAGATGGATAAGCATCCCTGAAAAGGACTTGGTAAGCTCTCACAGTAGAGGTGCTAGTCCTGAACACCCCACGCAAATATTCTCATCAAGGAGGACCTGGATGCTTATATAAGTTATTGTTACCAAAATTTATCCTTGAAAAATAGACACATAGTATGTTTTTTCAGTCACCTTTTTATTATGTTAATTTTGAGGGGGTTTTTTTCCCTGTGCTTTTGATATCTTCCCCTCCTTCAGAAAAATTGTAAATTGAACCTGCAGTTAAAATCCCACAGTTATATCAGCATCAGAATGGATTTCCCTTATATATTTTAGATAATAATGATGATGATGATGATGATAGCATGTATATAACACTTTAAGGTTTGCCAAGTGATATACAAATACTATTCTGTAAACAGCTACAAAAGACTTATGACGGAAAATGCTATCCACACCCAGAAAAAGAACTATGGAGCCTGAATGCAGATCAAAGCAGACTACTTGCTGTCTTTTTGTTATTCTTGTTTGTTTCTTTTTTCTTGTGGTTTTCCCCATTGGTTCCAATTTTTCTTTTACAGCATGACTAATGTGAAAATATGTTTATTATGAATGTATATGTAGAGCCTATATCAGATTGCATACCATCTTGGGGAGGGGGCGAGGCGAGGAAGGGGGAGAAAATTTAGAATTCGAAATCTTATGGAAGTGAATGTTGAATACTAAAAATTAATTAATTAATGGTTATTTGGGGAAAAAAATTGTCCTTTTTTTATTCTCCCAACAAAAATGGGTCTTAGGCACTTTGCTCATCCTTTTCACTTTATTGCTATTCATTTCTTGCTGTATAAACACATCTGGTGCCGTTATGTTATAGTCCAAGTGTGGTGCCTTTTTTATCTTTAATAATGAAAAGTTACTTATGAAATATTTTGCAGATCTTTTCCATTTGTCTTTTGTTGTCTTCCCATTTTCATCTAAAAATATCTTCATGATAATATTGCTGAATTAATTTCTCGGTGAGCTGTCTTTAAACTCATTTTACCTCCCCTGCTTCTCTATGAGATGATGTTCTTCATAATTTTATGCAATGCTTTTTTTTTCCTTTGGTAAGATTTTCCTAATGAGTTTATATTCTATACAATTATAAGTCTTAGATGCCAAATGGTTTTCCTTGGCAAGATCAAATGTTTTCTGATTAAAGTGCATAATAATCTCTTTTGGCTTCCTTATTACAGTATGGATTTACACCAGTTAGATTTCTACATGAGATCATTTAAATCAGTGTTCATGTTCTTTCTTCCATACATATTTTCCTATTTTTTGGTGAGAATGACTGGTTTAAGTTAGGATATATTCCTTTTACTTCCTTGTCTTTTTTTTTAATTATTCTTTCTTCTGGCTTTGTATTAATTTGATCTTTTCACTAAGAAGTCAGTGTTCTGGAAATTCACAAATGGCTGATTTAGCAATGATTCATATTGGTAGAGTTATTCCTACAAAAAGCCCTTCCCAACCTGTCTTCATTTCAGTGCCTTCTTTCTCTCAATTATTTCTTATTTATCCTGTATACTGCTTCTTTGTTCATATTTGTTTGTCATTTTTCCTATTAGATTGTGAGCTCCTTGAAGGCAGGAACTATCTTGTACCTCCTTTTGGGACACAAAGGGTTGTATCACAACTGTTCAGCACAGTGCCTGGTACACAGCAGGTGCTTAACAAATGTTTATTGATTGACTGTTAAGATATAAATAATCAAGGAGTTTCATTAGAGGAGAGACCAAGGCATAATCCAAAATCCCATGAAAGCTTTTTTTGCAACAGCCAGTTTTCATAATGTTTGTTGTCTAGGATAACCAAGAAATAGTTGAATGTCGAAGCGTTTTTTGTTTTTTTATTTGCTTTTGGAAGAATATCTATTTTTTATTCTTGATGGCAAAGATTTTACAGGGGCTTGAAGATATGTTTTCTGAGGTTTATGTTGTGTTATGTTGTGTATGCAACATTAGCAAGAAGTATTAAGGTGGGTTTGTTGCTTCTTAAAAAAAAGATATAATCTTTATGATGTTATAAAATGATTGCCACGTCTAGTATCTCCTAATTCATTTCTTTTTTTTCTTTTAAATAAATTTATTTAACTTTTTACATTCATTTTCACAAGATTTTGGGTTCCAAAATTTTCTCCCCATTTGTCCCCTCCCCACTCTCCGATACACTGGAAATTCTAATTACCCATATCACCAATCTGCCCTCTCTTCTATCATCC
>CM053771.1:206362678-206435616 GCA_028658325.1 Potorous gilbertii | reverse complement strand
GGACTAGTGTATACCTTTACATACAAATTACTATCAATATTGACCTCTTGTAACCCAAGTACTCTCATATTCATTAAGCAAGGGGACTTCAAAGAACATATACTAGAACACAGTAACAGAATTTCTTTCAAAAACATCATTAAAATTTAACATAAAGTAAATTACATTTGGTGTTGGCATTTAAATGCTTTAGAGTGTGGGGGTAGAAAATTTGGTAATCAGTAAACTCCCCCTTTCCCAAGAATTTAAATGCCTTTGACATTTCTGGATGGCTCCATCATGGGGATAGGGGGATGTACACCATCTGTCACAGTTTAGTTGGGCTGTTTCTGAAGACCTGACAAATTCACAAGGAATCTATACAAAGCTGAAGTATTACTCTCTATTTCTCTTTAACCCAGCAATAAGTTATCTGAAGTGCTGAGAAAACATTTGAATAGTGTGCCTGTGAGCTGGAGGCTGCTGAGTTATAGCCACCCTGAAAAAGATTAATTATGGGAATTTGGAGAAAGAAAGACTTACACAGAAGCTATCTGAGTTCATTACAAATAACCTTTTTCAGCTGTCATATAGGAAGGAAGACAGGGCTTTTCTGTTTGCTTGGAATCTAAATAACATCCCCAAGAACAAAGATCTATGCTGAAAGGAAAACTTCTTAGTGGAAATGGGGGAGATATTAATGAATATGGCTAGATGAGCCCAGAAATGAACTTATTCTGTAATAGAGTTAGGAAGGCAACATAGTGTATTATACAGATTGCTGGCTAGGAAGGCAAAAAGACTTGAGCTTAGTTCTAATAGGCTTTGGGTACTTATTAGCTATGAGACCCTAAGAAAATCTTCTATGCTCTCTGGGCCTATTTTCTTTCTGTAAAAGGAGGGGTTGGAATTGGTGACTTGTAAAGTCTCTTCCCACGCTGAAGCTATCATTCTTTAAAAATTTTATCATCTAGTCTCTTTTATTTAGAGTCAATGATGGTCATGAGATAAGAACATGGTATCAGAGGATGCACTGTCATCATTGGTTCATATTTATTTCATAATTTACTACACTCACATAGTAAAACATACATATGTATGCATGAAAGTCAATTGTGCATGGAGATAGGCATTCCTCCTTTTTGACTGTGCCCATTCAATTAGGATTTGAAGAGGCAACACAGTGTAGTAGAAAGGTCACTGGACTCAGATTTATTTCCTTTTTTAAACATTGTTTTATTTTATTATAAATTTATTAAATAAAACAAGCATTTCTATAATATAGTATAATTTTTATATGCTGATTGCCCATGAAACTGCAAATCTATGATGTACACCTTGCTATTCTTTTAAAATATATTATAAATTATTATGTAAATTACTTTTTTCCTTTACCTTTGTGCCCTCCTCTTCCCCCCATCCTGGAGACCACTAGACACAAGGAGGCATATATGTGTAAAATTATTCTATACGTGCTTCATTTATCTATTATTTCTGAAGATGCAGATATCATCTTTCCTTTATAATTAATTTGGGTATTTATAATAGTCAAAATAACTTATTCTTTCTTAAAACAATATTGCTATTACCATATACAATGGACACTCGATTCTACTCATTTCATTCTTCTCTATTTTGTGTCTTTTCATGTTTTTCTAAGATCATTAAATGCATCATTTCTTATGGTACAGTAGTATTCTATCACAATTATATGCCACAGCTTGTCCAGCCATTCCTCAATTGATAGGCATCCTTATGATTTCCAGTTCTTTGACACCATAAATAGTCACTAGGAACATTTTAAGAGCATATAGGTTCTTTTCCTTTTTCCCTAATCGTCTTTGAAAATAGACCTAGTAGTGATATTGCTGGGTCAAAAGGTCTGGATAATTTCAGATTGCTCTCCAAAATGGTCAGATCAGTTCACAATTTCACCAACACTGAATTAATATCCTAATTTTTCCATACCCCTCCTAACATTTGGTGCTTTCCCCTTCAGTCATTTTAGTCAACCTGGAAAGTATAAAATTATTTCTCAAGGTTGTTTTAATTTTCATTTCCCTAATCAATAATAATTTAGAACATTTTTTCACATAACTAAAAAATCATTTTAAGTTCTTCTATGGAAACTCCCTATTCACATCCTTTGACTCAGATTCTTAGATTTGAAAAAATCCTTCATATATATTTGAGATATGAGAGCTTTATCTGAAAAACTGTCTACATATTCTGCCCTCCCCCCTCCCCCCATTGCTTCCACCAATTTTCTGCTTTCTTTCTGATCTTGGCTACATTTATTTTATTTGTATAAAAACTTGTCAATTTCATTTTAATTTCATTTCATGTCAGCAGAATATATGAATTCCTTGAGGGTGAGGAACATCTTTGTGTTTGCATCCCTAAAGTCTTACACAGTGTTTTAACTGTTAGATTATGAGCTCCTTGAGGGGAAGGGGGCTGTCTTTTATTTCTTTTTATATTCCCAGACATATGTATATATATATATATATATAGTAGGTGCTTAATAAATGTTTATTGACTGACATAAGCAGGCCTTTAATAAGTGCTTTCAGAATTAATTCGGCCTCCTGACTCTAACATATACTAGCCATGAGCCTTAGATAAGTTGTTTTTCATCTTTCAACCTGTTTTTTTTATCCAAAATGAGGATATTAACGCTTGAATCCCCTTCCTCACAGAATTGCTATGAGGAAAAGTGCTTTTTCAGCTGATTAGACAGCTATGAATTTTGCTTATTATTAACATTATTATTGACTTAGTCTTCAAATCAAATAGAATAAGTAAACTGTACTGAACCTCTGTTCTGCTTTCAAGTTCTTGTTGGAAAACCAAGTCCAGAATTTAAAAATATCTTGAAGGACCAAATTTTTTGTGTCGGTTGATGCTCTTGCTTCTTCTACTGTTTTAAAGACCCAATGCAATCGGAGTGCCTTCTGATGTATTTGTTTGGCTATTACAAGACCCACCTCAAAGGATTGAGTTTTGAATGGCCCTCAAAGTATTTTTGGAGTTCTGATGGGGCAAAAAGGGATTCTCTCAAACAAACAAATGCCAACAAAGACTTGTAGGATATACGTGGGGATTCCCTAAAGGAGCTTAGCTTACGAAGTCAAACAAAGAGTAAATATATCAAAGATTTAATAATAATAGAAAAACCCAATAAGAATACCAGATGGCAGAATAAGAAATATCACAAATTTTCCAATAAATTATTCTTGAATGTAATAAAGCGTATATAAATATGAAGTTTTACATGCCTATCATATGTCAGCTTAGTGGCATGGTGCTGAGCCTGGAGTCAAGAAGATCTGAACTCAAATCCTGACCACTTACATTTACCATTTTTGTGACCCTGGGCAATTCACTTAACCTCTCTCAGCCTGTTTCCTCATCTATAAGATGAGAATTATAGCACCTACCTTACGGTGTTGTGACATTAATGAGTTAACATATGCAGCTGAATCATCATTACGTAAAGCACTTTGCAAACCTTAAGAACTATATAAATGCTAGTTATTATTACATTATATACACTTAATATTTTATTATTATGTTTGTACATATAAAGTAGTCAGTGTAAGTTTCATCATCATTTTAGAGTTGAAGAAATTGAAGTTCAGATAGGTTGATCCCACAGTTAGTGAGAATCAAAGCTGAGATTAAATACCTTTGGCCTTCCCATGGATAAAACCCATCACCTAAGTTAAAGTGCGTTTCGTTGTGACTAAATTTAATCCAAACCGTTCCAGGGATACTGCTCTCCCATGGGAGACACTTGCTCGGGATTCAGTTGGACTGAGTTCAGTCTTGGGAGACAGATCTCTAAAAAGAGGTTGGGCTTATTCTTACATTTTCCCCTCTCCATATGAGTAGAATTCTGGAGGAAAATCTCTTTACGTTCAAGTTTGACTCATGTTTACGGTCTCCTCAAAAGGGATCCTCATTCAGAAAAGTTAATCAATGTGTAAAGTAGTCAGTATTAGGTTATGGAAAGGAAGCATAATATTCTCTGGGCTAGAAAGACCTGGATTCAATTCCTATCACTGACAAATATAGGTTGTATGACCGTGGGTAAGTCACTTAACTCCTAAGAGGTTTAGACAACTTTGTCAGTTGTGGAGAACATGCTGATCTGCATTAGTAGAAGGCGTCCAACACATTACAGCGTAAATTTATGTTCTCACTGTATTCTCTTCTGTGGTATTCCCTCCCTCTATATTCCTTTTAAAGAAATATTATATAATTTGCCAAAAAATTGATGCAGAATTATTGAAGTGTGGTGTTGTTTAGGTCAAATTCGATTACATAAATTCAGAAACCCCTAACTTGGTCTAATCTCATTCCCCAAATTACTAGATTTGCATATTTATTGCTCCTAGGGCATTTTTCTTTTCATCAGCTCTAATTGCAACCAGAATTTATGACTTGGGATCTCTTTAAATCCTAATGCAATAGCCAAGTACTTAGGGCCTGGAACTTTGCCACCCTGCTTACAAAGAGATCCTCAGCAGACTAGAATCTAAAAAAAGAACTGAGGCTCTAGTTGCTTTGCATTTCATGCCTAGTTTTTTGGGGTTTTTTTGTTTTCCTATGGGGTAGTACTCACCACCCCATTTAATAAATATTGCACACATTCCCAACAAACTCCACTGCCAAATGACATCGAGGAAAGAATATTTATAGCTCCCTAATTGAAAATGTGCATTTTCATTTCAATTTAGACCCTCTCCTATGACCAAATTCAAACGGAATCCAAGAAATCTGGGTTCTTCCTTTGGGGACACAATTTACAAAATATCAGATGATTTAACAAGGTCCTAATTGTGAAGGGAAAGCTAGACAATCTCTAAGATATTTTCTGGTCCTCAAATTCTATGTTCCTATGATTCTTTAATTTTTAAAGAAAATATTTTTTTATTTCTGTTTTTCCTCATTCAATTAATTATCAACAAGCATTCATTTCCAAAGTATTTACTATATATCAAACATTGTGCTAGATACTGAGGATACAAGGCAAATAATGAAACAGTCACTGACCTTAAGGAGCTAACTTTCTACTGAGAGAAATACAAAGTAGAAGGTATTTATAGACTTTTTAAAAAATATATATGTGTATAAATACTTATAGATGGAAAAATCGATAAGTACAAAAGTATTTATAAGTAAAAAAGTAGATAAAAATGTAAGTAGTTATAGATGAAAATGTAGATAAATACTTATAGATAAAAAGTAAATAAGTAATTACAGATTAAAAAGTATATACATATATAAGTACTTATAGATAAAAAGTAGATAACTACAAAGGTACTCATAGATTAAAAACTGGGTAACTACTTAATAGATAAGTACATAAGTAGGTACAAAAGATCTACAAAGTATACAAGGTAATTTTTGGATGAGAGAGACAAAAGCAGATTAGTGAATCAGGGAGGTTTCATTCATGTAGAACTTAAACTGGGCTTTGTAAGAGGCTAGGGATTCTAAGACATGAAGGCAGTGAGGGAGTATATTCCAGTGCAAAGGCATGGAGATGGGAAATAGGATGTCAAGCCTGAAATACTGACAGAGAGTCAGTTTGGATATACTACAAGAGGTGGAAAGGAGATTATGCGTAAGAACTAGAAGTGTGCTGGTTACTGGGGCAGGGCTGGGGGCAGGGGAGGGGCTAGGGGGGAGTTGAAAATGTGCACTAGACACACCTTTATGTCTAATCTACACTATTAACATTTTCTCCCTCTCTTAAATTTAGAAGATCTATGAGCAATAATGGGCAAGGGCTGATTTTCGCCTTTCTTTATATCATCAGTACTTGTCATAGTGCCTGGTACATAATAATCCTGTAATAAATGCTTGATTGCTGATGGATGATTAATTAGCATTTCCTATCACTGGTACCTGATATTCCTGTCTTCTCTAACAATTACTGTTGTTACTCAGTCACGTCCAACCTTTTGTGACCCCATGGATCACAGCATGCTAATACTGTCCATGAGATTTTCTTGGCAAAGATACTAGAGTGGTTTGTTAGTTCCTTCTCCAGCAGATTACAGATCTAGGGTCATACAACTAGTAAGTGTCTGAGGCAGGATTTGAACTCAGGTCTTCCTGACTTCCGGCCCAGTGCTCTATCCATTGAGCCACCTAGCTACCTCAAATGCAACTATGCTGGGGGAAGGGAGATTATAAATACATTAACTTATTATTTGCCATTATTGAATCTGTATAGATTAGTGTATAAAGTGAGATGGCTTCCAGATTACCATGAGTAGGGTTCTTAGGGAATGGGTAATGGATTGTTGTTGTTTAGTCATTTTGATCATGCCCAGCCTCACCCCATTTTGGGATTTTCTTTGAAAAGATACTGGAGTGGTTTACTATTTCCTTCTCCAGCACATTTTACAGATGAAGGAACTGAGGCAAACAGAGTTAAGTGACTTGTCCAGAGTCATACAGTTAGTGCCTGAGGCTAGCTTTGAACTCATGAAGATGAGTCTTCCTGACTCTAGGCCTGGCACTCTATCCACTGTACCACCTAGTGCCTTTACTAACAATAGCTTACAATTATCTCCTGTAATGCTATGTAAATGTAATGGATTGACCCATATGTTATTTAATTTGAGCCTCTCAATCCCATGGCAGAGTACTCAGGGCAGGGATTGTAGAATGTAAATTCCTTCCAGTAATATTGTTTCATTCACTATATTTTTTACTCCGTATCTGGTAAGTAGTAGACATTTAATAAATATGTGTTGGTTGATTAATCTTTTTCATTTTACAAATGGGGAGAATAAAGCACAGACAAGTTAAATGACTTGTTCCAAGTCACACAATCAGAAAGTGGCAGAAAAAAACAAACCAAAAAATCTTGTATTCTGATTCATTTTCCAATATCTCATGTAATTCTTTGGTTATAATATTATACTGGTGGAGGCACCAAAGAGAGGTGGGAAATGCTAGGGATGTTCAAAGGCAAAGCTTCTGAGAAATTTGACCAGATTTCAGTCCTCCAGATGCAAGATCATAAATCATTTTTAGGATTCAAAATAAAATTGATCCTGAGTTATTTCCACTGACTAGTGTTTCAAGATAGAGACTAAAGGCTACAGAGGTACAAGGTGGGGAGAGATGGGTGGGGATGAGTCACAACTATCTTTGGAGAATCACTGATACGTCATAGAAAAATACATGATATAGTCCACTGAAGACATACACACACACACACACACACACACACATATGCACTCCACTCAACGTTATTTCTTTTGCCAGATGCTTAGCCTTGTGATAGGAGATAAGAGGGGCCTCTTTTCTGTGGAAATTGTCTGAGGGAGAAGGTTGCTCTGAAGGCCAACATTGCAATCGAATTTCAGGGTTAATGGAAAGATTATGCTTCAAAGATCATGTGTACATATTTTGCTAATCTTTTCTTTATTTCCTTTTTTGACATCATGAAAAGGATTTTGCCTATAGATAATTGAGATATACCAAAGTTTGTGAATTCCCCCCTCCCCATTTTGAAGCCCACACATTTTTTAGTAAGCATCATTCAGTGTGAAAGATAATCAGGTTTAAAAATTACTAAGCTGTTCCCTTCAAAATGTACCATATTAAAATAATAAAGGTGACATCCCGAGAGGCTAATTCTTCCTCCAAATGTCGTATAATCAAAAGTATGCATCAGACCTAGGAAAAACTAGGTGAAGGAGATGAAGGGTATTTTTAGATCTCTCCCATTTTCCTCTCATGTTCTGTCTCTTTCATGCCTTTGGAGCTCTCTCTTCTGGGTGCCTCAGAGAGCCCAGAGTCAGTCACTTTGCGTACAGGAAAAGGGGAGATACTGACAAGATGGGAAGAGAAAAGAAGGAAAAATCTAAAATAGAAGGTGTTTGAACTGATGTTTTAAGGAAACAGGGGGCCCCAAGAGGGAGAAGAGAGAAACGTTATTTCAGGAGTGGGAGACAGTCAACACACCAAGAAGTGTTGTGAGTGAGAGTTAGTATCAAGGCCCGTGTGCCTATGCCTTTGCCCTGTACCAAAATTTATTTCTTCTAAATCCTTTAAATAAACCATAACATTGGAAAGTTATCTTAAAAGCTAATATTCACCAAAATGCTAATGATTTGATAAGAAAGGAATTTCGAGCATCATACTTTCTAGGGCTCTTGTAATATCTCCTCTTTATTTCTCTTCTTATTACCATCCACTAGCTTCCCATCCAGTCTTTCCTATTTCTGCCAATGCATTCTCCCAACCTCTCAGACCAAAATTACATTTGATTCCTTTGTCATTAACTTCTATATCCAAACCAGCCACCAATTCCTGCTAATGTTCCTCTGCAATGTGTCCTGGATCTATTTTCACTAGTATCACCCTAATTCAGACCCTCATTACACTGCCCCTAGTTTATTGAAATGACCCACATATAAACGTATGTCCCACATATAAACCATGCTGCCCCTTACTATCAAGTTAATCTCCCATAAACAAAACAATCTATTCTCAGAAACTTTCAGTATTTATTCCAAGATACAATCCAAATTTCTCAACTTGGCATTTAAGGTCCTTCAAAAATAGGACTCAATCTAGCTTGCTAACATTATTTCCCACTACTGTTCTATGTTTAATGAGACTCTGGACTTCCTCTCCCAAAACACTACCAGTTACAACTCCTTGTTATAGTTCTGGGAGTATCTCTGAGAGGTTAGAACGTCTCTCTCTAGTGCTGTCAGCTCAGGCTCCCATTCTGGTATGTTCTCCCCAATATCTGTCACTAGTGATTAGTACCACCGGGTAATTTATTACAGTTAACATCAATTAACTTTTACAAAGGGATGTTTACCACAAGGATAGATCAAAAACTAAAGTTACAAAATATTTTCACCAGAAAATTCTAGGGGAACATTTACCCCTATACCACCTTAATCTCTGGGAAGAGTGGGTTCAGACTTAAGGCAGTTTGTTTCACTTTCATATGCATCATAGATAGACAATAGATAGAATTACTCCAAGTTTATAGAGACTTGGTTTTGGAGGTCAATACGCTTCTGTACTATATTTTTCCATCCTATTTGGCTAGTCATGAATTAGTGTATGGATTCAGACTCCTGGGTGTCTAGTTTGTTTCAGTTTATAAGAGTGTATCCATCTCCAATCATCTACTTAAGGACAGGAAAGACTAATAGAGAGGTAAAAAACAAAGGCCTATGGGACCTATAGGTCACATGTCAACCCCAGGAGAGGAGAAGTGGAGTGTTCCCCCATTCACAGTCTTACAGAACATCTCTTGTACTGGAATTCAGGCAGGCAGGAAAGAGAGAAGAGGCTCACTTTGGGTACTTGGTGCCTTTGGATGTATCCCAATTCCAACCAAAAGTCAATTAAATGTCTTTCTCTTCACCACTTGGTTAGCAGACCCAAACCATTTACATCATGTCTGTGATCCACTCAGGTAATAGCACCAGCTGTAATGCCATAAACGTTCTTAAAGGCTTCTCTCAGACGCCTTCATTAGCCCTCTAGCCCATGGTACCTTCCCCTTCTCTGAAGTCCTATAACCCAATATCTGCCATTCTGTGACATTCACTATAAGTTAAAGATTTGTATTTATAGAACTAGTTCTTCTGCAATTGTTAATTTTCTTTTAAATACTTTGTAATAAGGGTAACAATGAGGGCAAGCGTGGTATCTGATGGATTTGTGGGAGCTAGCCAATACGGATGGGGAAGAGAGAGAAGAGAGCCACAAGTCCAGAAAATTTGGTTTTTTCCTTCAAAGAAATAAATGATAAATTAATGAAAATAATATTAATATTCCAGTATAATGAAAACTCCTTGAAGAAAGGATTTTTTTCCCTGCTTTTTCTGTGCTAGGATTTAGCCCAAAGCCTTGAAAACTGCTGACTCATATTGACCTTGCAGTACATTAAAACTCCCATCTTGTATTGAGGAAGTCAATTTTTTTTTTGGTACTTAATACAAGACTTTACATTTATACGAATTAAATTTTATTTGCATAGATTCAGCCTAGGGCTCTTGCCTGTTAAGTGATAAATGTTTATTTGTTTTTAATTTGACTTGACTGTCAAGATCCTTTGAGATCTTGACTCTTCATCTACTATTTTAAGTGTCCCACCCAGTTTTGTATCATCTTCAAATCTGGTGAGCAAACTATCTGTGCTTTACCAAAGCCATTGATAAAAATGTTAAATGTCTTGGGTCCAAGCCTAAATGCCTGGGGATCTCCACCAGAGACCTCCAATTACCTTAGCCTCTAAGCTCCAAGAAGGAAGGGTCTGAACACGATTTCATCTTTGTACTAGCATAGTGCACTTCCTTAAGCACTGTTAAATAGAATTAAAACATGTCCTGTTATGGATTATAATTTTTTAAAACCAAATAAAAAAACACAAACATCTCATCCAGCACTGTATCAAAAAGTAAAGGAACGCACCAAATGCAGAAATTGATGGTTGTATAAAGTCTGCAGCCTATTTTAACAGAACCTTCCAGCATCAGTCTGGTCTTCTTACTTGTAAGCTCAGAGTCTATACAAATGTTCTGAACTTGAATAGCTGTTATTTTGTCTTTCTTCTTTATTTTCAAAGAGGCCTATGACATTAGGGAAATGATGACATGACTTGCAGTTGACTTTTATTTGAGTGAGGGAGGGCTGTCTGAACAGTAGTCTCTGACAGTAAGGCTGGCACTCATTGGTCTCAGGGTGTGTTTGATGTATGTATGCACCTAGTTCAGTATCTAGGTGTTCTTTTGTTTCCAAAATTTATGCACCAATCAATCAATATTTATTAAGTGACTACGAAGTGCCAGGCACTATGAATCCAATTAGTTGTCAAGCTGCTCCTTGGTCAATGAGCTTGGGCAAAATCTCTGGTTTCACTAATAAAGTAGTAAGATCCATGAGGATAAGGACTTTGTCTTACATTTTCTTACGCCCAACAACACTTACCCTTAGGATTTCTGCATTGTAGTAACTCAATAAATGTTTGTATATTTTGAGTTAATTTTACAAATTTTTGTTTGAAATGCATTCAGAGAGATTCATCTTTAAGGGTTTGTTGCTTCTTACTTTGCAATAGTGAAAGTTGTTTTTCCCCCAGTATCAATCAAACTGATGTGTAAAATTTATTTTATTATGAAGTTACTACAAGCAAACTAGTTCTTAAATCTTTTTTTGTTTGTTTGTTTATTTCTCAGAACACAGTATTCTTTACTGTAAGAAATCATACAATGCTGAACATTTGAGAAGGGTTCTGGGGTGCCTCGAGAATCATTACCCAGGCTCTGGCATGTCCAAGTTCGCGTTCTCATCTTCCATTACTCCCTCTCCTTTTTCTTTCATGGAGATGACATAGCTTCTTCTTAGATAGAGTTGTTATTGTTGCTTGGTGGGAAAGGGAAGGTATTATATTTCAAAGGGTTTGGGAAGAGGTCTGGATAATATAAAAGTCTTAGAGGGAGGAATACTTGGAGGAAGAGGGGAGGGGAATACAAGATGTCACTACAAAATAAATAAAGGCTTGAAATCTCTTATAATTCAGCTAGGCATTTTGTTTTCTCTGGGCTCTGATAACTCATAACTAATTCGAGCTCAAAAGGACCTAGATTTCTAGTGGATGCCAAGGTGGGTATGAAACTTAAAATATATATGTGGAGGGCAAAACTGTAACTTACTCGGCAAAACTCAGGGCATTGACTTTGATTTTTCAGGGTTTTATTTTTTTTTTAGTTGTATACCTAATTCATCGAACTGTTTTTTCTCTTTTATTGACAAATATGTTTAGAATTATAATTTTTCCCCTATTGATGACTTTGGCTACACACCGCAAATATTGGTATGTTGTCTCATTGTTGTCATTCATGACATTTGATCACCACTATACTAGTCGTGGGGCAGCTAGTTGGTGTAGCGGTTAGAGTACTGGGCCTGGAGTGAGGAAGATCTGAGTTCAAATCCAGCCTCAGACACTTATTAGCTGTATTACCCTGGGCAAATCACTTAAACCTGTTTGCCTCAGCTCCCCATTTATAAAATGGCAATATATTAGAGAAGGAAATGGTAAACCACTCCACTATCTTTGTCATGAAAATGCCATGGACAAAGTTTATGGGGCCACATGGAATTGGATATGACTGAAAGATAAAATTAGGCATAGATATATGAGAATGGATGAGAAGGATAGGCGAATGGGAAAGGAATTAGTCCTTTTCCTCAAGGAGCTTACATTCTATCATGGAGATACAACACATACACAGATTAAGTAGATGTAAGGCAATCTGAAAAACAAGACAGCATTATATATCAGGAGCTTGGCTATGAGGGAACACTTGAGGCGAGCCTTAAAGAAAACAAAAGTTTCTACGAAACAGTGAGAGATAGGACATTCTAAGTATAAGGAGACATTCTGTGCAAAGCCACAGAGAAAGGAAATGGAACAACAACATGTAGGACACTTTGGGTGGAACTTAAAGTATGCTAAAGAGAGTAATGTGATATAAGATTAGAAAGGCAGCTTAGAGCTAAATTGTGGAGGGATATAAAAGCTAGGCTGAGAAGTTGGCATCTTATTCTTGAAATGATAGGAAGCTTCTTAAGATTTTTGAACAGGAAAGAGACAGATAACATTGAAATAACTTTAGCAAGATTATATTCACAGTGGGGAGATGGTTTGAAGAAAGGAGACACTGGAAGTAAGGATGCCAATTTAGAGACTAATGTTCAGGTAATGAGTCCTAAATTAGAATAATGGGCATGCAGGTCAAAAGCAGGGAATGAATAGGAATTGGATGAGAATCTCACAGATAAAATCCCATATTTTATGGTACAAAGTCCATCTCTGCTAAGGAAACCAAGTATCTCCATTAAAATAATGTTTTTTTTGCTTTATATATGACACAAATGATGGCATTCAAAACAGCTACAATGATCATGACATTTCCTTGTTTTTTGGTGGATTCCATGTCCCTTCACCAACCCTAGAATATCTGTGATAGACCTTCCCAAAATGTACTGGGAAACATTTTGTCTTAAGAAGGGGAGCGTTCATACAAATAACAGAAAGGACAAACTAGACCAATGAATCCCCCAATTTTGCATTCATGTGATTCAGAATAGTTTTAGGATGGCTGGTAGAAATGTCCTAGGAAGCTCTACGGTGTAGGTGTTGGATGTGGGACTATCCTAGTAGATACAGATGAAGAATGACGCAGCAGATTTAGACTAGAATCAATCTAGGTGGGATGGGGAGTCATAGGAAGAAATATAGCCAAACCCAGAGGTCTCATAAGGATTTTGGTCCACATAGGAAATTTGAAACAGAAGCAAACTGGTGAGAGCTAAGGAAAACCCAAATCAGAATGAGCAGAAAGAAGGAATCCTTCAGGTTCACTTTTCACTTGCTCTCTGAATAAAACCTCCTTTTTCATCCTGATCTTCTTGAAGCCTTTGGGAGCAGGGCTAAACCTAGTTCAAACCAGATGCTCAGGTCTATACCTACACAAAATTTTGCTAAATGACCTCAAAATCAATGAGGGTACTAGGGCTAATGTGAAAAGGCAAGGGCATTCCAAAGTGACTAAGCATTTGGCTTCATTTCAGGATGTTCTTGGTGATCTTTGGCCCTCAAACTGCTATTTTTAGATTTGAAAATATTTAGAAAAAAAATTAAAGTGGCACATTGCCCTAATATTGCATCTGGAAGGAATTGCTAAAGGGTAAATCTGTTGGTGCTTTTAGATACAGTGATATGAGATGAATACAAATAATCAAGGAAGCAAATAAAAAAGTGAATAATTTAATTTAACCATGAATATTCTGCCGATTTACCTTATCAGAGGAGTGCTTCTAAAATATTTCCTAAATCTTTTGCTGAACATCTATGCTTGACGTGGGTGGACATGAAAGCACCAAATAAATTCATCGTTGCTGATTGGCTAAAAGATTATAATGCAATTATATTTTGAAAAAAACAAATCACAGGGCCAAAACATACAAAAAATTCTATTTCATATGAATAAATGTAATTATATTTTTGTCATTTAGAATTCCATTAAACATATGATGCCATTTCACTAATAATTGAATTAATATTCTTTGGGTTAATATAGAATATGTCTTAGATATGTATCACTGAAATTCTTATATAAACCAGAGAATATGTCTTTGACTATATGCTATATATAGGTAGCAGCATCTGGACCTAAAGAATAAAGGATCACCCACTCATTTAAATTTTAATTTATTTTTATGTCTACTGTTTTGATATCACCTTCATATCTCAATATATCCAGAGAACCATCACTTATAACAAAGAAGAAGAAAAAACGGCTCAGCAAAGCTAACCAACTCATTGACTAATTTCAGTAATGATATGCAATATTCTGCATTTGAAGTCCACCTCTTCTGCAAAGACAAGAGGGACTTGCATTCTCATATCTCTTCTTTGGGGCCAATCAAAGACATCATAATTTCACAATGCTAATTTTAAATAAGTCACTGATAAACTGTTACAATCCACCATGGGAGCAAGTTGATCTAAAACCAATGTTGTTGTGATGTTTCATGGAAACTAAGTCTTCTCTGAAGTAATAAACAAACAAAACCCTGTTTATTTATCCTCTGGAATTTAACTCCCTGGCTTCAACCTATCTCCCCTGCCTTATTATACATTGGCTCCCTTTATAGCATTCTGAGTTCCAGCCAAATTAGATTTCTTGCTGCTCTTCATAAAAGACATGCCAACTCCAAAATACCTTGGTCCAGGTTTCCCCTGCCCGGAATGCACTCCCTTCTCCCTCTTCTTCCTTTCAAAACTCAACCAAAATGCCACCCTCCAACATGACAGAATATAACATCCTCAAATCCTTCTAGATACTTAGTCAAAGCTTATCAATTGCTTTGGGAACCAACTTCGAAGATTTATTTCTACTTCTCCTTTCCCTTCTTATCTCTGTTTTATAGTAGCATTGTTTTGCATGAAACTCTAATAAAGTTAGGAAACATTTGAAAATATGGTTAAAATTTGGCTTATCTAGGAATTACCTCTCTTTTTAAAAATCATATCATAATAGCATATTATGCCAATGTATTGGCACCTAGGTGTTTTACAGATTATCAAAATTTCATTTTGGGCAGCTAGGTGGCACAGCAGATAAAACGTTTGTCCTGGAGTCAGGAAGACTATCTTTCCTGAGTTCAAATCTGGCCTTAGACACATACTAACTGTGTGACCCTGGGAAAGTCACTTAACCATGCTTGCCTCAGTTTCTTCATCTGTAAAATGACCTGGAGAAGGAGATGGTAAACCACTCCAGTCTTTGCCAAGAAAATCTCAAGTGGGTCATGAAGAGTCAGATGAAACTGAACTACAAGTTTCAGTTTTCAGATGAGGAAACCGAAGTTCAGAGAGATTAAATAACTTGTCATGGTCACTGAAGTAGCATTTATTGACTAGTGTTCAAAAACAGGGCTTTTGATTTCAAATCTAGCGTCTTTACCGCTACAGTGACTGCTTTACAAAACAAGGTTCTCTTATTTCTTCATACTATTTTTCTTTCCTTCAGTGAATAACTATATAACTAGCTCACTCACTATGCCTTTAAACCCAAATCATTTTGGCTTTCACTGAATGGCCAACAACTGACCCAGCCCAAGCCTCTGCAGCTCATTGTTTAGCTTCTGATGGCTAGGATGAGTATAAGCAACAATGGTTTTCTGTTCTGGACAAAAACTCTGATTGATATCTTTGGGATGGTAAACTGGGCCATCTTTGTCCCAATTCTTACCTAGCTCTTAGTCATGGAGTGGGCATAGCCTCAGACAAACTGAGACTTGGGAAAGACCTGAATTTAGAAAGGCCAAGGCAACCCACTCTATCCTGCGCTATGGCCAGTCATCTTGGACTTTGTCTTGCCACTGTACTTTGATGACTGTGGAGGAGAGACAGAGGCTGATGACTTGGCATAGTCCTACCTCACTCAAATCCAGTTCTTATACCAGTCAAGATATCATGTTCATGACGTCATTGGTCCTCTCCCAGAATGAAGGACAAATAACAGCTAGGAGCTTACATTCTCTAGCTGTGAACAGGAAAAACAAATGCAAAAATCAGAAAAGCTGAATGAAAATCAAGCAGCATGGAAAAAATGGTATCAAGGCTCTTTACTTTTTAAATTCCATTTTCCTTTGATCTTTATTAGATTTAGTGAGTATATCTCTATAGATTCCCCTAATTAGGCTTCTGGGTTTGGTAAATGCCACTTTTCATGTATTGCCAACTATTGTTAATAGCCTGTTCACCATCCATGCCATTACCCCAGCTAGACTTCAAACTGCCTGAACTAGAAACCATACACCTCCACGGACAGACCAGAGCGCCTTGCACAGTCTCGCACATGCCCAGTAAGTGCTCATTAAATAGAAGTAACCAACATGTGTTTAATCATTATCGTCTTTGAAGTAGAAACAGTGACATGTTACATTGAGAGTTGAATTGGCCTTGGAGTCTAGAAGAAATGGATGCAAGTTCTGCGTTTTACATATACTGCCTATGTGACCTTGGTCAAGCCACTTAATCTGTAAATGTGCCCATTGTCACAGCTCCCTAAGTCTATAGGCTGAAGAGGAGATGCTGATCTGCACAGGATAAAGAAGGTTCTTCACTGGGAGCTCCATATACTGGTGACATCACCAGCTGGGTAAAAAAAAAATTATATATATATATGTGTGTGTGTGTGTGTGTGTGTGTGTGTGTGTACATATACCCACACATACATACATATTTATATATATATATATATATATATATATATATGTATATATGTTTGTAGAAAGAGAGAAAGACTGTTGAACAATTAACCCAGTTAAACCATTAAAACAATGTAAGCTTCAATGATCTATGATTTGAATGACATGAGTATTTCTCCAATGGTATCATTGCAATGAAGCAATGCTTTCTTATCTAAATTTGAACAAGTCACTGAAAGAATCTGAATGAGGACTCTTTTGTGAGTTCTGAGAATTTTAAAATGGGGAAAACTATTGATAGGTTTCTCTTGCCCATTTCGTGGATAAGACCTATGACTACAAAATGAGTGATTATGTGGCATACCAGTGTCCACCCTAGTGGAGAGAAAACATACCATAAAACTCAGGCATCCAAACGAGATTTATTAAAGGATACTTTTGCATCTGACTAAATATGATAAAAAGATTACAATACTCAAATCTTTATGGTAATGTCACATCATGAAAGAGAGCTTTCTCAAATTCTTGATTGTACAGGAAAAATCCCATTTCCCCCTCCCCATTTATTCTCTTACTAGCCATCTGGCCATCCCCAGAAAGTGACTATACTCTGAAAGACTTAAACCTTTTATCTCTGGAGTTCTCCATTGGGCTTCACTGTTGCCACATGTAGTCCATTATATCTAAGCAGGCTGTTGCCAGACTTTATCTTACTTTTCTCGTCTTCTTCACTCTGCTTTACCCTAGCTCCACTCCTGATTTTTTGTACTTAATCTAAAGTAAAATCAGCACCACCATTGCTGCTAAAAGGTACGTGTCAATTTAATTCTCTATGGCTCCAACCTCAATCTGTACTTTCCCAACCAAAATATCACTGCCTGGCCGCCACTCTATTTATATGTTGTTCCCTCCTGTTGGAATACTAACTTTTGAGCTCAGAAACTCTCTCTGTTTTTGTATATTTCCAATGCTTGGCATACAGTTAAGCATATAATAAGTAATTTTTCATTCACTCATTCATCCATATATCTTGGGTAGGGATCCTTCTCTTTTCTGAGGTTCTAGAGTGGTAATTGATGGGGAAACAAAGATAACTATCCCTTCTGATTCCAGGTTCATGCTTTGGTATTTATAATCATTTTCAATGTTTGATCAAGCAAAGTGAGGGAGAAAGAGATGTGAGGGCAGAATCTGACTCACCCCATGGATTTTGTGGTCATTGTTGAGTTGTTTCAGTTATGTCTGATTTTCCATGACTCCATTTGGGGTTTTCTTGGCAGAGATATTGGGGTGTTTGGCCATTTCCTTCTACAACTTATTTTACAGATAAGAAACTGAGACAAACAGGGTAACACAGCTTGTAAGTGTCAGACCAGATTAGAACTCAGGTTTTTCTGACTTCAGGGCTGGGGATGCTCTATCCACTATGCCACCTTGATGCCCATGGGTTACTTTGCTCCTATTCTCAAAAAAACTGGACTCTAATATTTATGGACTTCACCGCACATCTCTGAAACTGCAGATTGCATAGGAGGTAATAAGCTCATCCTAAAAAACAAAGATGCTAAAATTTGTTCATTAATTTCTGATTCCATTTTTAATTTCCTGAACTAGGAAAAGAACCTCTAAACAGGGATTTTTAATCTGAGGCCAACAAACACTCATGAGATTAATAGATAATTTTGGGGAGAGGGTGTCTGTAAATTTGTTTTTCCAACATATATTTTCATAAATATATTTCAATATAACTAATTCCCTTGGTAATACAATGAATTTTATTTTGTGCATTTAAAAACATTGTTCTGAGAAGGGGTCCATAGACTTCATCAGACTGCCAAAGGTCTCCATGACACACAGAGAGGCTAAGAATCCTTGATCCGAAGTATTTCAGAAAGAACAATAAACGGCTTCACATTCACTCACAGTTTTTTGTTTGCTACTTCATATACTGAGTACATTTTAGCAGTGAGATAGTCCATCAAACAATTGTCTAGGACTAGAATTCATTGTTCAGTTATATTTGACTCTCCATGATCCTGTAGTCCACAGAATGCCAGGCCCTTCTGTCCTCTACTGTCTTCCAAAGTTTGTCCATGCAATTCTGTCCATGAATTTTTCTTGGCAAAGATATTAGAGTGGTTTGCCATGTCCTTCTCCAGTGGATCACCTTTCATCAGAATTCTCCACTGTAATCCATCTCTCTTGGGTAACTCTGCGTGGCATCACTCATTATTGATGCCTTTAAATTTATCATGTGACTTTGAAGATGTCAGCTAGAATACTGCAATTATAGTCAGATGCAATCATAAGAATATAGTTCCATAAATCTAGAGCTAGGTGATACCTTCAAAATCCAACTCCATTTTATGGATGAGGAATGGGAAGCGCAGAAAGGGTAATTGACTTGCCTTGAGTCATCCAGCTAGTAAATATCTGAGGTCAAATCTTCCTCTATTCTATGAATTATATCATTATTTTTGTTGTGTCTAGAGGCATCTAGGTGGTGCAGAAGATAGAGTGCTGGCCTTGAACTTAGGAGGATCTGAGTTCCAATGTATCCTCAGAAATATCTATGTGACTCTGGTAAGTCACTTAACCCTGTTTTGCCTCCATTTCCTCATCTATAAAATGAGCAGAAGAAAATAGCAAACCATTCCAGTGTCTTTGCCAAGAAAATTCCAAATAGAGTCATGAAGAGTCAGATACAACTGAACCACAAGCAAACCAAAGTATGTCACCTTTCCGGGGGTGAAATGTTTTTCAGACCCTATAGTCTTATATAGAAGTTAACTAGAGTCGTTATACGAAGTTAGAGGTCAAAGAATATGTTGACTTAATTTGGAGTGTCTTGGAACTGGATTCAGGAAAGATTGAGTTCAAATCCTGACTCAATAACTTGCTAGCTGTGTGATCCTAGCAAGTCACTTAACCATTCAGCCTCAGTTTCCTCATATGTAAAATGGGTTAATAATAGTACTACCTATATAGGCTTGTTATAAAAATCAGGAGACAACGTGGCAAACACTCTTCAAACCTTAAAGTACTATGTAAGTTGTAGCTATTATTTAGTATATTTAAAGGCATGGTTATCTTATTCTCATGCTACTCATGCTTTGTTCCTTCCTGACTCAATCCAATAGGTTTAGGATGCTAACAATCCAGCTTATACAGTCATGTAAATTGCTAGATTGAATTTTAAAGCAATTGAAGAGGCATCTGATAAAAGTACGAGGATATGGAGTATTTTATTAAATGATGTATAAGTATGCATACATGAGGGGAGCAGAGTGAGGTAGAACTCTATCCCTAACATACATATATATGTGTATATATACATATATATATATATATATACATACATACATAAATATATGCAAAATAAAAAGCTGAAATATTTGAAGAGTAGAGGTGGAGCAAAAACTGTCTCAGTTTTGACTATAAGGATTTTCTGATTCCACTCACCTATAAAAGGCATGTGAAATGGTAATGGTGACAATGAGGATGATGATGATAAATTCAATTCTACAAGCATCTATTTAATATTTATGATGTGCCAGGCGCTATGCTAAAGGCTAGTAGTACAAAGACAAAAATGAAACATCCCCTGCCCTGAAGTAGCTGGTATTCTCTGGAAAGACAATATATGTGAATATAACTCTAGATATAGATATGGATTAGCTATAGATATGGATGTAGCTAGAAATGTAGCAATGTATATAGCTGCACATATAAATATAGAGATAGATATGAATATAGATCAATATATAGAATATGGGTATAGATGTGCTGGTAAATGTTTATTAGCTAGCTCTCAAAAAAAATAGTAAATGTGATACACTTTGATCTACATTATTAACGTTTTCTCCATTTCTTTCTGAAGTCTAGACAATGAACAAAAAAAAACACTGAGCATTTTCCACTTGTGAAATAGGATATTCCTGAGTCTAGAAGAGTCAAGTTCTCTAGGAGGGTGTGACCTACTGGAAAGTTGTTTTGATTCTTGTAAGTTGGTAAGAACCGGCTCCAGCACACCCCTATATCTATAGCTATAGTTATGTTAGAATGTTAGAGATAGAGATGATAGAGAACTTGAACAAATATACAGATATATGTGTATCTATGTGTGTATAGTAGAACACGTTTCCACGTTGTCTCTTGATTTTTATAACACACACATACATATGTATGAGTATATGCATGTGATAGAGATGGAGGAGAGACAGAGAGATTAGGCAATTTAGTAGAGATGCACCAGCAACTAGGAGAATCAGGAAACTCCTCATTTAGGAGTTTGCAGTTGACCTGAGCTTTCCAGGAAATTAAAAATTCTAAGAGGTCAAGGTGAGGAGAAAATACATTCCAAGTTTTCTGGAAACACTTCTACAAAGGAACAGAGTAAGAAAAGCAGCATGGCTCTTTTGAAGAGTATGTGGAAGTAGTCATGTGTCATAAGCCTGGAAAGGTAGCCAAGGAGCCAAATTATGAAGGACTTTAACTGCCAAACTGAGGAGTTTATATCTGATCTCAGAGGTTAAGGAGCCACTGGAGTTTATTCAGTGAGAGAGAGCTATTATCCCACATAGACTTTAGGAATATCATTTTGGCAGCTGTGTGGAGGATGAATTGTAGAGCAAAAGGACTTGATGATGGTAGGACCTCACATTACTATAGAGATATAAGATTTTAAAAGCACTTGCCTCACAACAACTTCACAGCAGAAATGGTACCATTCCAGAACCTCCATTTTAACAATAAGGAAACTAAAGCTCAGAGAGGCTAAGGGTCTTGCTCAAGATTATCCAGACAGGAATTAGTAATCTTTCATAGATGACCGGAGTCTAATTCTGGCACTGGTAGGCAGTTAAATAAATCTGAGGAGATACTGGTTAATATTGGCATGGCCAATACAAAATCAAGGACTTGATCACATTTTCATATACATATGAAATATACATACACATACACATATACATATATGTATACATATACACATACTATTTTCAAGAGTTATTGTTTAAAATTTCTATTAATTCAGATTTTGATTTCCTGAAAACTTCGCTCTATTGTTTTCTTTTTCATTCAAAATGAGCTACCATCCTTATACAACTCTTGCCTTATCCCAAATTTTCCTTTGTTCTCTGACAAGGTTCACCATCAAAGTGCTCAGTGGTTTTTTGTTGTTGCTTATTTATTTGTTTGTTTTAGCTTGGATGAATTTCTTCATAAAATGTACAGGGCATATGCAATTCATTGAGATTGTTTTTTCTATGGAAAGGATGTATTTGGGGACAAAACCAAAATCTTCTATTTGTTATTAATGTTTCATCATTTAGAATGTGTTTTGAACCCCAAACGGATGACAAAATGGGGAGATTAAAGGAGATTTGGTGAGACAATGCCATCAAATTCTGGGCTGCAAAATGACCTACAGCTTTCTCAAGACATTAAGATGTTGGCAAACAACCAAATTCCTATGTAGACAAAGCAATGAATGTAAATGAGACATCTTTTATTCATGATACTTTCCTGTGATGAGGATTTCATCCTTGGACTCAAAGAGAACAATGTAAAGGGTATTTTGAAGTTAATTTATCAACTACAAACACAGCGACCTACTCGACTCTAACTCTTCTTTGTGTTCTGAGTAAGGGGAAGAGGAGAGGAAAGGCAAATACTCTGATGTTCAAAATTACTGCATCCTTTTATTATTCATTATTTATTTTTCATTATTTATTATTCATATTAACCATCAAATTCTCAGTAGCTTGTATTTGTGACTCATATATTTGACACTAATCCTTTAATACATCTCACTTTATAGGGAGCTGTTAATGGCCTTCTGTGACGATTAGAAGGAAACTAAGAATTTTTAAGTGGAAAATGAACTTAAAAGGAGTTATAAACTCATCAAATTGTAGAAGCAGCAGGATGATAGGGGTCATTTTGGCCAAACTACTGATTTTATAAATGGAAAAAAAGTAAATCCCAAGGTACTTAAGCTCATATAGTTAATTAATGTTAAGATTATAATTAGAATTTGGGCTTCCTGTCTCCCAAGCAAGTTGTTATTGGTCACCTTAGTGGTCCACCTCTCTATTTCAAGTCATATTGCACTATCTTTGGAATAAGATTATTATTTATCTCCACAAAATTATCTTCCAGCAGTCCTTCATTGTTAACAATAGCTCAAAACTTTAGGTAATATCTTGACAAGACTAGTGTTGGCAAAGAGAGAAGGTTTATTTAATAAATCCTGAAAGTACTCATTTTTATTATCTGGAGCCTTATAATTTACCATTTCTGTTATTTGGAATGGGGGGGAAGGTATCTAGCTCTTGTACTCAAAGGAATTCTCCATCCCTGGAGATACACATTTTGTCAGCAACCAGCATGGTAGAAAACTTGCCTGTCAGATTTCCTGACACACCATTTTGAATAAATTCCCAGGTTAAATTTGAGATCTTTCATTTAAAAGTGCTAGTGTGTATGGATGTGGTGTGTGTGTGTGTGTGTGTGTGTGTGTGTGTGTGTTGTGCATGTAGTTTTAAAGACCAGATTGAAGTAAGGGAATATGTAGTATATTTACTTATATTCTTGTCATTACTTAGAAGGAAATTAGTTTTCCCTTATTGTAATGAAAATAAAATAAAAGCAGTTATCTCTACCAAAAAACTGTAATGGTTTCTAGAATTTAAGCAATCTAAACACCTCATCTTTCTCAGTCTCAGGTAAAATTTATTTACGTTTAAGTATTCATTAGGACTTTGTAAATTTCTACTAGCCTACTGATTTCACTCATAGCCATATATATAGCTTTTAATTAATTAAAAGGTTGGTAGGATTACTTATGTTACTGGCAACTAGTTTGGGATTATTAGAATTCACTTACACAAACCTTTAGTAAGAGCCAGATACATACAAGGTATAGTTCTAGGCATTGAGAATTCAAAGATAAAAATGAAAAAATTCTTCTCTGCTCCTATTTCTCCACCTACTCATCAACAGCCATAGCTGAAAAAGGCTGAGAGTTGGGAAAATGAGAAACACAGATCCCTGACAATATCTGAACATTATCTGGTCAATATTAGGGTTTATAGTCTTGCTTTCAGGGATTAAAAGCTGGGGAGTATATAGAATGCCCACCATAAGCTAAGGTTAGGTATCTAAGTGTCCCAAGCCTTCTGGAGAATGAGAGAACTCAGTAGACAGAACAGAGCAAGCAAAATGGAAGAAACAGAAAGGATAGTTTTCTTTCATTTTTTTTTATGGTGATAAAGGGAGTCTGGAAATGGCAATAGGGAGCATGAATATTACAACTTCCTCACCACTACCAGTTCCATGGAGAGAGAGAAGTATGAATATGCTATGGAAATACTTGTTTTATTTCTTAAGTTCAGAATTTTTTTTAAAGTACAGCCAGTACTTCAAAAGGTAGCCAAGGAAGCTGAGTCGTAAGAAAATAGCAAGGTCTTAATGAATGCAAGAAGACAGAAGGAGGGAAAAAAGGAAAAGGTTAAAGTGAAATCCAATTTTTTACCTATGAAGCAAGCATTCCAGAGAGCACAGTGCAAAGACTGGGTGGCTGTAGAATAGGAGGTGGGGGCAAAGTTGGGTTGAAGGAGAGGAGAACAAGTGGAGGATTAGGAGACATTCCTCAATGCATGCCTTCTGGCAGTATGTACTTCCTACAAG
Organism: Potorous gilbertii; assembly: GCA_028658325.1. NCBI lineage: Eukaryota > Metazoa > Chordata > Mammalia > Diprotodontia > Potoroidae > Potorous > Potorous gilbertii. Next base: position 206,411,163 of record CM053771.1, on the reverse strand, counting down.
AGTTTTTCTCCATGAATATGCCCTAGCTCCAGATGTTTCCTATTAATATGCCTCTCCACATGCATGCATTGGTGACATATGTTTCCTATATGTTTGCCTCTCTTTGTGGGTTTGCTTCACCAGTTTCCTCGATGATAGAAGCTTGTAATTTAAGTGTCTTCCTAGTCTGCTCACTCACACTCAACCCCACATATTCAATCTTGCCTGTTCCTCCAATCTCTCTCATAAACAACCCTTTGACTCCAGTTACACAGCTACACCTATAATAATGTACTATTGCCTTTTAACGGATCTCACTCATTCAATGTCCCCCTGTGCATCAAATCTGTCTCCCATTCAGCAGCCAAAATGATTTCTCTGAAGCACAGATTTGGTCATATCACTCTCTTATTCAATAAGCTTGCTGTATTCCTATTACCTCCAGAATCAAATATAAAACCCTCTGTTTATTATTTCAAGACTTTCACTAATTTCCCCCTTCCTCCATTTCTGGTATTTTCATATTTTACTCTCCTCCATGCATACATTATTCTAAGGGCACTAACTTCCATGCTAGTCTTCACATTAATAATACACTTTCATTTTATTCTACCTTTCCACCCTCTGTCTCCCATAGTTGGAGTGCTCTCCCTTCTCACCTCTATCTCTAGGCTTCCTGGCTTCTTTCTTGGCTCAGCTCAAATCCTATTGTTTGTGGGAGACCTTTCCCAGACCCCTGTTAGGGCTTTTTCCTCAGAGATTCCTTTTACTTCTTTCTCTCTCTCTCTCTCTCTCTCTCTCCCTCTCCCTCCTGCATATATACATGTGTGTGTTTGTATGTGTGCGTGATGCATATAGTTATGTGTCTCTGTATTCTTATTAAATGTTTGTTGATTGACTAATAGAAATGATTATGGTTTCCACATGACTATTAAGGCCAAACTGTTGGTAGAGACTCACTATACCAGGGATGGGGAACCTATAGCCTCAAGGCCACATGTGTCCTCTAGGTCCTGGGTGTAGCCTTTTGACTGAGTCCAAGTCTTACAGATCAAATCCTTTTATTAAGGGGATTGGTTCCGTGAAGTTTTGATTCAGACGAAGTGTTGCATTTGAGGACCTAGAAGGCCACATGTGTCTTCAAGACCACAGGTTTCCCACCCCTGAACTATACTTTTAAGAGATGTGGATGCAGAGTACCCTGAACCTGACCTAGGATTCTCTACTAAACTGCCCTGCAAGTTGAAGGGTACCCCTAAATACTATATGTTAGTAAACTCACACACACACACACACACACACACACACACACACCTCACAATAATACGAGAAAGAAGAGATTACTAACCTTTAGAAGTATCAGGAGTCCTGAACATATGTGTAATACAAGGTAATTAGGAAAGGGAGAGTGTTTCAGCAACTTAGGTTGAGAAAGGTTCTTGGAGGGGTTGGCATCTGAATGAGCCTGGAGTGAAGATAAGGATTTTGAGAGGATGGAAGATCCATGTTTTAGAATGGGAAACCAAACTTCCATTCTTACAGATGAGGAGACTGATGTGTTTTGTTCAAAGTATAAGCAGTAAGAGCAAAAACAGGAATTTGAGTTCAGGTTTTTTGACTGCCACTTCCACTCTCTTTCCACTGCACCAGAAAGTTGAAAGTATCTATGCAAATCATACAGGCAGGAGACAGAATACTAAGTTTGTGAAACAGCTCATAGGCTAGTTTCAGTCATTCAGTCAAGAAATATTTATGTGCCTTGGCACAGTGCTCCACTGTGCTGAGTTCTGGAAATACAAAGAAAAGTAAGCCATGCTCTTTGTCCTCAAGGCTCTTATTCTAATGAGAGAGACAATGTGTAAATATACAGTGAAAATAGAAGATAATCTCAGAGGGAAAACACTAGTGGATGCAGCCACCAGAAAAACCTCCCACAGAAAGTAGAATTTGAGCTGAGTTTTGAAGATAGCCTGGGAAATTGAATAGTATAGATGAGCAGGGAAAAGATCCTAGGCATGGGGGACAATGTAATGGTAATGTAAAAGGGAAAATCTTTCCCATTCATTAATAGGTCCATGTGACCTGCTTGGATCAAATGGAATCACATGTGGTGGGAGGAGTTTGCTGAACTGGTAGAACAAGAAGAGTGGAGCAGAGCTGAGAGGAAGTTAGTCATGCTAGTCAGAGCTGGGAAGGACACAGGCAGGCAGGCACAGCTTAGGCACATGAATGTGCCTAAGGGAAGGTGCCAGCAAGGGGTAAAGAGGCTTGAGAATGGTTTTGCCCCCTGCTGTGATAACCTGTATTGACTTCTCAGTTCCTATGATAGATTTTGCTTTCTGGTTCTGGGATTTGGCTTTCTGGTGCCTAAATAAATGTTTTTCTTCTGCCTTCTGTATGGTGAGCCTGTTATACTTTGCAACTGAGAATAATGCCACTATATTTATGGTCCCCACTCTTGGTGATACAGACAACCAGCTGAAAGATGAGGAGGAAGGAAACAGAATGAGGGCCCTGTGCTAGGAATAGTATGTAGATCAATATAGCTAATTTGTGGAGAAGGTGATAGATCTGAAAGTTTGAGAAAGAAAGATTGGATTGTATATGTAGGGTGAGTGAAAGCGAAGTGTCAAAAATGATATGGAGATCATGAATTTCTGGGACTAGGAGGATGGTACAGCCTTTAGTCTAAAAGGGCCAGGGTCTCCCATTGCATCCTGGGTCATCTCCAATCATCCTGATGAATATCTGGTCACTGGATAGGGATGGCTCTGGAGGAGAAAATGAGGCTGGTGACCTTGCACAACCTTCCCTCACACCCATTGAAGTCAACTGCAAGTCATATCAGCATTTCCCTGATGTCATGGAACTCTTCCAAAACAGAGGACAAACACAACTTGTGAGTCTACTGAGCTGCCTGAATGGGGACCCAGCTAGCTGAGTAACTCAGCTTGACCTCTCCTTCTCCCTCTCCCTTGCTTTCTCCTCTTCAAAGGAAGGTAAATTTCGAAGGCCAGAAGCTGATCAGTTAACTTGGCATTTACTAGTTAGTTTTCTTCCTTCCTTCCTTTCTTTCTTGCCTTCTTTCTTTCTTTCTTTCTCTTTGGAGCATAGTATAGTCCCTGACACATAATAGATGCTTTATTGATGCCAGTGCTGAAGCCGATTACAGTACAGAGAATGAGAGTATTAAATAAGTTATGATCAAAAAGAAAAACATTCACACAAACATATTTTTGATGTTGATAACTTGTTGTATTGGAAAGAGTACTATTTCTGAAGTTAGAAGACCTGGATGGAATTACTACCTCTGACACTTGTTACCTGTGTGACCCTGACCTAAATAACATCACTTAAACTCACTGTGTCTCAGTTTCCTCATCTGTAAAATAAGAGAGCTAAACTAGAAGACCTCTCAGATACCTTCCAGATTTAGATTAATTAACTGAAAAACCAAAATTTGTATTTAAACTAATGTTAGGTTAAGAACATGTAACCTGCAGGAGTTTCTGTGTGGAAATTGAGGAGAATTCACCAAGGACCAAGTACTGGCCTCTTGATGTGAATATTGGATTGTCATTCATTTTCATTTCCAAATAATTCATCAAATTCTTCATTAAGATGAGAGCTCTGCTAAATAAAAATCACATTGTAAAGGATAATGTATTTTGGGATGTTCCCAGAGTTATTGAACTGTTAATTAAATACAGAGAAGGGTCTGGTTACATACCCTGTTAAGAATTATCTCCCCTTTGGGTTTGAAGAGCACAGCAGGTCATCCTGTTCAACACAGCCTCTCATGCAACATTAAAGACTGTCATTATTTCCACTAAATTCTTTGGGTTTCTTTCAAGTTTGCTGAAAACTAAGGTTGCTTAAATATAAGTTGATCACTCCAAACATGATCAGTATCATAAAACAATAATTAGTAGCTCCCAATGACAGGGTGAAATGTTCTATCTTTCCTGATGATCTATACTCATTCATGAATAAAGAGGCACTTTAGGATAACGAGACTTTATTTAATGAGAAGGATGTCAGAAAGGAAAGTAATAAACCGAGCCTGCTGAAGGCTTTAAAACTCCCTAAAAGGGCTAATGAAGTCTGAAAATCTGTCTGATTCTTGGGGAAATGAGCATTGTCTGTAAGTGATCTTCCTTTGAGTGACTTGATGAACCTCAAGTTTTTCAGGGTGAGAAGAAACAAGACATTTTAACTTTGATGTATGCATAGCTAGAAGGAGTGTGGCAGTAAAGGCCTAAGTCTCAAGTCAGGAAGTCCAGAGTTCAGCACCAAATCCTGCAACTTTCTGACCCTTACCAAAACGCTTTAACTCTGTTTCTCAGAAAACTTTTTAAGAGTGATTTACTAAGACAATGAGTGGCAATCTCAGTGGAAGGGTTCTCACATGGAAAGTTTGCAGATGAAAACAATCACTTTCTTTATGTGGGTCTAGTGGATAGAACACTGGACATGGAGTCAGGAAGATCTGAGTTCAAATTCAGCTTCAGGCAATTAATTGTGTTGTGCCATTGGGTAAGTCATTTACCTTCCCTCAGCCTGTTTCCTCGTCTGTAAAATGAGGATAAAAATAGCAGCTACCTCCCAGGTATTATTAAGTATAGATAAAATTATATATTTACAGAGCTCTTTGCAAACCTTAAAGTGCTACATGATGGTAATGGTGGTGGTGTTAGTGGTAGTAGTAGTAGTAGTAGTAATTGTTTTAGCCCAAATACCCTTTTTAATTCACATAGTTGAAACAAGTCCTAGTTTTAAATTCACATTTGTAGGCACAACCTTCATTTTTAGGATCTTGGTTTTGCTTCTTAGAAGGAGATTATGTGAGTGGGAGACAGTGTAGTAAAGTAGAAAGCAAAGTGGGTTTGGTGTTAGACCACGTGAGTTCAAATTACAGTTTTGCTACCTGTATAGCATTGGGCAAGTCATCTAACTTCTCTGGGCCTCAGTTTCCTCATCTACAAAGTCATATAGATGGACTAGATGATATCTGAGGTCCTTTACAATTCTAATCTATGAATCTAAATTCTCAGAAAAGTCCCTGTTAAGGTTTCTTATTGTTTTCTTCCGAAACATTATCAGAGTCCATTTTGAAATCATGTTTCTTATTTCACATTAAAAAGCAAATCCATAGGTAAGCCACCCCAACTGTCTTATAAATTTTGTACACATTTGTACAAATTTTTTATCTGTTAGCAAAAAATTTCTTTCATTAGAATTTTCTTGAAAGTTTTTTTTCCTTAATTTTTTTAATTTTTCTAGTTACTGATGAGGAAAACATTATGGTAATTTAGGCTCTGTAATTGAGCTAGGTTGTAACAAACTGTTTCTTCAATGACCTATTTGATAACAGAATAAAATATGTAGATTCAAAAAGGGCCATTTGATCATGTAGATCTCTACGTGCCATTCCTCTTTCTCTGGTATTTTAGGGATCAATCTTAAAAATAGAGATTCCACAGTTAAAAATTTTTCCAGGATTTTAATTTGCCATCCATATTTATAATAGTGTTTCTCAAACTTTTACTTATAATACACAATTCTTTGCTATGTGGAATCACAATATAACAGCACTTTAAGTTGACCAAAGAGCAGGGCTTCCAAGCAGTGGGACTTCTAGACCCAAGACTGGGGCATTAAGATTCCTCAACCTCTTTTTTTTCTCTAGCACACTCTCACTATTTTTTTTAATTCCCCAGGACTCACTAAGGAGGGAACTTTGTATTGCTGAGGATAGAGATTCTTCCTGATGCCAGGCCAGGAAGACTGGGTAGCAAACTAGCTATAGATTATAATACTGCTATGCTGAGCCACACCTTTCCAAAAAAAAAAAACTACCCTTCCTTTGCAAACACAGAATATGAGAGTAAGTTTTAAATATACTTAGCAGGAAATTGCTTTTATATCTTCCAGTTCTCAGGAGACAAGAGGGAAACCTTATTTAGAAAAGGATGCTGACACAGGAGGTCTGGCTCTTTATGCCACCTGAGTACCATAAAGTCAGCTTCCTTTACATCTCAGAGGTCTACATTATCTCAACCAATGAATTACCAGACTTCTAAATGTTGATTTAGATCACTTCCAGGGTATTTAATTTTCTAAATTTCTGTTCTTTGTTGATCTGTCACATAGCAAGGCTGACTGATGGAGAGACTTCATGCTTCATTGGTATCAATGTAATATCAAGTGGGAGGTTCCCTGGAATTTGGCTAGACCTCCTGTGATGGATTTATAAGAGGGAGAGTTTCATAGAGTGGGCAGACAAGAATGGGTGACAATCTGAAAAAAGTAGTCACATAGACAGGATAACAAATCCATCAAAGTGTTGACCTCCATAGATCAATCAACCAATTAATTAATTCAAAAGTATTTATTGAGCTAAATGTCTAATACTTTGTTAGGTATGGAAGTAGGGGTACAAAAAAAATATAAGACATGGTCTCCATTTTCAAAGACTTGGCAACATGGAAGACAGACAAGAAAAACACTGGCAAAATAAGTAGCAAACTATAATAATTATATTTTATATTGATGAAAACATTTTAAGATTTGTAATGTGCTTTACATGTTCACTTAATCTTCATAGTGATCCTATGATATCTACAGAATGCTTTTCAGTTTACCATCAACTCTACAGATGTATATTATCTCATTTTGGTTTCACAACCATTTTCATTGGCACTATACAAATTATCTACGTTATACAGATGAAGGAATTAATTAGAATGGTGAAGAGAGTTGTCTAGAGTAATGCACTGATAAGTAACAGAAGCAGTTTTGAGCATAGGTCTTCTGCCTCCAAGACCAACACTATCCACTGCAATGTTCAGAATAAGTATTACTGCTCCCCATTTACAGAAGTAGAGAGTGAGCTCAGATAGCTTGCAGTGTTAATAATGAGGGGTTGCTAAGGAGGGGCAAAAGCAAGACTCTAACTGCTCTCTTCTGACAAGTCTTTGAATGCCATCACACTGCAGTAGTTCATTGCAAGGGCAAACAAAGTAGGATCTTTTGCTGTTTTTGTTTTAGTATAATCAAGTGCCCCTGATTGAATCTTGCCTTTATCAATCAAGAGTCTTTACAAGGAATAAAGTACAGAAACAAGAGTTTCTTTAACTAGAAACAGTATATGTATTTCTATTGTTAATTATTTTAATGTGATTAAAGATCTTCCCCACCCATTCATGGCCCTGCCCATTAAGGGGAGTTTGATAAGGGAAGATTTGTGGGAAGGCCCAAGCCTTTTGTTAATGATGCACTATTTCTCCAGGGTTGGGATGCCCTCTAGCTCTAAAAAAAGTATAACTACTTTGAGTTGAGGTTTTACTTTGAGACTTACTGACTGGAAGTGTATGTTTGGTCAGATGAGGACTCTGGGAAGCCACTTTAAAGGCCTCCCCTCCCCAGTTTTGAAAATGGTGCTTCCCTCCCTGGTGACTATGATCAGATAGTTGGGGTCCAACTGTCTGTTGAATTAAAGGAAGCCATGTCTGTTGATCTTTTGATTTCTCTGTATTTTCTTTGGAGTTCGGGGTAATGACTCCCCTGAACTAGGTGAATGATATATATATGTGTGTGTGTGTGTGTGTGTGTGTGTGTGTGTGTATATATATATATATGTATATATACATATATATATGCTTGGTTAAAGTTAACCCCTTGAAATGAATGAATGAAATGAACCCCATTTTATGAATGCCGTTCTAAGAATCTGTGACAGCAGGCTGAACTGTGTATGTTGAGGTGCTTACTGTTATTGGCATTAGGGCATGAGGCAAGTGGTGCAGACTGCAAATCCTATGAGAGATAGTAAAGGGAACGATTTGTGTGTGCTGGAGAGTTCATAAAGATCATCCTGGGGCAATGAGACTGTAGCTAGAAGCTTAAGAATAGCTAAGGATTTATAAGAAATGTAAAAAAGAAAAGTAAAGGAATGAGATGAGAATGAGCATGGTGTAAGCAAAGAACAGTGAGGCCACCAGCCCAACTGAAGCATTTCCATCAGAATTCAATTACTCTTTCTTCACCCACTTTGTACTCTAAGTACCAAAACAAAACACTGATCTATATGTTTATAAGAGAAACCTCATCAATATAAGACCTTGCCCTAAAAGTGGAAATACTTCTCTCCAGTTCATCAATATTTGTGTTTGATCCCATTTGTTTCCATCTCCTAGATACAGAGCATAAATACACCTCACCTCATCTTCTATGATTTTTGTCCATGTTCTCTCATAGATCCTTTACAAAGGATTTAGACAGATGCTGGAATCCTTCCTTTAGATTTTTCAATATTCCCTAGGTACCAGTGTGGCACATGGGTTATGCAATGGATTGTTAAGTGGATTTAAACTCAGGAACATCTGAATTCAAATTCAGCCTCAGACAATTCCTCTCTGTGTGACAGTTGGGTAAGTCACTTAACCTTTATTTTCTTCAGTCCCTTTTACAGATGGTCAAGGGACCTTCCCAGAGTCACATAGTTTTTCACCACTATTTTCAAATAATAAATGAAATAATATTTGTAAAGAACTTAGCACAGTGCCTGGCACGTAGAAACTTATATGTTTATTCCATTCCACCCATTTCATGGATGAGGAAACTGAGGCAAACTGTGATTAGATACTACCTAGTTGACTCTAGGAGAGGAGAATATGGTTATAAATGCAATATAGATTCTACTTTCAAGGAGGTTATAATCCAATGCAGGAAAGGCATTTATATAAATAATTATGATTTAGAGTGTAATAAGTACAAGGGAAAGGTTCAGGAAAATTACTGTAAGAAATTCGAAGAGGAAGAGATTGCTTTCCATTAGTGAGAGGAATGTGGTAAAGAAGAGGTCAGGAAAAGCTTCAGAGAGAAGGTTGCACCTCATTTAGGCCTTGAAAGAAGGGAAAGACTAATGGAGAGATTAGAGGAAGGTCTATGCTGGGCATGTAGAAAGATGCAAGCAAAGATAAAAGAGGAAAGGATTAAAACAGGAGTTGGAAATAGGTCTAGTTTGAAGAGAGATATGAAAGATTTTGAATGTGCAAACTATGAGTTAATATTTTACTTGATAAAGTTTAGGAAGCTCCTTAGGATTACTTTAGTAAAGGAGTAATGTTGTCACAGTAGCACATGAGGAAGGTTGCTTAGATAGTAATCCAAAGGTCATATTAAGGAGTGGATAGACTTGAGAAATGCTTACAACTGCCACTGTACATGCTACAGCTCCTTGGAGGCTCACAGGTAAGAGTCAGGTGGATCCGTTAGATCCCAAAGGTAGAAAGAAGCCCTCAAAAGGGCTCAGCAGCCCTCCCACCAGAGGTACTAGTCTTCCCTGAACACACCCAACACCGCAGAAGGAAATAAGATAGATAGGAAGGAAGATGAGAAGGAAGTAAAAAGGAAGGAAGGAAGATATCCTGGGAGATAGGTGCTGTTACTATCCCCATTTACTTGAAGAAACTGAGGTAAACAGAGGTGAAGTGACTTGCCCAAAGACACACACAGCTAGTAAGTAAAGGAAGTTATATTTCAACTTGGGACTTTCTTAACTCCAGGTGGAATTCCCTATCCACTTCATTACCTAATTGCCTCAAGTATGGGGAAAAGTGCCCTGGATCTATAATCAGAGAGATGTATGCTCAAACCCTGCATCTAACACTGCCTGTGTGACTTTGGGTAACCTGGAGGTCCTCACGGGTCCTTGATTTCTTCATCTGTAAATTGAGGGAATTGAACTTGATGACTTTGATGTCTCTTTCAGCTCTAAATCTGTCATCCTTTGATACTAGTAGGTTATATGCATCAACTCACATATGAATTTTCTCTTTCAAAACAGGAGTTTATATTTATTGAATACATCCTATTAAAGTCAACATGAATTATAATAGGAAAAATTTAGTTCAGGCAGATATGCTAGCCTTCTGAATCAGTGGGGTCAAACTCAAATAGACACTAGAGTCACTAAAATCATATATAAGGATCTTTGTGGGTTTATATATTACTTAGAAAGCCATGTATTAACATCATCTGTTTCACTGTTTTTTTGTTAGATATTTCCCAATTACATTTTAATCTGGTTTGGGCTACACTGGGGACTATTATGGGTAATGTTTATACCTAATTACTGTTCATGGGGAAATTTCCTTTATTGTAGACTAATTGTAGCCTATATGAAAAGACAATAAATAGAATTATGCCTTGACAAGACTCTTCTGCTTTGTCCCTAAAGCTTGAATATATTGTTTTAGGTGCCTTGAGGAAGCCAAGAGAAAAGAAGAGAAAGGATAAAAGACAGGGAAGTCACTTCACTTCTCCTTCCTATCTTCCTTCCTTCTGGGGTGTAGGGTATATTCAGGGAAGATGAGGACCTCCAGCAGGAGGGCTGCTTTCTACCTTTGGTGTCTACCTGATCCACCTAACTCTCACTTGTGAGTCTCCAAGAAGCTGTAGCATGTCCAATGGCGATACCCTAGTAAACCAGTTCAGCAGGCAGGCTAAACCAGGTTGAGGGTAACTGAGGGATCTCAAACCTGTCAGTGAGTTGGGAGAATTGTTACCCCAAGCATGGAATGAGTAGATGAAAACAATTTGGTCAAATGACCAGGAAGGCAGCCAAAGCAGGTGCTATGGAGTGCTTAGAGCTTAGTTAGAAGATTCCAATATCATTCATTGCATCTTGAACTGTCATCTTGACTCTGACCTGCCACTGGACTGTGATAACTCTGGAAGAGTGGGGCTGATGACTTTGGGCAACTTTGCCTCACTTTAATCCAATTTATGCATGAATCAAAACATACCAATTCAGGGGGGGAAATGGTCATTCAATGAAATAGAGGACTTTCAAGCATTCTTGATGAAAAGACCAGAAATGAAGAGAAAATCTGAAGTTCAAACACAAGAATCAAGAGAAGCATGAAAAGGTGAGCAGGAAAGAGAAATCATAAGGGACTTGCTAAAGTTGAACTGTTTACATTCCTATATGGAAAGATAATATTTGTAACTTTTGAGACTTTTCTTAATATTTGGGTAGTTGGAGAGATTATACACATATACACACATACACACATGCACACATGCATATACATACATACATACATACATATATATATATATATATATATATATATATATATATATACAGAGAGCAAAAGGTGAATTGACTAAGAAGGGATGATATCTAAAAAGTAGTAAAATTAAGGGGTAAGAGAAGAATATATTAGAAGGAGAAAGGGAGAAATGGAATGGTACAAATTGTCACTCATAAAAGAGATAAGAAAAATCTTTTTCAATGGAGGATAAAAGGGAGGTGGTGAGAGGGGAAAAGTGAAGCTCACTCTCATCACATTTGGCTTAAGGTGGGAATAACATGCACACTCAATTTGGTATGAAAATCTATCTTACACTACAGGAAAGTAGGGAAGAAGGGGACAAGAGGGGTGAGGGGGATGATAGAAGGGAGGGCAAATGGAAGGAGGGAGTAATTAGAAGTAAAGACTTTTGGGGAGGGACAAGGGCAAAAGAGAGAATAGAATAAATGGGGGACAGGATAAGATGAAGGGAAATATAGTTATGTCTTACACAGCATGACTATTGCTGTCTTTTGCAAAACTACACATATATAATATGTATCAAATTGCTTGCCTTCTCAGTGGGGATGGGTGGGGAGGGAGGAAGGGAGAGAAGTTGGAACTCAAAGTCTTAGGAACGAATGTTGAGAATTGTTTTTGCATACAACTGGGAAATACAAAATACAGGCGATGGGGAATAGAAATCAATCTTGCCCTACAAGAAAAGAGGGAAGATGGGGATAAGGGAAGGGAAAGGTGTGACAGAAGGGAGGGCATATAGAAGGAAGAGGTAATCAAAATGCAAGGCATTGTGGGATGGGGGAGGGAAGACATGGGGAGAAAATTTGGAGCTCACAATTTTGTGGAAATGAATGTTGAAAACTAAAAATAAATAAACATTAAAAAATTTGTTTTTAGAACTTCGAGTTCCAACTTCTCTCCCCTCCTCCCTCCTCATCCATCCTCACTGAGAAGGCAAGCAATTTGACATATGTTATACACGTGCAGTTATTCAAAAGACTTCCATAATAGTCACGCTGTGAAAGACTGACAGTATTTCCCTCCATCCTATCCTGCCCCCCATTTATTCTATTCTTTCTTTTGACCTCATCCCTCCTCAAAACTGCTTAATTCTAATTACCCCTCCTCCCATTTGCCCGCTCTTCTGTTATCCCCTTCACAACCTGCTTATCCCCTTCTCCCCTACTTTCATGGAGTGTAAGGTAGATTTTCATAGCAAATGGAGTGTGCATGTTATTCCCTCTTTAAGTAAGCTGCAACGGGAGTAAGGTTCACTTTTTCCCTCTCACCTCCCTCCTCTTCTCCTTCATTTAAAAAGTTTTTTTCTTGCCTCTTTCATATGAGAGATAATTTGCCTCATTCTGTTTCTCCCTTTCTCCTCCTAATATATTCCTCTCTCAGCCCTTAATTTTATTTTTTTAAATATCATCCCTTCCTATTCAATTCACCCTATGCCCTCTGTCTATATGGATATAATCCCTCTAACTACCCAAATACTGAGAAAAGTCTCAAGAGTTACAAATATTATCTTTCCATGTAGGAATGTAAACAGTTCAACTTCAGTAAGTCCCTTATGATTTTCCTATTCTGTTTACCTTTTCATGCTTCTCTTGATTCTTGTGTTTGAAAATCAAATTTTCTATTCAGCTCTGGTCTTTTCATCAAGAATGCTTGAAAAATCCTCTATTTCATTGAATAACCATTTTCCCCCTGAAATATCATACTGTTTTGCTAGATAGGTGATTCTTGGTTTTAATCCTCGCTCCTTTGACCTCTGGAATATCATATTCCAATCTCTGCAATCTCTTAATATAGAAGCTGCTAGATCTTGTGTTATCCAGATCGTATTTCCACAATAATTGAATTGCTTCTTTTTGTCTGCTTGCAAATATTTTCTCCTTGACTTGGGAGCTCTGGAATTTGGCAACAATATTCCTAGGAGTTTTTCTTTTTGGGGGATCTCTTTCAGGAGATTTTTTCCAGTATTTATTTTACCCTCTGGTTCTAGAACGTCAGGGCAGTTTACCTTGATAATTTCTTGAAAGATAATGTCCAGGCTCTTTTTTGATTATGGCTTTCAGGTAGTCCCATAGTTTTTAAAGTGTCTCTCCTGGATCAGTTTTCCAGGTCAGGTTGTTTTTCCAATGAGATATTTCACATCGTCTGCTATTTTTTTATTTCTTTGGTTTTGTTTTATAATTTCTTGATTTTTCATGAAGTCATTAGTTTCCACTTGCTCCTTTCTAATCTTTAAGGAATTATTTCTTCAGTGAGCTTTTGAACCTCCTTTTCGATCTGCCAATTCTGCTTTTTAGGGCATTCTTCTCCTCATTGGCTTTTGTGATCTCTTTTGTCATTTGGGTTACTCTATTTTTTAAAAAGTTTTCTTCAGCATTTGTTGGGTCTCCTTTAGCAAGCAGTTGACTTGTTTTTCATGATTTTCTTGCATCACTCTATTTCTCTTCCCAGTTTTTGCTCTGCTTTTCTTACTTGATTTTCAAAATCCTTTTTGAGCTCCTCCATGGCCTGAGACCAATTTATATTTTTCAGAGGTTTTGGATGTAGGAGTTTTGACTTTGTTGTCTTCTTCTGTTTGTATATTTTGGTTTTCCTTGTCACCAAAGTAGGATTCTAAAGTCTGATTCGTTTTCCAGTTTTTGCTCATTTCTCCAGTCATTTCCTTGACTTTTGAGCTCTTTATCAAGGCACTTCTCAGCTTCTAGTGGGACTGGGGGAGGACTGTACTGTCAGCAGCTCAATATCCCCACAATCTATGGGCCTAGAGCTCCAGAAACAGTGGCTATAGCTGCCTCTGATGCTGTTGTGACTGCTGCCAGTTCCTCCAATCCCTTCCCCTTCTACCACCCTGGGGCTGAGGCCAGACCACTCTACTGTCTCACACAGTCCCATAGGTTTTTTCCACTGACCTTTCCATTTGTCCTCAGTGTTTTAGGGTTATGAAGTCTGGAAACTGCTACAGGTGTGAGAGATTCAGTCCCCCCGAGGCCTGCTCAGGTCCTTTCTGTGCTGGCAAGGCCCACCTTGGACTGTGCTCTGCTCTCTACACTGTGCAATTGATACTTCCTGGAGACCTTCCAGGCTGTCTTAGGCTGGAGAATTACTTCACTCCATCATTTTGTGAGTTCTGCAGCTCCAGAATTTGTTAGAACCATTTTTACAGGTATTTGGCTGGGCTTGGGGTGGGGGAGCACTCTAGAAATTCCATGCTGTTACTCTGAAATGTTGGCTCTGCCCCCTCTTAGGAAGATTTTGCAAGATAAGGTACAAGATACTGAGGTCCTTTCTCAAACTAAACTGCCAAGCATTCAAATTGAGGGTAACTTTGGTGGGCTGGCCATGTTGTTCAAATACAAAATGTATGCTTGTCTAAAAGACTATTTTATGGAAAACATACACAGAACAGGGGCTCATATGATAGCCAGAAAAAAACTATACATGGACAGTCTCAAGTTCTCTCTTAAGAGCTTTGGAATTGATTTTATGATATGGGAGACACTGGCACAAGACTACCCAGTATGGTGTGTCCTCATCAGAGAAGGTACTGTGCTCTTTGAATAAAGCAGAATTGAAGCAGCTCAAAAGAAATGTGAGATGCACAAATTTAGAGAATCACTCCAAATGTTCATATGGACCATTTGTGCCTGACTTGTAGTTGAGCATTCTGAACTCATATCAGTCTGATTAGCCACAATCAGACACACTATAACTTGGATCTAACAGTGATGTCATTTTGACCCTCTTTAAGAATAAGGGATAAGCATCTTTCTTCCTTTCTTTCCTCCTTCTTTATTTCTTCTCTTCTTTCCTTCCTTCCTGCCTTCTTTCATTCTCATTTTCCTTCCTTCCTTTCTCCTTTCCTTCTTATCTTCTTCCTATATTCTTTCCTCCTTCTTTACTTCCTCTCTTCCTTCCTTGTTTTCCTACCTTCCTTCTTTTCTTCCTTCTTATCATCTTTTCTATGTTCCTTCTTTTCCTCCTTTTTTTTACCATATCTTCCTTTTTCCTTCATTCCTCTCTTCCTTCACTCCTTCCTTCCTATCTCCTTTTCTTCTTATTTTTCTTCCTATATTCCTTCCTATATTTCTTCCTATATTCTTTCTCTCTCTCCTTCCTCCTATCATATTGAGGGTAAGAATCCTGTTTCCACAGGAACCCTTAGAATTCACATAAGCAAAACACTTAATCACAGAAAGGAAGTTTTAGAAGATGGGTAACAACTTATTTACTAATCACTATCATACACCCATAGAAAGTGAAGCACCAAGGGAATCAACAAATATAACAGAACCAATTAGGAGCCGCTGGTGATAAATGCTGATCAAGCCAGTAAAGGCAAAGCGGTTCTAATGAATATTTTTCCCCAATGTAGAAGGCACAACAAGCATTGTAGGTTTCACTACAGTGGATACATTTTCTGCTTTAAATATGAGCTAAAGGAGTAACCAAAATAATTCTTTACTTTCACTTCATCCTTGGCCTCTTCACCAGGAACCAACAAAACACTCAGCTGATGAGAACCTCTCTTCTATAAAATGAGTTCACTTAGGATAGCAAGGACTGCAAAACTTGAAGCTGGCAATTTAGCAAATTGGGACCTCACAGAAATGTTTATTTATCCCAAGAGAGGCATTACAGCCTTCCGAATGCTGGAAAGTGATACAATATGTAGCTGAGTGTTCAACAAAATCCACATGCCGGCTGCCCCTGTGGGTATTCAATAGGCTCTCCCAGACATTTAGTAGCCTCATGGTGATTCTGTAAAATGGACTAAAATAAAAACAAAATTAGGTAGATCAAAATATAATAAAAGAAAATGAACCAATGAAAATGGATATTGTAATAATAATAGAAATCTACTTCCAAAAACTGACTATATGTATATATATGTATATACTTATATATATGCACACACATATATGTATGTATATACATGCATACATATACGTATACACATATATCCATGGCTATATATCTTTTATCCACACCATGGAACACAAAGGAGATCTCATTAGCCACTAATCCAAGCAATAACCCTGTCAACCTGGAAAGAGTACTAGATTTGGAGTCAGAAAACCCAAGTTCAAATTCTAGGTCTGCCATTTACTACCTCTAGTGACCTTAAGTAAAATCTCTACTTTTCTGGGTTCTAGTTTCCTCTTCTGCATCTTGGATCAGAGGGTCTCTAAGATTCATCCACTTCTACATCTATGGGTCTACTACCCAAAGGTAAAATATTGCATAGCATCCTTCCCTGGCCTTTAGTTTCAAGGTGAGAACATTTTTGAAAAGTAAAGAAAGCCCACCAGCTTCCATTTTTAATTTTCCAGCCCATGGTATCTTTTTAAAAGACAAACCCTGAACACTTCAAGCTTTGAAATTCGTTTCTGATTTAATATAATCGTTTTATCATCTGGAAGAGCATAACGGTAAAAAACATCCTAAATATTGGCTTAACTACTCAAAATCTGTGCCAGCTCGCTTCAGAACATTAACAGAGCAAAGGCCCAAGAAAGTGTGTCTCCTGTAATAGGCCTCGCTCTGCACAGCTAAAACTGCCTTAATAGAAATCATGGCAAAGGAGGAGAGAGAGGCATCTGCAAACCATGAAGCTTATTAAACAAATTTGTTTTCAAAGTCAAGTACTTTTGGTACCCTCAGTCCTAATTAATGCCTCGCTCAGATGCAACCTCATAGCTAACATTCACTTTCTTAATCTCAGCCATATGTTGCTTCTATCACTGTAACGACATTAATGAAAATTATTCCTTTTGTACCAATATTTTTATTCCAAAAATGTACCTTCTAGACTTATGCCTAGTTCTGAGAGCAATGAAAGGGAAGAATCTCTGGAAGGAATATTGCATTTTGCTTCTTCCCTTTTCCTCTTTTTTTTCCCACCAAATCATGAGGGCACAGAAAAGAGACAACATGAAATGTATTGATTTTTGAAATATTGCAATTTCAGGTTAATTCTTTGCTTTTAGTAGACTTGACATGAGTAGGGAGTCTCCACCTTTGAAAAAAACAGAAATTGAGCAACTATTTAATTCAACAAGTACTTATTAAGTGCTTACTGTGTTCACAGTACTATGCCATAGTCTGGAAACACAAAGACAGAGCTAAACTTAACATTCTTACATTGTGTTAGGAAGCTAACAAAAACAATGATAGCTGAACACAGTGCATATTTTTGCAGTGTAGTGCAAAAAACCCCCAGCAAAAAACAAACCTATGTGTATGAAAGGTAATTATCCCATTTCTCCTGAAGCATAAAATGTATTACAGTTTGCATTAAGGATTGGTAAATATTTAATATTTTCGTCAATGACCAAAATCTTAAAGCAAATACCCTTTCCCTTCGTTAAACAATGGTAGGTATCTGTTTCCTACTTAAGCTGTTTCCTTTGTAAATGAGAATTATAAACAGAAGCATGCAATGGCTTCCTCACATTAATATATTTGGAATAAAAGAATTTTAGAGCTAGTAGGGATCTATTCCCACTTGTAGAGGTTAAGCGATCTACTCAAGGTCACCCAGCTAGCTAATGGAAGAGCTGGGGCTAAGCGCTGGAATTCCCAGGTCAAGGCTCTCACTACCTAAGGCTGCATGTCCTTTTAAAGTACACACAACAGAGTATGCTGTTTGTTCTTGTATTAGAATGCAATTACAAGATAAAAGTCAGCAGTTTTTTCTTAAAATCTGAAACAGCAGCCAACTACTAGTCATATCCTTCAGGGATGTGTGCATCAAAACTCAAAGATAGCTATTTACATAGGTATTAGAGGTGGGAGTGTGACAGACACTAGTCCCTATTCCAAGGCTTTGGTATGCTTTGCATGTGGACAGTATTGCTTCTAGCAATCAGTCAATGTAATCAAAATAAAATGAAACTGACTGGCTGAAAGCTGAATGCTCAGCTTTTAAGATTAAACTGTATCAAAGAAATTCATGGGTATATTATGAAACAAAGAATAAATTGTGGTAAATCATTCCAATTGCTATAATTCATACAACTCTGCAAAGATTACATTGTGTTTCCTTCTTATCCTTATTCACATAATCCATGTTTACCGATCCGCTGTAAAGTAGGTACGCACTATATTTATTAGGAAAAAGGAGCTCACCAGAGCCAAGAAGAAGGATTCATTCATGATCTGAATGCAATGGCCTTCATTATATACCAGCTTGCTTATAAATGACTGGTGGAGAGTTAGCAGATGGTGTTTTCTTTCACCCTTTGCCTTCCTCTTATTTAGTTATTTCAACTTAGTTTTGTGCTGAAACCATGATGCCTCTTCAGCAGTTATATTCAGGAGGTTACTTTCTATTATGTTGACCATAGCTGCAACAAATTTCCCAGGCTCTGAATCCTAGATTGATTGTTCAAGCCATGTTGTAGGGAACATTAGCATTAGAGAAGATGCCTTAAGAAGAAAAAACAACTTTAGAGTTCAAAAAGTAACCCACATAAAATGTTTGTAGGGAAAAAAAATGAGACAGCATGAAGTGTCTTCTCTGACACTTTCTTGTTGTATGACCTTAAGCAAGTCACTTAACTTTTCTCAAACTTTTTTTCTCATTTCCAAAATGAAGGGGTTGGATCAGGGGTGAGGAACTTGTGGTCACAATCTTCTATTGAGGGGTCAGAGTCAGAGGTGGAATTGGAGGTGGAGATTTGTTTTATAAAGTTTGGATTTGGTCAAAGAGCCACATTTGAGGACCTAGAGGCCACATGTGGTCTCGAAGAAGCCACAGTTTCCCCATCCCTGGATCAGATGATGACGAAGAGTTCTTTCTTCTTGAGCCAAGTAGATCCAGGTACAAATCCTGCTTTGGGACTTTTACTAGCTACGTGACCTAGAACAGGGCATTTTATCTCTCTTAGGCTCAGTTTCCTCACCTGTAATGCAATAGTTCTATGGCTATTTTGAATATTTCAGATTCCTAAGAAGGAAGGAAAAGTTGCTTTTGGCATCACCAATGCCTAAGTCTTAAATAATAATAGGTTTAGACTAAAGAATTCACATATAGGTATGTTGTTGAAAAGATATTCCTAATGGGATATTGAATTCAACAAACATTACATGTGTGAAAAGAATTGTGCTAAACTGAGGAAGATCCAAAGTGGGGATTATAGACTATCAACCTCATTGAGATTATGATCTAATCCCATGGCTACATGGCTTCCACTGAACAATGGCTACAGCTTTTGTGAAGTTACCCTGTGAATAGAACTGCCCATTTGCTATAGGATAGGTGGTTCCTCAATATGTGTTCATCCTCCATTGGCGAAGAAGACTATGCCATCAGAGAAATAATGACATGACTTGCACTTGATTTTGTTTTGAGTGAGGGAAGGCTGTGCAGGTCACCAGCCTCACTTCTCCTCCAGAGCCATCTGAATCCAGTGACCAGATATTCATCAGGATGACTGGAGATGACCCAGGATATGGCAATCGGGGTTAAGTGACTTGCCCAAGGTCACACAGCTAGTGAGTGTCAAGTATCAAAGGTGAGATATGAACTCAGGTCCTCCTGACTCCTGCACTGGTACTCTAATCACTGCATCACTCAGCTGCCCCAGATGGTTCCTACCTCCCCTACCTTACTGTGTAAGTAGAACCATCTCTCTTGGGAGAAGAGTAATTGGTAATTGATCAGTTTTTGCGTTTGGTGAAGTCATATCCTCCAGCTTTGCCTTCCCTTGGCCCATGGTTTGCCAATTCAGCATAAAAGAAATCCCAGAGAAATAGGTCCAAATTGGACTGCTATAAAATACAATGATTAACTAGAACTACTGGGATACACTTCACCGGCTTTTTCTGTTGATCCTAGATCAGTCACCTAGACTTTCAGGTTTGGACTACGGTACAAATCTATTTTTTTTTTTTAAAAAAGAGTATAAATGAGGAACATGGATAGGGAAAATAACCAATTCCCTTATTCAAATCAAATGCATGTCAAATAGATACCCCAGACTAATTTCAGGTACTATTGGACAAAAAGCAGGAAAAATAGGTAAGAAAGCCCCTATGTACACCCAGGGAATGTCCTGTAGGTATCACCCCCTCAGTCCTCAGTCCTCTGGAATGTCTGTCTCTTAGGTTTATACCAAGGGTCAGCAAATTATGATCTCCATTTCAGATTTTTGTACTGCCAGCAAGCTAAGAATGGTAGTTACATTTAAAAAATAAAGGTTTATTACCTTTTAAAATATAAATGTCATCCTTAACTACGGGGGGATGGGGAGTGTCAGGGCTACAAAAGCCAGAAGTGGGCAAGGTCTGGCCCTTGGTCATGTAGTTTGTGGTCTCGTAACTTACGCCATGACATTATGTATTGGTCCTCTGCTGGAAAATCAAAAAATAGGCAGAATCCTTCCAAAGGTACCATATGCAGGACATCTCCAAATTATAAGGAGTCTCTTCTTTCCTCTACAATAGATAATATTTAGATTGATATAGAAATCAAATCTCTTTATATAGATGTGTTCAATTCAAGGAAATTACATGCCTTCCATTTTCATATAGGAATTTTCACAGTCTGCTGCTATAGAAGATATCATTTAGGGCTCACCTACTGAACATTATTTTTAAGGCAAACCCTGTGCTTCAAACTTAAGTACAAAATGTTTGCAGATCCCAAGAACAGAGGCCCTCAATCAAGAGTCAATCCATCTAAACCTTCTCATCCAGTGTCATTGGTGTCCACTTTCTCCCATAAATCCTTCTCAGAAAAGCTAAGCAAACTTCTAAAAGATTTCACCTAAGTCTTTTGTCATTCTTTGGGCATCCTGATAACCCTTTGTCCTTGCTCCATAAGTAGCCAACCTCTTTCTTTTTTTGCTCCTGTTATGTCTTTGCTGGGTGTTATATTTTATACCGCATCCTGACACATCATTGTTAATAATGAATTGTAGTCTATTTAGCATTATTGACCTAGAGCTAGAAGAGATCACAGGGGTCATTTAGTCTAAGCCTCTCATTTCACAGATGACAAAATAGAGACCCAGGTCACAGAGATAGGAAAATATCACTCTACAAATATGAGCTATTGTTGTAGCTTCTCTTCCCATGAAGTTTTATATAGTTTAATTTCTTTTCTGCCAAAAAAAATTCATTTAAAAATCTAAACTATAAAGCTTAAAAAAGCCCCTGATAAAATAGATGTTGCTTAATATTTATGTATAATAATTGCTCGCTTTTATAGAGCACTTTAAGGTTTTCCAAATATTTTCCCTACATTTAACCCTCACAACACCGTGTGAGGTAAATAGAGCACAGGCCTGGGCAGTTAAACATATCTGAGCCTCTCAACTGAGATTACATAGTAGTAAGATTCATATGGAAAAAGAAACAGATAAGATTTCAAGGGGATACGTCAAAAGGAAAAAGAAAAAATTGATTAAGGGAAATGATTCCTACTAAACTTCAGATGATATTATAAAGTGACAATTACTCCAGTTGTTTGCCCTGTCTTCCTTCAAAAATACTTTTCATTTAGTATATCTTTTATATTTAGTCATCTGTGTACATGTTGTCTTCCCCTCAGAAAACAAATAAGTTTCTTATGGGCAGCCTCATCTCCCACCCACCCACTCAACAGTGATATTTATAATACATAACCCAGTCTCCTAATTTCCTAAGGCACCCCACTCCATCTCCTCCATTCTTGGAACCTATCACTTGTGTCTTTGTATTCCCAATGTCTAGCACATGGCATGATCCCTGGAAGGCACTTAATCAGTGCTTGAGTGGAGTTAAATTGAATTGAATTTCATCCAGGAGGTCCCTGAGTAGTCTATGGCTTGGAGAAATGAACCCCATATCATCCACAAGTAGTAGAATGTAGAGGACTGTACCATCCACACTGAATCCCTCTTCCATTTGGACTCTGTTCACACAAGATATTCTTCATGAAGGAGGCAGTCACCCTAGGAAAACTGATATCCCTCCCTGTTGTATGACATAAAAGTAAGAATTGTTATAAAATGGCCATTGAAGTTGCATTTATTGAAGCATCTCAAAAGATATTAACAGAGGTACAAGACACATTGATTGTTATAAGAAGGTCTCTAAGAATGCTTTTTGCTCCACTGAGTGAAATAATCTTTAAAATAACCAATAAACAAGTACAGTAGACTCTTTTTTTGCCTACTTTTCAGTCAATTAGATAACTAGAGAGACATAATCTCCTATCATAAACAACTTGGTGCTAAAGCCAGCAACTTTCTTTTTCATATTTTCATATATGATGTGCTAGATGTGTAGATGATTCTCAGAGATTTTAAGGAGATAACCAAATTGGTAATTAGTGATGTGCTTTTAGTCACCTTTTAGGGGTAGAAATACTTTCTGTAATTTGTCAGTAAATTCCCCTCTTTCAAATGTCTTGCAAATTTCTCCCTCAGCATTTTTGTGTGTATTGAAAATATGGAAGTTGTGTTCCTTCTGTATTTGAACATGGTATCTCCTGAGTGTTATTTTCTACTAGTGGCTTTGAACCTTCACCAAATTGGTTGCAATTTGTCTTATTACAAAATGGCTGTATGCTATAGAGAGTAGAATTTTATGGCATTAAAAGTGAGATTAAAAGTAGATTAAAATTAATTTATATTAATGTATCTGTCACTACTCTGCTTCCCCATGTGCCAACAATACCTAGGTAGTTTGCGGTAGCTAGGTAGCCTAGTAGGTAGAAGGCTGGTCCTGTAGTAGGGAAAATCCAAATCCAAATCCCAAGATACTTCCTAGCCATGTGATCCTGGAAAAGTCACTTAATTTTGTTAGTTTCTGTTTCCTTCTCTGTAAAATGGGCAGAATAATAGCCCTTATCTTTCAGGATTATTAGGAAAATCAAATAATATAACAAATGAAAAGTGTTTTACAAACCTTAAAGTACTATAAAAAATACCCACTTATACTGGGGTTGCTTATTCTGCCTACACATACAGTCTTGGTCTTTTTCACCATAACCCAGATCATAACAATGTTGATATGATGATCATGCTAATGGTGATCTCAATCAGTCATTCACTCCTCTATTTGATTGGGCTGCTTCACCCAGGCAAGTGCCACTCCCCATAGTCACCATCCTGGTCTCCTGAGTCTCTGTCCAAACCATGCATAACTTGTGAAGGAGTGAATAAAAACTGGCGGATGTCTTCAGAAAGACTGCTAGTCACTGAATTAGAACTTAATTCCATGAGATAAGGGCCTTATAGGGGAAAAAAAAAACCTTTTCCATCAATGGTAGTAAAAAAGAAAAGTTGACTCTTTCAGACCCATAACTAAACTTCAAATGAATTAATGAAAAACATATATTGAGTTTAGTATGTGCTAAGCACTTGATTAAGCACTGGGGATATAAATAGAAAAACAAGACTATCTTCCTCTCAACACTCATTTTCTAAAAGGGGGAGACATGTAGGAGCCTTCAGCTGTGAAGCAGATGGGAAGGCCTGGTGGACCTGGAGGAATGAAAAGATCAGGAATCCTTCCAGCCTTTTTATACTTTTAACTTTTTCTTACACTCCCCTCCACAAACTCTACAATCCAGAAAGAGTGGCTTTGTTATTCTTTGAACATACTCCATCTCCTGATTCTGTTTTTGCTGTCCCCTATGCTTAGAATGTTCTCCCTCCTCCCTTCTGATTGCTGGTTTCCCTGGCTTCACTTAAGGTTAACTTCAAATACGATCTTTTTCAGGAACTATTTCCCAGCCTATCTTCTCTAAGCCTCAACCTTCTGTTTGTGCCTTCCCTCTAAAATTACCATCCTTTTAAACTACATTTGCCTTGTAGGTACATTTTCTTTAATATTGTCTCCTCTGTTAGACATGAGGTCCTTGAGGACAGGGATCATATTTTTGTCTTACTTTGTATCTTGAACACTTAACATAGTGCCTAGCGCATAGTAAGTATCTAATAAGTGATCATTGACTGATTTAACTGGGAAGCCCCTTGGAGGAGAGGGCATAGTAGCAGGGCAGATGGCAATGACAAGAGGTCTGAATTCTGCTCTACTGAAAGAAATACTCCAACTCAAAAACCGAGATGCCTTTCTTAGTTGTATTGGTGGTGACAATCTGCCCACTTAAACCTCACCTACTACTTTGCTTTGCTAGTGGCTAATATAATAATATTTCTTTATATTACCATGAAAAAATGTTTTAAAAATATAAAAACTGAGATTCTTACAATTTACAGATAAATGTGTGAAATATTAATTATCATGTTTTTATTAGCTAGAGTTGAATTTGGCCTCTGAAGGATGTAAGAAATCAGGTACATATTTGTTACATCAGTGAATAATGGTTACTTTTCAGATATACTACAGAATTAGGAAAAGCTAATCTAAAAGGGAGAAGGAAAACTAAACTATTAGTGTTTTTTTCTAACTTAACTAGTTCTAAACAAAAGAGAAAACTAATGACACTATAAATTATCTACTGCAAATTCATGACACATAACCTTGAGGAACAGAAAAAGTAAATAATCCATTTACCTTACCTCCATCACTTCTTATTTAATTTCCTACTAGTACAGTTAAAAAAAATGTTTCTTTTCTTCTCTTGCCACCAACCTCATCCGTATAGCCTAGCACATAACCCAGCTTTCTACTTCTGGAAGCAGATTAAGGCCATTTCATCCTTGCTCCTCCATTCCAGAAATCTCAGCATTATTTCCCTCTTTCTTCCTTCTATCCATTAATAGATGCATCCCTCTGACTCCTCAAGGTCAATCTGAACCTTCCATCCCTCCAAGTTGTGCAGGACCTCAAGGCAGTCATCATCTCTTTTCTACATTTCCAGTCCTTAATTTCACTACTGACTCCTTCACCTTGACCTACAAATACCCTTATGTTTCTTTCTTTGTTTTTACAAAATACTTGCTTTTGATCCTTATACTTCCTTATCTCTCCTCTTCTACACTGCTAATCTTCTTGCAAGATTCTGTCTATATCTTTCTTCTAAACCCTTAGGAATTGCATTCCTGTACCACCATTGTACCGAAAGGATGCTCTCTAAAGTTCCTAATGACCTTCTAGTCACCAAAACCATTGACTTCTTGCAGTGCTCATTTTTCTTTGTTTGGCTACTTTAACTCTTATCCAAGTTGACTATCTCCCCAGTGTGGATTTTTCCCAGGGGTCTGTCCTTCTCTTTCTTCTCTTTTCTCTATATTTTGTTCTTTGGTAATGTTATTCTCTATGACAGTATCAGCTACCTTCTCTATATGGATGACTAACAATGCAGTCAGTGCTGACTACCATTCTTTCTGAGCTCTAGGGTATATCTTCATCTGGATGTCCCATGAACATATCAAACTCAGCATATCAAAAACCAAGTTCCTTATTTTGGTTTTTCTCTTCCCTCTCACCTGTTTCTGATAAGATTTGTTGTTGTTCAGCTGTTTCCACCCATTTGGGGTTTTCTTCACAGATATTGAAGTGCTTTGCCATTTCCTTCTCCAACTCATTTTACAGATGAGGAGACTGAGGCAAAGGCTTTAAGTGACTTGCCCAAGGTTACAAAGACAGTAAATGTCTGAGACTGGATTTGAACTCAAGAAGAGGAGTTTTCCTTAGACTAAGCCAACACTCTATCCACTTGGCCACCTAGCTACCCCCCATAAATTTCTACTAATTTTTAAAACCCATATACAAATAGTACCTTTTCCAGGAAGCCATCTATGAGGGTACTGGTTGATAACAACTTTTCAACCTTCCATAATACTTTGTTTTATAGCTCTCTAATGCAATCATCATGTCATATGAGGTATTTCAGCTTTCTGTGTTGATATCTTATCTCTCTACCAGATAGAAATCCCCTGAGGAGCAATGCTAATGCTCTAAGTGAAGTATCTGCTCCCTATATCCAGTACAATGAACACTCAATTATTTGTTCATTAAAGGGTCACCTCACAGTTGCTTTGGCATTCTAAGTTGTAAGATGAGCAAATTACATGAGACTGAAGTGATATATTTACATTAATCAAATGTGTTTGTCAGTAGTTCCATCTAAGAGCACTGGTCTGGTAATCAGGACAGTGGGGTTCTCATCACTTCTTACCACATCCTAGAAACCTTTTCATCCTGGACGATAGCTTTGGCCCTGGACTTCACACCCAAGAAATAAGAAAGCCCCTGGCTCTGATGACATGGCTTCTCTCAGAACCTCCATGTTAACAGGGCACCGGGGTTAGCCATGCCTTCATCTCTCCCCAGGCTGTGCTCCATATTTCTCTACCATGTACCACCTCCTACTGAATACCTTCCTTTTTTCCCTCAAAAACCAAGCCAACAAATAAATAAAAACAAAAACAAAAAAACCCCATACTTTCATCTTTCTTTTTATGTTGTCTTCCTTCATTAGAACATAAGCTCCTTGGGGGCAAGAACTGTCTTTTTCCTTGTTTTTGTATTCTCAGTATTTAGCATAATGCCTGTCACACAGTAAGTGCTTAATAAATGTTTGCTCCATTTTAGTCTAGATTCTATTATTTACTATCTGCCAGATCTTGGGCAAATTATTTCACTTCCCTAATGTTCTGTTTACCCCAATGGATTGTAATAAGGACCAAAAAATGAGGCAAAGTGCTTTTAAAAAAGCTTCTGTACATATAAGATTTTTTATGATGACTCTTTTCATGAAGTTTTATATAGGTTCAACTTCCTCCTATTCCACCATAAAAATTATTTTTAAAAACTCTAACCTATAAAAGAAAAGTCCCAGATAAAACTGATGTTACTTCAGAATTATGTAAGTTCACTTTTAAATAGAACTTTAAGGCTTGCAAGAATCTGTAGACATTTGGTCCTCACAACAACCCTGTGAGGTAGGTATTTATCCAATTTACACAGAAGAAACTTAATCTCAGAGAAGTTGTGACTTATTAGAAGCTAGATAGTTAGTAAGCTTCTGTGGCAGGATTTGAACACGATCTTGCTGAGAAGTTCATCATCCTATCCACTGTACCATGCTGCCTCTCTAGATTATTAGTCACACAAACAGGGAGAAACCTTGGTTCAATGAATCTACCAATGAAATCATGATCTTGAACCCAGGTGTTTCTATTATTTCCCAGAAGACCCTAGAGGGATTTAGCATTGTGTTTTGTTTGATTTTTTTTGCTGTGCCATGAGGCAGCTTTCTGTGAATACAATATGGCATCTGTGTTGAAGGTCTATCACTCCAAGAAATATTCAACTTTCTATTTATACTACGTCTGTTCCTAGGGCTGATTGATCAAGGAACAACATTGGCCCCTTCTTTTCGGTCACACGGTGTATTGATTAGCCCGGAGCACAAAAAATACAGAACAAAACACAATCTATAATTTCTCATTCCAAAATGCTTTAGCCTTACTATCTTTCCAAAGCTGGTGCTTAAATCAGCAGGCTCTGATATTTTTAGTTAACTCAATTTCTTTTACTGAGCTTGAGACCAAGTTTTTAAAGGCTGTTGCCACATCAAGACAAGATCTCCTGAGGGAAAACCCTTATTATTCACTATTTTGTCTGCTTGTGTACATCATTCGAATTTTAAACTTATATCTGTTCAGTAAGATCATTCTAAAAGGAAAAGACTACTTTCCTTTCAAAGGAGACCAAGATGGTATTCAAAAGAATTTTCTGTTTTCATTTCAATTCTTTTGTCTAACAAGAAAAAAAAAACTAAACAAATTTCTTCAAACGGTTTTGGAAAACAATATCTTTTAAAAAACTTTTTTTACGTACAAGTTGAATGCAAGTGAATGTAATTTATCTTTTTCGTGAATCAAAAGATGATGGATACCAGAACTTTTAATATGGAAGTTATATTTTCCAAATAAAAACAAAAACAATGATGATTTTTAAAAAATGAAATGAGTTCATTATCCAAACACATATCATTTTCTATTTATGTTACCAATTTGCATAGGAAGGTCGCTAAACTAGTGATTAGAGTGCTGGCTTAGAGTCAGGAAGGCTTGTATTCCACTCCCATCTGACATTTAAGAGCTACATGACCCTGGACAAGACACTTAAACTCTCTGTGCCTCAGCCAACTCCCTAGTACTTATATACTAGGTCAAGGACACATTGTCATCTGTATAGGTGGTAGAGGCATCTAAATGGGTACCTAAACTGATGAAATCATTGACCATTACATGGTAATTCATAGTCATCTCCTGCTTTGGTCCAATTCTATCAGCCTCCAACAACCATTTCTACTACTTACCCTAGAGAATGAACTTAAAATAAGTTTGAATTGAGGAGCTTAAATATTACTCAACAAAACTGAATTCAGTTGAAGTCAATTCTACAAATATTAATGGTGTGCAGAATACTGTTAGTATAGAAAATCATAGAGAAAAGTGAGAACGAAGTAGGAACATGTTGGTTGGGAAATGAACATCTTGTTGCAAAGAAGTTATTATACCATGAAAAATGATACTATAAGGAATTCAGAAAAAATATGAAAAGATACATAAATTCATTGTGATTGAATTAAACAGCATCAAGAAAATAATGCATACAATGGATAAAATAATGTAAATGTCAGGCATATTAAAACAAAGATGAATACTGTATAATTATGATGACCAAAATTTTTGTCCCTGGGGGGAAAGACAAACAAGAAAAAACTATACCTCCCTCCTTTCCTTGGAAAGTTTGGGAACTATGAGTGTTGAATATATTGGACAAATCTTTTAAATATGGAGTATTTAATTCAATATGCCATCAGACATTGTCACAGGATTGGTTGGATTTGCTTGACTGTTTTCCTTTGTTACAAGGGAAGATTCATAAAGTATAGGATGGATTACAAAGGGGAGATTCCAATGTGGGCAAGGAGAAATATATCCAGAAATTATTGCTATATAAATACAAAAGATATAAGTTAAAACACTATTTTTAAAGAAAATGCCATGGCAATAAAAGATACTTGAAGAAAGTTTGTAGCATCTTGGGCAGATTATAGTTGAGTCACATAGAATGAAAGGACATGAATGGGTAAATTACAATCTTAATTGTTAGATGAGTACCCACATTGATAAGTAGACCCAACAGAGTCAACAAGATTTTATCAGTATCAAAGTAAAGCTTTTGAATGAAATTGCATTTTATTAGTCATAAAACATGTGCATTTGAAAAAAATGCAGGAAAAGAAAAATCAAGGATAACAGTAGAGGAACTAAAACACTGGATGCCAAATGTCACAATTTTCAGTAAGGAAAAGAGATAGACTTCAAATAACAGTCTACTCAAATTTCCTGGAAAATTCTAGAATGCACTATTAAATGGATATTTTGTGAATTTTTTAAAAAGAAAATATTAAAAAGTTTCAGCAAGAATAAGGCATGACAAATTAAGCTCATTTCCATTCTTTACAGAGTAACTAAAGTGGTAGCTTGTTAAATAAGTAGACCCAAAGACCCACTAATAAGTCGATGTCAACGTAGAAGAAAATTTCCAGTTCTTGTCTTTTCTTAGTCATGTATGGTATTTAATCCTTATAAATTACATTGATGAAGGCGTAGATAGAATTCTTATAAAATATTCGAAACAGAAATCTAGGTGAAATAGCTAACACTCAACAGGCTAGAATGCTGGGCTAATCTAATACCAAAAAAAATGTAATAGTTTTAAGTACTAAGTCCTTCAAAGATTCAGGAACAAAAATAGAAATTGAAGGGGACAAAAATCCACATGAAAATAATATGGTAATGTTAGTGACTCGACGCTCAGTATACTAGATGGTAGGACATGGTGGGCAAGGAGTCATAACAAAGCAAAAACCTGATGTTATATCAAGCCGACCAAGAGATATGATCACCCAGGAGAACCCTACCAGAGTGTGATAGGATCACTAGATAACAATGTTTCCTCTTCCTTCCCTCTCCACAATCCCCTCTCCACATGGCTCTTTTTTTTCCCCCAAGAGCAAAAAAATTGGGATGTAATTTGCCCAGAATTGAGCTAAAGCTCAAGGTGTATCTCTCTTGAGCACTATCTTGGTTGCTGTTTGTTGTTCTGTTGTGTCTGAATCTTCCATTTGGGGTTTTCTTGGCAAAAGTAGTAGAGTGGATTGCTATTTCCTTCTCCATCTCATTTTAGAGTTAAGTGTCTGAGAATGGATTTGAACTGAAGCCCTCTTGATTCCCCCTAGTTGCCAGTGTATCTTGAGTATCTTGGTAGCCTCTGGTTATATTGACAGATATATAAAGATCCACCCACATGGGGTGATGGCCCTTCAGACTCAGTGCATGTCCTAGGACCCTATACCTTGCCCTGATAATCAGCACTTCCATGTGGAAAAACACTGAGCCAAGTTTTACTGTATCCTTATTGAATAATCTTTCTATGTTAGGGCAAAATAAATCTTGTTTTGTTAATTATTCAATGACTTATGAGTGCCTCATTTTCTCCCAACATTAAACCAGAACTTACAGGATATCAGCCTGTTAGACCCCCTCTGACACTTCAACAGATCATATCTGGAGTGTTGGATTTAGTTTTGGACATCATATTTTAGGGAGAACCCTAATAAGCTGGAGGATAGCAAAAAGGCAGACCAGGAAGGTCTATGATGTAAAAGGATAAGATAAAAGAATTGGGAATGCTTACCACCTCATTCATGCCTTGACTCAATATCTGGATTTCAGCTCCTCCTTCCTGCCTTTGAGAAAACTCTGCCTTGAGACTCCACTATTCCGAATGATGCCCTTCTCACCTTAACTACTATTTCACTAACTGCTTCATCCATGATTCTTTTTCTACTTCAAATTGTTCTGCTAATTTCTGGCACTTCCCTCTCACCCTCACATGCCATTACCACCAATTTCCAGATCCCCTTCATATGTTGTTTCCCCCTTTATAGTGCAAGTTTTTTGAAGGGACAATCTTGTTTATATTTGTATCTCGGATGCTTAGCACAGGCTTAACAATAGCAAGTATATAAATATTCTCTAATTGTATCTTAACCTGGAGAAGAAAAACTTAAGAGAATCATGATAGCTGTGTTCAGGTTTTTAAAGGGCTCTTCCCACTTATTTTTATGTTTGTTTTGTTTTACAAACTAGTATATAAGGGTTGCAAAGAGACAGCTTTTAGCTTGATATAATTAAAAAATTCCTAATAATGAAAATTGTCCAAAAGTATCTGTATCAGGATGTGGAGATTCCCTGTTATGAGAAGTCTTATCCCTACTTGTAAGCGAACAAGGAAATTCCTAATTGGGTATGATTTGGAATAGATGGCCTCAGAGTTCTCTTTGAAATACTCTAATTCTATGGGCTTTTGACTTGTCAAATACTGATACCTTTAAGTGAAGAAATGGAGTCATCTCTGAACCAGGATGGCAATGGAACAGTAGGCCAGGGCATAAGAAAATCAATTGAAGGTGCTGAAGATGCTTTGCCTAGAAAAAAAGACTCAGGGAAACTGCTCCTATCTACGAGACAATACTGATTAAGCTAAGCACTTCCATCTTTTAATTCCTTGTGGAACTTCCTGACCTTGGTCTTCTCAGCATAAACAAAAATGAAAGGTTGAGCAATTATTTAGTGAATCCAGGACGTATAGATAGACAGTCAATATTCAAGGAAATGAAGGCCAAAGAGAGGATATTCATTTTGATTTATCTAAATTTTCTCCTGTGTCCAAATCTACCAAATCATTGCTCAGAATTATACCTTAGGAGAAACAGGTCTTACCTCAGAGTTCTGAGCCTAAATCATAAGCAGGTGTAGGACAGGCTGAAGATCTGTTTTCCAAAAACAGCCCATAATGTCTGTGGCACATAAATCAATTGGGAGAAACAAGATCTCTGTACAGGCTAATGAACATGCAAGAGAACCAAAGAGAAGAGAGAACAGGAAGTAAGCAAATGGAAGGGAAAATGGTGTACAATAGTTAATAAGAAGGGGGACAGAGGCTGAATTAAAGGAGAATGCACCAAACCCAACCAAACTGACTTAAGAAAGCTTAATAAATATGCTTAGGAGGGTGAAAAAGAGGAATGCTGGACTTGGCCTCATAAGACCTGGGAATTTTGACTTTTATGTGGACCAGTTTTATGACCATGAAAATGTAACGTGGCTTCTCAGATAAAGCTTCATCATCCATAAAATGGAGCTAATGATGCCAACTCTATCTGCTTCATCCAGTTGTGAGGAAAGCATTTTGTGAAGCTTAGAACACCCTAGAACTCTAAGTTAATATTATTGTTGTTTAGATAATGAATAAAGCTTAAAAAAACGTAGGGGGAAAGGATAGAAAAGCTAAAGGGAGAGAAAACTGCAAGAATCTTTGTTCATGGGCTAGCTCTTTGAGCATAATGACAAACTTTAACTCCCTCCTAGGAATGAAGCCAAGGAAAGGAGACTAAGTAGTCTAGGCCAGCATGTAGTCTATCCCTTACCCATCTGAAAGTCGATTTTCTTCTAAAACCGTGAAATGAAAAAGGAGTAAAGGGGGGTGTTAGTAACAGTATGTACTTACAGTGTGAGTTGATATCTATTTAAAGGGTGAGACTTGTTCTAATGAGAACTTTGAAAAAAAGATAAAAAATTAGCTTACTTTAAAAAGTGAGAACAAATGTGGTAAAAAATTAGAAGTTGCTTTAAAAAAACATTGAAGAAGTTTAAATAGTGGGTACTTATTCTTTTTTTTAATGAGTATAGGATAGAGGGAAGCATTGGTTAAACAAAAGCTTAGACCTGATTTCAATAAACTGATCACTATTGATTGAGTACCTACTGCATGTTTGGTACTGCATTAAATACTTTTGAGAACCAAATGACCTATCAATCTTTACTATGGAAACAGGAGACTTTGTGCATCTACTATGAGGCACGTATATTTAGTCCTGTTATCCCTACAAGACTGTAAGCTCCTTGAAAGCTCATATGTTATTTTTGTACTTTTGTACTTTTCCCAGCAGCCAATATAGTTTCCTGAATACAGTAAACATGTTATAATGCTTTAACACTACAATGAATCTGAGATGTCACTGATATAGGTATTTTTTTCCATCAGTACAGACGGTAACCCATCAATACCTTCTTATCTAGGGCAATTCTTGTTCATGTTCTTTCACAGATCTGCAGAAACATGCTGGACATTGTCTTGGTATTTTGACATTTTATAGACACCAGTGGAATTCTCAAATTGTCCATCTGTTATCTCTTACTCTTGCCAATGGACTATTTCCTATTCCATTCATGTATTTTCTTTCTATCACTTCTTAGATTTGAAGTGCTTCATAAATATTAAATGAATAAATGGGTGAATGGATGATGAAGAGTATGCACTCAATAAATATTAAATGAATGAATGAATGACTGAAAACAGCATGGCACACAAATATATCACTATACCAAATATTCTTGATAGAGAACCTACTGACACAAACAATATGGAAGATATCACAGACTTTTGCTGCCATGAGGCATAAAGTTTAAAGAGGTTTGGTACAATAGCAGGAGTATGTAGAATAAGAAACTTGGGGTTCAGATCTAGTCTTTACTACTTATTGCTTGAGGTGATCTTTGCCAAGTCCATCTCTCTGTTCCTTAATTTCCTCATCTATAAAATTGCAGTCTGGGGGGTTTAGGGGGGAAATTGGGTTTTATGACTTCTTAGATTCCTTCCTCCTCTATACCTATTGTCTGATGAGTATACTGAATGTTATATAAAAATCTTATTAAAACCCTTGTTTTCAGGTGCCCACAGCCACGCCTCAAACAACTCTTGAATTTAGATTGCCAGTGGTCAGACTCAGCCTGAAAGTGAATTATTTTCAAAAGTTTGAGTTAAATTTATTAACCCAGTTTTGAATTTTTAGGACAGTAAAACATATGTTAATTTTCCCAATGGCATTTTTGCACTCCAATAAGTCAACTGCATTTCCAACCTCTCATATATAAAGTAGCATACATCAATGTTTTACACTGCTTTTGTTTCTATTTATGAAGATTTGAGGTTCTTTAAATGTTATTTGGGGGGTTGAAATTTTTAAAATTAAAATAGAAAATCTTAAAAGATACATGTTTAAGGGATGTAGGTGTGTGTCACTTGTGTGTGTCCACATGAATCTGTCTAAATGTGGCTCTCAGGGAGGCATAAATAGATATCTCTAGAATCTCTTCTGTCCATTCTACTCTAATAGAGAATTTGATTCCTAGTAGGGAAGCAGGAGGTTAAGACAAGACAAGAGGCTAGCTACTCTGTTTTCATCAGAATGAGTATACTAAGCTGGAATTATATCTATCCATTTAGCTAAATATTGTTAGTGTGGAGAAAATTATTCTTAGTGATTGATAAGCTATCCCGTAATGGGGAATGCATGCTCCAAGCTATACTTCCAAGACCCATCAAATGCCATTTTCATAGTGAACATAAGTAGCAAACCACAATAAACTCATTTATTTGAGCTAATAGGAAATAGAAATCAGAGAAGATACACAGAGAATGTATGTCAGATAATACACAGAGTAAATGAGCTCTCTCATTTGGGATGAAAAATCTTAGGTCAGTCAAGAGAGAGTCCCATATCTCACCCAAGGGGTAATTTTTCAAAATCTCCAGAGTAGTAAGCTAGGAATAGGGGCAGGATCAAGGTGACAGTCCCCTATATTTTGGTTTCTCTCCAGAGTCTTTTTCTCCCTTCAGGGACCTGAACAGTATCTGGAACTGAATGTCTTCTCTCTCAAAGCTGGAAGCCAGAAGAGCAGAATTTATCTTCCCTCAAGTTCTTAGTAACTCCACCCCTAACAAAAGTGTGAAGTAATGAGTAATCCATTTCCATCAATAAAGAGGGGCTTAACGCAAGTGAGCTTTGACGTCTAGGTTACAAATATAACATATATGCCAAGGAACCCTGATATTCAATGTAAGTATTTCTGTTCCTTTTGAGCTCCTATAGTTGTGTGAAAAACTAATTTCTAAGCTAAGCTTAGCCCAAGGATACACTTTGCCCATTGAAGAGGAAGACTTACTCTTCCCTGTTCTGCTATAGTGGTGTCCAGTATAGTACAATAATAATATAACTATACAATAGAGCACATTTGAAGATTAATTGAGCCAAGATGGAGATAAAAACAATAAGAATTAAGCTTTTGGAGTAGGTATAAATCAGTCTCTCTCTGACATATTCACAGTCCTTTACTCACATCACTAGGTACCAAAATTTTGAATTGCTATTTTACCTTAAATCAAAGTGAATAAAGATCAGAAATCAAAGGATATAGGCATAGTATGTGATATATCTCTAAGTCTACGAGTATGTGAGAGGAATATCTCTATTTTTCTACCTTGATGACTCTTTGTGGGTAAGAGGTAACAATGAGTTCTTAAAGGCAATGCTAACAGTCAAGCTCTAGTGTCAAATCAGAAAAGTTTCAAGTACAGACCCAATGATCGATTGTATATCTGTAATCTGATGATCAGTCAAGCTAAGGGACTAAGGCAGGAATATAAGCTTCACAAGGAGGGGACTTTTACAAAATTATACCCAGCACATACAGCACAGTATTATACCTAGTAGCTTCTCAATACATGTTTGTTCAATAAAAATAAGTAGATTGGGAGAAGTTTCCAAAAGGTAGATCCCACCAGAAAACTGCCTGTCCACTATAGCTACTCAAAAGTGTAATGGGATGCCTTGGAGGTAGTGGGTTCAACTTCATGAGAGGTTTCCAAGCAATAAAGGAACAAATGTCAGGGACATTATAAAAAGAATTCCTATTGAGATACAGGTTGGATTAAATTGCCTCTAACATCATTTGTAACTCAAATTCTGAAAATTTGATTCAATTCTAAAAACTGTTATTAAGTAACTTTCATATGACAGGGAATCACTAGATTTTGGGAATACAAAGACAAAAATGAAGTGGGACTTGCCTTCAAGGAACTTCTCTTCCCCAGGGTGGAGATGTAAAGTGAAGACAACGTGTACATTAATTTAATTATTTTAATAATTAAATTTTTTTAAATTTTTTTTTTATTTTTTAATTTTAATTTTAATTAATTTTAAAAAATACAAGGTACATACAGATGAATTTTTAGAAAGAAGTTCTTTTTATTTCAATAACATCTGGGCAACACAGTGGATAAAGCACTAGACATGGAGTCAGGAAGAGTTGAGTTTAAATTTTATCTCAGATATTTATTAGTTCTGTGACTCTAGGCAAGTCACAAACCATGTATCTTCTATATAATGGATATAATAATGGCACCTACTTCCCAGAGTTGTTGTGAGAACCAAAGGAAATAATCAGTACAAAGCACTTAACCAACTACCTAGTGCATAGCATGCTTTTTTAAAATGCAAAAAAAAAAGGGAGAGGTTTCTGAGGTTATATTTTGTAAAATTCTTCCATGGATAGCACATTAACCTGTATTTTAAAAATGAGCAGATATGTAACAAACAAACAACACTCCCCAAACCTAACAAGCCAGGCATGGAATTCAGAAGACATTTTTAGGACTGAGTTCTAGAAACTTAATAATACATGAGCAAAAAACTGCTGGGAAAATGAGAAGACATGTCAAAGGTTTCTTTTATTGCCAATCGTAACCACAAATTGTATTGTATAACCATTGATGGAACAATAGATTTCACCTTCTTCCACATAGGAAACTCGGTGATAATTTCACTAAAATATGATTGGAAACAGTGGTGTGAGAAATTGACTGGAGTAGGAATCATGGTATGAACAAAAAGAAAAAAGGAAATCAAAAAATCTTAAAGACTCTACAATCTAGAGGCTTGGAAAGTTGTCTTTCATCGGGATATAGATGTCCTCCCCGATGGTAGTGAAAGAACTTCTTCTCTAGAATGAGTTCTATCCTTTCCTCTTGCCTAAAATTTTGATTTCCACCTAGTACCTAGTCAAATCAAAAATCCCACTAGTTATGTTGCTTTGCTGTTAAATTCACATGTTCTGGTCTTGTTTTATCAAAAGAGGGCAAAACTCAAGGTAGAATTGTAATGTTAATGGAATTGAAGATCTTCCCTGCCCAATAATAGATCTCATGTGGAGCCCATTAAGGGAAGCTTGCTTAGGGGAGGTTTGCTTGCTTGAAGTCTTTCACACCTTTTGGTAATTAAGCACTGAAGCACATAGGTTGTGATGCCTTCTGGATCTATCTATCTATCTATCTAATCTATCTATTTATATATAGCAAAATGCTAACCTCAGAATATATATATCTTAGCATTTTCCTTCAGGGCTCACTAATTGGAAGAAGGTCTTGTGATTTGGCCAGATGTGACTCTGGGTAGCCATTAAGGGGCCCCCCTGCCTTTTAAAGCCCTGATATTAGTGCTTCTCTCTCTGGTAACTATATACATGGATGTAATGCTCAGACAGCTGATTTGTCTGTTGATCTGTGATATATGTATTGCTTATGGTCAGATGGAAGCCCTATCTGTTGGTCTTTACACTATTTTTTCTGTTTGTAATTTCTGCCTGTAATTTCTATTTGTATTTTCTCTGAAGTTCGCAGTGCTGACTTTTTCCCCTGAATTAAGTGAATGATATATGTGTTTGATTGAAGATGGTTAACTCCTTTAAAATTGCTTCCCTTTAAAAAAAAAAAAAAGTAGATTGAAGAACCTACACTAGCAGGTCATCCTGGGTATGCTAGAGTGCTATGATAAGAGTCCATGAATATTGCCTATTATTCCTTCCCCTTTCTAAGGGAGAAAGCAAAACATACTGCTATGTGAGGAATTAAAAGTTTGATTTCATGGGTTTTTTTTATGAACTTCTGATGTAATATGAAAAAAATACCCAGGTTCTAGGAGTAAGAAAGATATTTGTTTCTCTTTATCATCCAGCTGATGTTTTGAACTTCCATTTTTCTTAACTATGGATCAATATTAGGACATACACAATGTAAAATCCGCAGGCCCTGGAACACGAGGCCTTGGATTCAAATCCTGCCTCTAAGTATTACATCCTTTCTATTGTTGACAAGTTATTAAACTTTCCTGAGCCTCACTTAGCTCAGTGTAAAATGGAGGGTGGAGTTAGACAGATGACCTTTGGGAACCTGTCCAGATTGACATCTATGAACCTATTTTTTTTTCCTTTTATAACTCTAATATTTGAAAAGATTTGTGATTTTCTTAGTGTGGGTAGGTAGTCTTTTCTGTAGTACATGATTTCATGAACAGAAGCCAAGATAACAACAACAGCTGACTAAAAATTTTAAGAACTTAGGGTATGCTGGAATCCAACTAGAATAAGCTTGGGAGAGCTGATTGTTAAATTTCTTTGTTTGAACATTTACACCTCAGGAATTGGTAAATGTTACAAATTAGGCCTTGATTTGTTGTTTTCTCAATTATCTAGCCTAAAGAACATGATGGGGAGGCAATATTGATAATTCAAATTAAATTTATTTTTTAATTCATTTATTTTTAGTTTACAACATTCAGTTCCACAAGCTTTTGAATTTTTAATTTTCTTCCCCCTCCCTCCCCTCTCCTCTCCTCAAGATGATGTGCAATCTGATATAGGCTCTACATGTGCATTCATATTAAACATGTTTTCACAATAATCATGTTGTAAAGAAGAATTATAATAATGGAATGAACCATGAGAAAGAAGAAACAAACAAAAGGGGGAGGGAGGGTGGAGAGAGAGAGAGAGAAAATAGTCTGCTTTGATCTGCATTCAGACTCCATAATTCTTTCTCTGGATGTGGATAGCATTTTCCATCATGAGCCTTTTGGAATTGTCTTACAATATTGCATTATTGAGAAGGGCCAAGCCTGTCAAAGTTAGTCATTACACAATGTGACTGTAACTGTACAATGTTCTCCTGGTTCTGCTCTCCTCACTCATTTCATATGTCTTTCCAGGTTTTTTGAAGATTGCCTGCTTTTCATTTTTTGTAGCACAGTGGTATTCCATTACATTCATATACCACAATTTCTTCAGCCATTTCCCAACTGATGGGTATCCCCTCAATTTCCAATTCTTGGCCACCACAAAAAGAGTTGTTATAAATATTTTTTGTACATATGGGTTCTGTTCCCATTTGTATGATCTCTTTGGAATACAGCCCTGAAAGTGGTATTGCTGGGTCAAAGGATATGCACATTTTTATAGCCCTTTGGACATAGTTCCAAATTACTCTCCAGAGTGGTTGGATCAGTTCACAGCTCCACCAGCAATGAATTAGTGTTCCAATTTTCCCACATCTTCTCCAGCATTTATAGTTTTCCTATTTTGTCATGTTAGCTAATCTAACAGGTGTGATGTGGTACCCAAGAGTTGTTTTGATTTGCATTTCTCTAATCAATAGTGATTTACAGCATTTTTTTCATATGACTATAGATAGCTTTAATGTCTTCCTCTGAAAACTGCCTGTTCATATCCTTTGATCATTTATCAGTTGGGGTCAAATTAAATTTATAAGTGTGCTGTGGATACATTTTTTTTGGAGCACCTATTTTTAAATTTTTACTAACACGCACCTGTCAAGAACTCAAAAATCCTTCCACATTGCAGTCATATATAAGCATGACTTTATCTTAAAGTATTGTAAAAAAAAAAAAGCTTGTATAAAATGTTTCTATTTTATCCCAAATGAAGGATCAACACCCTTATTTGTGTGTTGTAAATCTCTTATTGTTTCAGTTTCAGCAACTGTCATCACTGATTATGGACAAAGATAATGTGAAAACTAGGGTGACCATTATTTAAAATGTTTGATTGAAGTGTTTGCTGTCTTGAAGCTCCCATCTCCTTCCTATGTTTTAAAGTCAAGGCAACTGTGTTAAGCACACATTGAAAATGCCAGGAAGAAATCCAAAGAACGCTGCCTTAAAAATTCTTAGTTCCTAGAAAGTTAGTTCACATTAAACAAAATAGAGCCTTCAAACTTTTTTTTCCTCCATAGCCAAAAAGTCATGACTGAGTCTCATGGAATGTTTGATATGTCATACTATAGTCTAAATTTGGAATCCATTGTGTTTGGCCTCAGAAGATAGAAAAATGTGGTAAATTAGTAATTTTCAGCTAGATGGTGTATTGGTTAGAGTGCTGAACCCGAATTCAGGAAGAGCTTCCTGAGTTCAAATCTAGCCCCAGATACTAGCTGTATGACCCTGATCACATCACTTCACCCTTTTTACTTCAGTTTGCTCATCCATAAAATGAAATGAAGAAGAAAATGGCCAACCACTCCAATATTTTTGCCAAGAAAACCTCAAATGGGGTCATGAAGAACTGGATGCAATTAAAAAGCCAATTCAGTCATAGAAAGTATGACATGCTGAAAGACAATATGTTACAATAGAATGAACACTGGCTCTGATGCAGAAGACTTGGGTTCAAATTCAGCCTCCCTTTTTTGATGTCATTGTCATCTTGGACAAATAATTCAATCTCCCTAAGTGTCAATATCTTCATCCTCATCTGTAAAATTATGGGTTTAGATGAGATGATTGCTAAAATATCTGCAATATCAATAAAATTTTTAAATGACAAATCATTCATCCATTCATTAAAGTGGACACCCATGCATCAGAGCTTTACTAGGTAGTACAATCATTGTTTTAATGTTAGAAAGATGAATTGTTCTTTCTTATTTACTTCATGATATTTGGAAAAACAAAGATTTTCCACTGAGATCACAGAGTTAGAGTTAAGAGGGATTTTAGAAGTCATCTAGTCTAATCTTCCTATTTAACACATGAAAAAATTGAAGTCCAAAGGGGCTAAGGGAATTATCTTAGTTCATACAGTAATAGATAGCTCATTTGAATCATTTCCTACATTCTGTGGCTAAATATACCACACTAATTGACAATATTTTGCTAAATTCTGATGCCATTTGAACCAAATGTTGTCCAGATTTGCAGTGTGACATTTCATGGTTCAGTATACATATAATGAGACTAAATCATGATTTTTTTGGTTGAGAGGGGAAAAGTTCCTAAACTAAGCATTCTTTCAATTCTATAAACTCCAAAAGAGAACCAGCCTTCTTTTTAAATACAGAGATACTTTAGACAAGCAAGAGAAGCTAATTTCTTTTATATTTGTGCTATATGTTTGGGCTTATACACTAGGAACATACTAGTCAGTAAAAATTTCCTATAGAAACTCACAAAAGAAATTCAAACATTGACACTTAACATTATAATAATTTTTCCTAAATTTAGAATATCCTAAAAAGTATTTAAACAATCCAACATTTATAATTCAGGTTCTGGAATATGTATACAGATGATAGAGATGGCAGGGGAGTAACTGTAAGTAATTTTAATTATTTGTCATACTGGGAAAAAGTAGTCAAGACATTCTCCTGATGCTGGCAGCTGGGGAAGGAAGTTTGGCTAGGAAACCTCAGATTTTGCACACTGATATTGACAATAGAAAACAATCCATGTGGAGGTCTGTGGGAGTGGGGGAGGAGAGACAGGGAGACAGATACAGAGAGAAATTCACTTAATAGATCATAATATCATAGATTTAGATCTAGGAGGACCCTGAGAAGCCATCTAGTTCATCCCTTTCATTGAACAGATAAGGAAAATGAGACCCAGAAATGTGAAACAATTTGCCCAGTGTCACCCAAGTAGCAAGTAACAGACATGGGATTTGAACATAAGTCCCCTGACTCTAAAATCTTTCCACTTCACTACAGCAGATATTATGAGTCTGAACTTCTAGTCAACAAAAGCATTATGCTGAGTGCCTAGTGCCCTCCCTATGAAGTGATTT
Source organism: Potorous gilbertii (assembly GCA_028658325.1). NCBI lineage: Eukaryota > Metazoa > Chordata > Mammalia > Diprotodontia > Potoroidae > Potorous > Potorous gilbertii. Next base: position 206,369,327 of record CM053771.1, on the reverse strand, counting down.
TTGTCTTGGAGATGGTGATGAAAAAAATCCCTGAGTCATTTGGTATATTTGAATGGCACATGAGAGAGAGAGAGAGAGAGAGAGAGAGAGAGAGATGAGAGAGGGAGGGAGGGGAGGGAGAGAGAGAGAGAGAGAAGGAGAGGGAGACGGATCGTGTGGTCCTGATAAGGACTGGAGTGGAGGGGCATGCAGAGCTAGAGGAAGAGCTTCAGGGTACAAAAGTGAAAAATATAACATCATAGTATATGCATTAAACTTGCAAAAAATTCATTTTCTTTCCAAATTGCCGAAGGAGCTCACCCAATTGTTGAGATAAAATAATGAACAGTTTTAATAAAGATAAATATGTAATAGTATCACAGATTTAGGATTGGAAGGGACCTAAGAGGTTGTCTAGTCAAAATGTATTTTTAGAGATGGAGAATCTAAGATGCAGAGAGATTAATTTACTTATCCAACATCATACTGACAGCGAGTGAAATGGAAGGACTGGGATTTCAACTTATGTTCTCTGATTCCAAATCCATCGCTCCTTTTGTGATGGCATTTCCTGTATGCCTTTTCTAACTTTGTGCTTAAAATTTGAAACGTTGAGCCCAAGAATAGAAGATTACAAGATACTTCAAATAATGACAGCTTCATTTACACTAGGAGGCATGTGGTTCAGTAGCCTCTTCTACATCTAACCCAACTCTTGAAATCTCTTTTTTCCTTTCATTTCCAATTTAGAAGAAGCATTAACATCTATATGAACTTCAGAAAAATAGTTTCTCTAAACTCAAGCTTGAAACAAATTGACTTAGAAAATTCATGAAGAAAGCAGTACTCCTCTACCCCCTATTTTTAAGGCAGGAAATATTCATTTTCCTCTCTTGTGTATACTACTTGATTGACTCTTCCTTCTAAAATGACCACATTAGAACTGATTGAACCATTCTGGAGAGTAATTTGGAACTATGCCAAAAGGTGTATAAAACCTTTGATCCTGTGATGTCACTATTAGGTCTGTATCCCAAAGAGATCATAAAAAAAGAGAAAAGGACACATGTACAAAAATATTTATAGCAGCTCTTTTTGTGATGGTAAAGAGTTGGAAATTGTGAGGATATCTGTTAATTGGGAAATGGCCAAACAAATTATGGTATATCAATGTAATGGAATACTATTGTTCTGTAAGAAATTATAAGCAGGCAGATTTCAGAAAAACCTGGAAAGACTTACATGAACTGATGCTGAGTGGATTGAGCAGAATCAGGAGAACATTGTACATGGTAACAACAACACTGTGAGATTATCAACTATGTTTGACTGAGTTCTTCTCAGCCATACAATAATCCAAGATAATTCCAAAAGATTCATGATGGAAAATGCTTTCCACTTCCAGAGAAAGAACTATACAGTCTAAATGAAGATCAAAGCATACTATTTTCACTTTTTTTGGTCTTTTTTTCCTGTGGGGTTTTTTCCCTTTTTCTGATTCTTCTTTCACAATATAACTAATATAGAATTCGGTTTAATTTAATTGTACACATATAACCTATGTCAAATTGCTTACTGTCTTAGGGAAGTGGAAGGGCAGGGAGAGAGGGAAAAATTTGAAACTCAACGTCTTACAAAAGTGAATGCTGAAAACTATCTTTACATGTAATTAGAAAAAATAAAATTCTATTGGGTGCAAAAAATGACCATATTAAAGAGCAAATATTCATGATGTTGGTGATTACTCACAAACAACCTCTTTGGTCCTGCCCTCACCACTCATCTGAAACTGCTCCAACTCAAGACTGCCTATGGCTTTGTATGCTTGTTGGCTAGAACTTTTTCTTTTTATGAGCAATATGAAGAGAAAAAAAATTCATAAAGTCCTCACTCTTCTTCTCCAACCCCACAGCACCTCAACTCTTTCAACCCTTCAAATGGTAAAGTTTCTCAATTAAACAGAAAGAAGATAACACTTAGGGGAAAGATTCAGCTAAGGGCTTTCTTTCTCTTTGCCTCTGTCCATGGTAGCACAAAGCTTTACCTCTCCTCAGGGAAAACAGAGGGCTGGATGGCAGTCAGCATGACAGAAGGAGAGCAGTGCAGCGGAAAATTGGATAACAGGATAAAAATCTAGGGGACCCCAGGAAACCTATCAAAACTGGCTCTTCTTGTCAGAAACCAGACAAGTGACAAGTACAAATATAGGATGTTATTTATATTTAAATATTTCTAATGATATCATAATTATACTTCTGCCACTGGTAGGCAGCCATTTAACTGTTTAGCTTCAAACAGGCAGACCAAATGCCGTGTACAGAAAGAAATCACCATAAGAATCAGATAGCTTCAATTATACATCAGGCAAATCCTATAAGCCCCGCAAGTAGCCATTTATAAAGGGCAGAGGATAATTCAATGAATGAAATCTTATATTTACAAAGCTATTTTCCTCTTAAATCAATAAGGAAGGTGAATAAAGAATTCTGAATGCCAGTATTTAGCATATCTGAAAAGCAAGTCTTCCTAGTTCAAAGTAAATTATTTCATTACATGTAAAATTCCATATGGCATGTGGCAAAGTACCTGAAATTAGCATAGGTTTTGAGCACAAAAACTTTGTTATTCAACGTTTAATGTGTGAGAGGCTTTATTTCAGTTCTCTGGTTCTAACTAGAAGTCATTCAATGACTCAAATTAACTGAATGATGGGTTGTTGTTGTTAATGAATTCCACTTATCACTTTAATATGATGGCTAACGTTCAAAGTGCAAAAGATTGAAGATTCTCTTGATTTAATGATAATGGAATTCAGAGTTGAAAAGGACTTCAGAGATAGCTCTTCCAACCCTTTGAACTTTTAGCAGCAAGGAAACTGAGTTTAAGTGACTTGGTCAAGATTACGTAAGTGCTAAATAATTGAGGTAGGAGGGATTTAGGCTCAGGTTTTCTCTCTGCAGATCCAGTCCTTCTTCCACCACACTACATACTTCTACTACAGATGTGGACATACTAAATTGCAATGGATTCAATCAATCCATTAATAAACAAGGATTTTTCAATCACCTACTATGTACTAAGTATTTTCAATGCTGAATGATTATGATTTTCAATTCTTTGCTATTTGAAAAGGTCTTTGATTTCATTGGTATGATTGGTACTAACATAGACTTTTCCATACCTTTGTAAAGAGCAGGGGCTTTGGGTTATTTGTTTGTTTGTTTGTTTGTTTGTTTTTTGCCTTTCCTTGTATCCCCAGCACCTTGCATGGTGACTAGAATGTAAATGCTTGTTGACTTGTCTTGCTGTGATTTTAAAAAATCACCTGATACCAACTTTCTGCAAATGGGATTCTCTGTATATAGTTAAGCTAGTCACTAGACGATATACACAATATAAATCATTTGGCCCATTCTTAAAGTTTTCCCAGATTAGTGGGAGCTTTCAGAGTTTGTTCTCTACTGGTATAGCCTTTGAGAACCCAGAATCATCCCTATTCCATGAGGGACACAGGATAGTGACTTAAGGAGAAAGTAGCTATTGTCATTTAATGATAAAGAAATCTCACGATAATAGTTACATGTTGTAACTCATGTCATTATTAAAAATTATATTTGCCCATGTGAAATATGTATGTCTACATGGAGTATTTATATTAAAATGTGGCATAGGGGGCATGGACAGATATCTTTGGAATCTGGTCCATCCATTTCTAAGGGAAACTGATTTCTGCCTTGAGGGGAACAGGAGAAAGCCCACAACAGACAGACAAAATCATTTGATCCTCACTTTGCCTGTTTCCAAGAGGGGTAATCAGGGTAGATTTATATCTCTGTTTCACCCCACTATTACTTTTCTAGGAATACAACAGGTTCAGAACAAAAGCCATTTCCCTGGTCACTCTTAAGGCTGTTAAGCTACTTCTCTTTCCCACAAAACACTGGTTGCTTTAAAGACTATCACAAATAGCAAACCACAAGTAAATCCATTTATCCAAGCGAAACAGAGAACAGAAATTGGAGAAGGTAAATAGTTTAGAATGTGCTAGGAAATACACAAGAGTAAATGAGTTCTTTAGCTGGGAGTAAGATGAGAACACAATTCAGACCAAGACAAAGACCATTGCAAGAGAAAGTCTCAGAAGTCTACTGGGGACATGTCTTCTTATACATTATTCCCTAGTCCGTATTCTTTGATCCAGTTACAGTGATCACTACGCTGTTCCACAAACAAGACACTCCATCTCTTGGTTCTTGGCATTTTCTCTGACTCACCCCCATGCCTGATATGCTCTCCTTCCTCAGCTCCATCCACTGGTTTCTCTGGCATCCCAACTAAATCCCAACTAAAATTCCATCTTCTACAGGAAGTCATCCCTAGCCCCTTTTAATTCTAATACCTTCTCTCTTTTAATTATTTCCTATTTATCTTAAGGGAAGGTTGTGCAAGGTCATCAACTTCACTTTCTCCTCCTGAGCCATCTGAGTCCAAAGACCAGATATTCATCAGGATGATTGGAGATGGTCCAGATGCAATGGGAGACCTTGGCCTTTTGCTTTTTATGTATTTGTGTAGATGCTGTCTCCCTTATTAAGCCATGAAATTCGTAAGGTCAGGGACCATCTTTTGCTTCTTTTTGTATCCTCAGCACTTAGCTTAGTGCCTGGCACATAGTAGGCACTAAATAAATGTTTATTGATTATTTGATGTTGAGGAATCAGATTGGTCTACATGTCTCCAGATTCCAAAATCTTTCGTTCTCTTTATGTATCTCTCCATCTCTCCCAAAAAGTTTCTGAAACTATGGGTGCTTCTTTCTAAAGAAACTTTGTTACCATTTTGCCCCCCTTAGGTAGACACTGCTCAGTTGTGAGCTCAGCTCCTCTTAGCCAATTAATAGTTACATTTCTTGCCAATAAGCAGCTGCATACAAAACACCCAGGTTTGGTTGGAAATATCATAAAATTACGTGATTTGGGGGGGGGGTGGAGCCAAGATGGTAGAGAGTAGAGCAGAAAGACACACATACAGAGGCTCTCCCCACACAGCCCATAAAATATCTGTAGAGAGGGACTCTAAACAAATTTTGAAGCAGCAGAAGTGGAGAACAACAGAGTGGAGATTTCCAGCCCAGGGTGACCTGAAAGGGCCACGGGAAACATCAGTTACACAGGACCCATAGTGGAGCCCATCTCAGCCTTGACCACATGGCACAGCACAACTCTGGGAGGAGGACACACTGGGGGTGGAATTTCCAGTTGCAGTAGCAGCAAATCCCTAGTCCCAGCAGCAGCAGTTTGCAGATCCCTCAACCCACAGGTGCTAAAGGTCAGTGACAAAGTTTTTTCAGATGGCTGGGAAGGGAGAAGGGCCTTCCCATAGCTCTAGCAGCAGGCAGTGGCCACAGAGGCCACACAGCAGCCTGTACAGTCACCCACATCCATTGTTGGAGCATAGAAACCCTTGTGGACACTGAGGAGCTGAATATTATCTCAGCCCTGGGTAGAGGCCCTGATGAAACTGATCTTTATCTCACACTGAATGGTAGCCCTGCCCATGCAGTTTATCTGAATCTCAGCCCTCTGTGCTGCCTTGATGGAACTGGAGGCCAGGTGGCTGTGGAGAGGAAACTGCTAAGATTCTGGGCACAAAAATATCTTCTTCCTTCCAGACCAGTGTACAAACTTGATTGTGCAACTATGGAGGAACTGAGATCTTACAGATTCCCAGAGTAGACCCTACTCTTGACAAAGGACCCAAAAGTCAAGTAACTGGTTGGGAAAATGCCCAGAAAAGGGGGAAAAATAAGGCTATAAAAGGTTACTTTCTTGGTGAACAGCTATCTTCTCCCATCCTTTTGGAGGAGGAAGAACGATGCTTACCATCAGGAAAAGACATAAAAGTCAAGGCTTCTGTATCCCAAACATCCAAAATGAATATTCAATGGTCTCAGGCCATGGAAGAGATCAAAAAGGATTTTGAAAATCAAGTAAGAGAAGTAGAGAAAAACCTGGGAAGAGAAATGAGAGAGATACAAGAAAAGCATGAAAAGCAGGTTAACACCTTGATAAAGGAGACCCCAAAAAATGCTGAAAAAAATAACACCTTTAAAAACAGGCTAACTCAAATGGCAAGAGAAGTTCAAAAAGCCAATGAGGAGAAGATCACTTTAAAAAGCAGAATCAGCCAAATGGAAAAGGAGGTTCAAAAGCTCACTGAAGAAAATAGTTCTTTAAAAATTAGAATGGAGCAGATGGAGGTTAATGACTTTATGAGAAACCAAGAAATAACAAAACAAAACCAAAAGAATGAAAAAATGGGGAAAAAAAAGTGGCCAAATTCCAGAGTTCTCAGGTCAAGGAGAAAATATTGCAAGCAGCTAGAAAGAAGCAATTTGAGTATTGTGGAAATATAATCAGGATAGCACAAAATGTAGCAGCTTCTACATTAAGAGATTGAAGGGCATGGAATATGATATTCCAGAAGTTAAAGGAACCAGGACTAAAACCAAGAATCACCTACCCAGAAAAATTGAGTATAATGCCTCAGGGGAAAAAAATGGTCTTTTAATGAAATAGAGGACTTTCAAGCATTCTTGAAGAAAAGACCAGAGCTGAAAAGAAAATTTGACTTTCAAACACAAGAATCAAGAGAAGCATGAAAAGGTGAA
>CM053771.1:206351885-206362578 GCA_028658325.1 Potorous gilbertii | reverse complement strand
GGTGAGAGAAATATATTGGGAGGAGAAAAGGAGAAATGGAATGGGGCAAATTATCTCTCATAAAAGAGGCAAGTAAATGACTTTTCAGTGGAGAGAAAAGTGGGGAGGTGAGAGAAAAAACATGAAGCTTACTCTCATCATATTCACCTAAGGAAGGAATAAAATGCACACTCATTTTGGTATGAAAACCTATCTGACAATACAGGAGAGTGCAGGAGAAGGGGGTAAGTAGGGTGGGGGGGATGATTCAAAGAAGGTCAGTGGGAAGAGGGAGCAATTAGAAGTCAACACTCTTGGGGAGAGACAGGGTCAAAAGAGAGAGCAGAAGAAATGGGCAGGATAGGATGGAGGGAAATATAGTTAGTCTTACACGTGACTATTATGGAAGTCATTTGCAAAACTACACAGATATGAATTGCTTGCCTTTCCAAAGGGAATGAGTGGGGAGGGAGGGAGGAAGAGAAGTTGAAACTCAAAGTTTTAGGAACAAACGTTGAGTATTGTTCTTGCAACTAGGAAATAAGAAATACAGGTAATGGGGTATAGAAAGTTATCTGGCCCTACAGGACAAAAGAGAAGATGGGGATAAGGGAAGGGAGGGATGTTAGAAGGAAGGGCAAATTGGTGATAGGGGTAATTAGAATGCTCAGTGGGGGAGGGGAGAAATGGGGAGAAAATTTGGAACCCCAAAATTTTGTGGAAATGAATGTTGAAAACTTAAATAAATTTTTAAAAATAACATAAAATAAAATTATGTGATTTGCATTTATAATAAGCAAATATAATGTGGTACATTATCACAAAATATTTGTTGCAGACTTTCTGAGAGATGGAGAAGAGATATCATTACTAGGATCAGTTGTTTACTATATAGGGGACAACGATGCTTCTCTTACTTCTGTCATATTTTGGAGACATAATAACAATAGCATTTATATAGTACTTAATATGTGTCAAGCACTTTAGAAATATTATCTCCCTTGATCTTTACAACAAACTTAAGAGGTAGGGCCTATTTTTCCATTTTACCATTGAAAAAACTGAGACAGAGATTAAGTGACTTACCCAATGTCCCATGGCTACTAAGAGTCTAAGGTCAGATTTGAACTCAAGTCTTCCTGACTCCAGGTTCTATGCCATATCTATTTTGTCACCTTGCTACCTATACTATGTAACCTTGGGCACATTATTTAACATCTCATTTACCCAAACCAACTCTCTAAGACTGTAAGTTTCAGAAAAATTGCTGATCTCTATCAGTAGAGGAATTTGGCTAATTCTGGGCTAAACTCCCTCCCCAATAAAATCACAGATTGTGTCCACAAAAACTACCAAAATACAAACAGATCCCATGGACGCATATGGCATCTAGCTTATAGCACAGAAATCCTTATGCTAATTATTCTAAACACCTTTGGGCAAAGTATGTCTACAATACTTTTGCAGCAGTAGGGTGTTGATGGAGATCAGCATTAGTAAAATATCTCCTCTTTAGCCTGTCCATACCTTCAAAATGTAAGTGGTTCGGATAGGATTTGCGCTGGACCCCCAAAAGGAAAAAACTATGTCTTTGAGATCTGGACCCCCCAAAAGGAAAAACCCTGGACTTTCCTACCTGGCCCAGTCTCTGGTTACCTGAGACACCATCCCAGTAATCCTTTCAACTATCCTTTTATTGTGGCTCCATGCCCAACCCTTCATTCTCTTCAACCCTTAACCCAGCCCAACTTTCTATTCTGTTACCTCTGACTCAGCCCAACCTTCATTGTCTGTTACTTCCAGATCATTCCAGATTATTGGCCACTCCTTGATCCTATCCAAATATTCCCACAATCTTTTTCAGTATAAAAAGTGGTCATTCTTGTCTACCAATTGCTCAAATTCTTAAAATCTGGCCCAATTATCAAGAGTCACAAATGCATAGATTGTTAAAAATCTCTCTGCTTTTATTGGTCAAACAGTAAACCTTTTCTCTGACTGAAAGCAGGCTTGAGTCAAATTCTTTTGAGGCAAAACCCATGCCTTCTGCCCTTGAATTTCAGGATTCCCAGCACCTCTAGACCACAATGGATCTGCTCCTCCTCCAGAGCACACCAATCTTCAGACTATAATGAGTACTATGAACTTTCTGAAGTGCCTGCCTCTGAGGCTAATCACTAACTCAGCCTCCTTTCCATGAATGAAATCTGTTTAATTATGACTGAGAATCTTCATGTAGAGAGGGAGAATGAAAACTGGGATTTAGTTTGGCTTTGAGGCAAAAAGTGTATCAAAAGTTAATGAATTAAAATTATATGAATTTTTTCATTTGGTTTAATCTCCTCACCAGGAGAAAACCTGATTGTGGATTGAAGTTCAAACCTTTGTCCTTTTGTGTATCTCTGTATACCACAAGTCATTCACCACATCTTTCTTTTCGCCTCCCTTTTTACTAATCATGAATCACATAACCAGAAAAAACAAAGATAGCTCTTATTTTTATCTAGAACAGGGATTCCTTAACATTTTAAGTAGTCTGCTGAAATGAAATGCATAAAAGAAATAAACCTAACTAAAGAATAGCAAACAGAGTTGCAAAATAATGCATAGTGAAAAAAGCAGAACCAAGAGAACACTGTATACAGTAACAATTATATTGTTTTTTAAAAGACTTTAAATGAATAAGTTATTTTTGACTATTACAAATGCCTATAAAGGGCATATGAAGAAAGACACTGTCTACATGCAGAGAAAGAACTGATAAGTAGAAATGTATGTAGAATACTTTTACATACATATACTTATTTGTGTTTAATGACAGCCATCTCAAGGGTGGGATAGAGGAAGAAAAAAAAATTTACATGATAATTTTGTTGTATGTTTTAAAAGAACAGCAAATTGTGCATAGTAGACTTGCAGTTTCATGTGCAATCATCTTTTTTATTGTACTATTATTATGAAAATGCTTGTTTTATTTCATAAATTAAAAACAAAATGTAATAAAAAAATAGAGAACAAAATCTTTAAATTAGACATTAATCCTCATGGATCAAAAAGGAGAGGAGAAAGAGGGAATATAGTTTCACTTATATTCATGAAGTCTTGGTTAGAGAAAGTCTTTACCAAAATGGTAGATCCCATGATCCTATGATCTAGTCCATAGCTTCCCGTCTGCCACCATAGAAAAAGGTACTACCTCCCCTGATGGATCTTGCACACATTCAACAATCCATCTACTCCATTTCTCTCTGTCTTTGTCTCTCTGTGTGTCTCTCTCTCTCAAACTGGGTACTCACAGAGTCTTCTGCCAAGCATGTGTTCATGCATAACTAGGAAGAGACTCCAGGTTGGAAATAAAATGATGCCATCTCTTTGAGACTACAATTCTCAGAAGCTCATTCATCTAGTCTCTAAGAGACTTCTCTCAGCCTGAAGAGGAATCTCCTCCCCCAAAATGTTTATCAAAAACACATTCACCCCTTTTGAAATCTTAAATGTTAGACCTACACAGCATAATACAAAGTATAGGCTTGGTAGCATCCTCCTTATAACTTTGCAACACATGTTATTCTGTCAGTCTGGCAAATCTTTTCACTGGCTCCAGCGTATACCACACTCATTTTTCCTTTGTAGCTTTGACCATGCTTCTCCTCTCTATGAGCCAGAATACCTTCTCTTCTCCTCTCCTCTCCCTTCAATCCTTGCCACTGAGCCTTGACCATGAAGCCTTCTGCAGCCACCTCAGCACACACAGAGGACTTCACAAACTCTTAAGTCACACAAACAATTGGGGAAAGTACACGTTGTGATCAAAGAGTAGAAATGGGTAAGTGAAAGGATAGAATTCTAGAATGGTGTTTAAAAAGCAATCTATTTACTACCCACTCATAACCCTTTGGTTTCAACTCTTGTTAATTTATGAAGCTAAACCCTCAAATGTCATTTGGATTGCCTTATTGCTAAATTCACAGGAATTTATTCATTGTCTATCTTTATCAATGTTTGCATTCTGGATACCGTTAATCACTTTCTTCTCCCTTGACTTTCATGAAACCATAATAATCAGGCAAACTGAGTCAATGTCACACGAATGTTGGCTGAAGGACTGGAAATGGTTAGTCTGGAGAAGAAAAGAATCGGGGAGATATAATATCATAACTGAGTTCAGATATTTGAAGGGCTGTCCCGTGGCAGAGAAAACTGACTTGGTTAGAGGGTTGAACATGAAACAGTGGATGGAATTTAGTTTTAGTAGGTGAATTTAGTTCTGATGAAAGGAAAAACTTCTTAACAATTACTGTTGTCTAAAAGTGGAATAGGGCGCCTTCAGAGGCCATGGGTGTCCCCTTCAAACAGAGGCTGGACAGCCACTTATTGGGTGTTATAGGATGCATTCCTTTGTATATGAACTTGAGGTGTACCAAGTCCCTCCTTTCTAACTGTAACTTGGAACTGAGGGTATTACTGACACAATAGGAAAATCCTGACAACATCTGATATCTCCTGTTTCTATTTTAGTTATATGATGGTCCTGGAATATCATAATGAAGCTTTTCATGTTTCAGGATGTTTCTGACCCACTTGTAATCATGTCTTCATTCTTCTACTGTTCTTAATTATTTAATAATTACTTACTTAATAATTAATATTAATAAATCACCACTTAATTAAAAGGATTAATTAATATTTAATAAAAATAATAACAAATACTTAATAATTACTACTTAATAAATGCTTAATAAATACTTGCTGATTTGCTCAATTTAGTTGTCAGCAGCATCTGAACTGAAGCATTTTCAGCAGGTAGGGTCTCAGTATTAACTAGGCTTTTCTGTTTAGTGTACCTTACCTTCTTGTGATGGCAGATCAAAAAGAAGTGCCACTCACCACACTATGTCAAGTTGACCATCACAACAGTATCAAGTCAGAGCAACCTACAACTTTATGACATGATCATATGACACAAAAGCAGTTACATCACACTGATTAGATGGTTAATAAAATCAGTAGTATCACTAGAACCCAATACGCCAGCATTACATAGATCCTGAGAGACTTTCACTATTTTGGCCCCAGAGCAAAACAGTTGTAGGACCCCAAAATTCCCCTTGACCATCACTCTGGCTTTGTCTCCTGCTTTGCTATTGGCCCCACTCACAGTCTGGACAGCAGGCTGGACTTTGAAGGGGTTTTACCATTACTGCTCTCATCAGTAACCTACACTGTAGTGACAATATTTATTCTAGAATTTTAAACCAATTGCCTAATAAAGTAAAAGTAATTGGAGAAAATCAGATGGCAAATGTCTCATCAAAAGTAATGTGTTTCCCTGATTTGGGGGCATATTTGTTGGGTACCAATCATACATCAGCTAAAGGCAGGTAATTTAAATTATCTACTGAGAGTTCAAAGCTGTGGCTAATTCATTACTCACACATCTCCAGTTGAAGTACTAATTTAAAGTCATGTGTGCCACATTAATTGTAATCTTGTTTCCAAATGACAAGATAAATATCGCAAGGAGTATAATATATTATGGTCATAGGTCAAACCAAATGAAGGTCTAAAATAGATTAGCACTAAGTGCATGCAATATGTCATGTTTATAAATTTAAAAAGGATAAATTGTATTAACATTTAGCAGATTGTTCATTACGCTTCATTTTTGTTTAGTTTTAAGTACATTAATACCCTTGTCTAGTGAGCTCCAGGATTCCCTGAAAATGACAGACATGCAGATGTTAAAAAATTTAGCTTTAAAACCACCACTTCAGCACTATAGAAAATATGCATATAACATCTTTCCTCCCTTAGCCCTCCCTCAGCAATCTATGCCAGCTTACTTGGTTTTATTGCTCATAGACTTGTAATAGGTATTAATTTTCAAGAAAGCCAATTGTTTACAAAGTATTTTATCAAAAGAAAAAGGTTTTTTCCATCAGTAAGCATGCATTGTAAGGTAATGATGTCATTAATGTGGATAGAATACACCAGAACACTGAATCATATTCCATAACCACATCCCATTTACATAGCTCCTGGTAATTTAAGCTCATCCATCATTAGGAACTAGGTCAGTAACTTTATCCACAGTTCCAGATAAGAAAACTGAATCATTTCCCTAATGTCTCAGGGCAATTGAGCGTCAGCATAAGGGCTGGAGCTCAAACTAGTAAATGCACAGGATGAACCAAGTAGAGAAGAGGCCATTTTCCAGATGATTCCAGACAAAATAAAACGATTAAGGAGAAAATGATGATTTCTGTCTGAGTAGCCAGGTTTCCTGTCTACCTATATTAATCCCACAGGAAGTACAGCCTGACTCCTCCCGTCACTTTTTTTATGTAGATATGGGGTAAAGCTCCTGACTTAAATTCTTTGTACAATTACAAAAACTCTTCTCTCAGGCAGACATCAGCAAGTTAAAGCCACTGTATATTATAATTTATTAAATATGAATTTTGTTGGATCGTATTATTTGATATGAAGCAAAAAAATTATGCCACCCAGAAAAGCAAAAACGACCACCTCAATAACTAACTTTTTATTTAAATGGAGACCAAACGTATATATTTCTAGTCAAAATTATTTTTTTCTCTTACCTAGATCAGTACAGTCACCTTTTATTCATCAGGATTTATTTAAAATTTCTCATTTCAATCCCAAAGTTTTTCCCAGGCCACACATCTCAAACCAAACCAAACTATGATTTTTAAATTTTACTGTAAACACTAACAATTTTGGTCTAGTTTTCTCATTAATTTTAAATTGCCTTTACATTAGTTCATTGTGTTACATTAGAAGTTTATTGAGATCATACAACTGGCAGTTGGCACATTGGATAGATGCTGGGTCTGGAGTCAGGAAGATCTGAGTTTAAATCTGCCCTCAGACACTTGACTAGCTGAGTGACTCTGGGCTAGTTACTTTGTCACTCTTTGCCTCGCTTTCCTCACTTGTAAAAATGAAGATAATCATAGAATCTACCTCCTACTGTTGTCATGAGAATAAAATGAGTTAATATTTGTAAAGCCTGTCGCAAATCTCAGTGTTCTGTAAGTGCTAGCTAGTATCGACTATCACATAATTATAAATTTCCTTATTCTAGTTCAAAGTCAGAGCTAGACAAGAAATAGTGATTACTCCTACTATCATTTCTCAGGGGACAAGGCATCTTCTTACACATGACACAAACTAGAAGAAAAGTAAAAGCAAATTCCAGACTACAGACAGGTGTAGACTAAAAGAAGCCAAGGTTCAATTTCCATTACTGTAATTACAACCGCTAGGTTAAGCAGAAATTATTTTTCAGTTCAAAGTAGAAATGTTTCAGGACCTTTAGCAAACAAGAAAAACTGGGAAGTATTCAATTCAACAAATATTTAGCAAGCGAACACTTAATGCACAGCACTGCATAGTGCCATGCTGGAAATTGAAAGACAAAATTTAAATAAGATGTGGTCTCTAACTTTGTGGTGCTTACACTTTAGTGAAAGATAAGACTCATTATACCCAAGAGATCGTTATTGTCAGAGATAATTCCCAAGGACGCACGGTAAGTGAGTTAAAGGGATTATAAATAGCTCTGAATGCTTTGCCAAAAACATGAAAGTACCTGCCTTTATCTGAAGTTTGCTGTTACTTTTATTACCAGTCTATTTCATACCCTTTCCCCTCATGACCAGAATCAATGGTACTCCTTGTCCCACATCTGTCTGTGTACCCTGCCCACCCACCCTGCACACCTATGCTGACAATGGCAATCAGACCTGATCTGTGTTCTCTATGTTCTTCCAAATATCACTAAGGGTGTCTTAGCAGTCACAACCACCATTCTCTCAGTAAGCAAGGATATGGTTCATACGAGTCAGGTTAATTGAACTCATCAAGGGTAGGTACATGCTTCTTCTGTCCTTCTCTTGGGTAGTGCCTCTCTAATAATCATTTTATTATTCTGCCTCGTAAAGAAAACAGAATCCAAGCAAGTACTGGGTGGCTCTACCTTATTCCTGCCATCAAGTGCTCTCGTGCCATCGATCATCTATTCCAAACAGCGGATCTCTTTATTAAGCACATGGTTTTTCCCCAGAATAACTTAGAAAAGAAAAAAACCAAAGGATTCATTTTGTTGTCCTTAGCTTTCTACATCATATTCAGGTTATTTTGAGCATTCCTGATACTATTCTTATAATATGTCACCACATTTTAAAATTCATCTTCCATTATATTTATTTCCTTGTTTCTATCTCTTGTATATACACATACAAAAGAGGTTGTGTGTCCATTTTGACTTTATTATGGATACTGTTTAAGGTATTAGTGTATTCATGATTTCTGCCAGAATTCCAGATTTTTCAGAAGTTCATGTCAAATAAAATGTTCTTTCCTATGTTATTTATATTTTTTTGTTTATTGAACACTGGATTAACAAACTCAGTTTTTCTAATGCTTATATCTAATCTGTTCTAGCAACCTACTTTCCAAGTTTTAATAAGCACCAAACAGTTTTCATTAATGTTTTACAGTCTTCAAATTTGAGACTTTGAAGTGATATTCTCTCTTTATTACATTTTTCTTTGTCTTTAAAATTCTAGACGTTTTTGTTCTTCCAAATAAATTTTGTTAATATTTTATACAACTCTATAAATGATAGACAAGGAGAAGATCTCTTTCCATCATATCTCTCTGAGGTCAACTAATATTTAAAATATATTTGGAATTAATAAGGATATAGAAGAAGCAGAGCCTTTCACCTCTATAAAGTGATACTTTTTAACTTGTTATAGACTAAATCTGCAAATTAATGTGTCAATGCTATAATTGTATTGGTACAATCTAACTATGAACAATGAATAATTCTCCACAATCATTTGTTTTCCTTTATCTGTAAAAAGAATATGTAAAAATTGTATTTATATATCTTAAAAATTTCTTGCTATATGGACTCCAAAATATTTTATGCATTCTGTAGTCATTATAAATGGAATTTCCTTCTTTATTATTTTCTTCCAAATTTTAAAATCATATAAAAATGTCCTGGGTCTCAATTTCCTCATCTGAAAAAAAGAGAGAGAAAAGTTAGGTGTTTTCTAAGGCAGGATGGTGGGGAGATTTTCGTGTATTTTTACTTACCCTAATCCTTTTCTGAAATTGCAAACTGTCTCAAGTTCTTTGTTAATTCTCTGAAGTTTTTCAAATGAAACAGAATGTCATCTGTAAATAGAAAAAGTTTTACCTCCTATTTACCAATGTTTACTCCTTTAATTTATTTCTTTGTTTTATTGCTATCATTAGCATTTCTAGCAGTGTGTTAAATAACAATGGGGAAAAAGTCATCACTTCATCAAAGACTTGATGTTTATTTACTTATTTATTGCATATATTGATACCAAGCTTGTAGCTTGAGGCATTTTTATTTTTAATATAATTGTTTGTTCTCCTAATGTTAAATATCATTTACATCCCTAGTAAACATCCAACTTGGTGGCTGTGTGTAAGATTTTGTGTATATTTCTGTAGTCTTTTTGGTAGTTTTATTCAAAATTCTTGCATCAATATTAATTAATTTTATCAGTCTGTAGTTTTCTTTCTTTGCTTTATACTTTATGAGTTTAGGTATCAGTACAAAACCTATATCATGAAAGGAACTTGGCAGAATGTTTTCTTTCTCAATTGTTGAGAAGAGAATGAGTATTAGTTTGATCATGTCCTCAAATCTTTAATAGAATTAATTTGTAAATCTATTGGGACCAGCATTTTTAGCTCTTTGGTAGGTTATTTATTATCTTATATTTCAATTTAATTTCCATTTTCTATGTTGGATTTCTAAAGATTTCTATTTCATGATTTGTTGATTTGGATGTTTTCTACTTTTGTAGATAATCTTTAATTTAAAAAATTCTTAGTTTTTTCTTGTTTACAATTGTATGTTAGAGTTTTATATCTATGTTGAATGATGAATTCTCTGTGCATTCACATCCATGTCTTCAGACAATTGATTTTTTCCTCTTTTGTTGGAATATTTCTCTTTCTGGGGAGCCAAGATGGCGGAGTAGAAAGATTCACATATCCTAGCTCCAAACCCACAGCCCATAATTACCTATAAAAAGATCTCCCAACAAATTCTGGAATAGTAGAAGCCTTGCAGAAATGGGGTAAAGGACATTTCCATTCCAGAGAGCCCTGAAAAACTGATCCCAAAGGTCCGTCGTGCAGCAGACAGGAGCGGAGCTCAGCCCTGCTCTGGCCGCATGGCATAGAGAGGAACAGATCCAAGCAGGATTCAGGGACGGAATCTCCAGCGGCCACGAAGGTCCCTCCACCCACAGACACACAGGTCAGTGAGAAAGACGTCTGGACAGGCTGAGAGGGGAGCAGGGTGTCTTCATGATTCAGGCCCCCTCAGGAGGCAGCGGCAGAGGCAGCAGGCAACCAGAGGCTCCTGGAGCAGGCAGGAGCTCAGCAGGAGCTCCATTACAGAAGGTCTCTGCATAAACCCCTGAGGGAACTGAGCCTGGGAGGCGGCCCTGCCCCTACCTGAGCACCAGAATTTAAGCTCACATTGAATAGCAGCCAGGTCTACCACTGAAAGCCCTGAGACTGGGGAACAGCATTTGAATCTCAGACTCCAAGCACTAGCTGGGCGGATCTAGGCGGGGGTGGAGAGGAATCTCAGAAGTCAAGAAACTGGCTGGGAAAATGCCCAAAAAAGAGA
>CM053771.1:206326450-206351785 GCA_028658325.1 Potorous gilbertii | reverse complement strand
CTCTCTGATGAGGAAGAAAACTGCTTACCATCAGGTAAAGACATAGGAGTCAAGGCCTCTGTATCCCAAACATCTGAAATAGATATCCAATGGGCTCAGGCCATGGAAGAGCTCAAAAAAGATTTTGAAAATCAAGTTAGACATGGAGGAAAAACTGGGAAGAGACATGAGAGAGATGCAAGAAAAGCATGAAAAATAGATCAATACCTTGATAAAGGAGACCCAAAAAAATGCTGAAGAAAATAACACATTGAAAAATAGGCTAACTCAATTGGCAAAAGAGGTTCAAAAAGCCAATGAGGAGAAGAATGCTTTCAAAAGCAAAATTAGTCAAGTGGAAAAAGAGGTTCAGAAGCTCACTGAAGAAAATAGTTCTCTTAAAATTAGAATGGAACAGATGGAGGCTAATGACTTTCTGAGAAACCAAGAAATCACAAAATATTTCTCTTTCTGTCTTCATTATTTCATTTTTAAGAATTTCATCTTGTGAGGTATGGGTGCTGGTTAGAAAATTTCTTTTCACATGTGATCTAGAAAAGTGAATTATGAGAAAGGGACCAGCAAAAGGGATGCAAGAAAGAGGGGAAAAGAAAAACAAAAAGGCTATTTTAGCACTTTTAAGTGTACAGAAGAGATCATAAGTTTATTCAGAAGGATACACAATAATGATAGCTTTGAAATGAATATGTTGACTTTATTACATTAAATTCTTTTCTTCAAAAATATAAGTTGAATATAATAGAGATGTGTGATATCACCTATTGTCCTCTTTCTGTGTTCTGTGTATATAGAATTGTTCTAGTTTTATGGTGCTTTTTAAGAACAGAATAACAAAAAATTGTACTTAAAAAGGGGAGCTATGAAATGACAGTCCTTATACACCTTCCATTTCAGATCAGAGAAAAATAATATTGAGGGGAGGAAATGTGGCAAATCATGTGCAAGCACAAACACACACACACACACACACACACACACACACACACACACACACCAGTAGGAGCAAAAAAAATGGAAAGTTATAGGAAAGAAACGTGGCAAGCTTGAGGAATGATCCTGGACCTCTGCTTCCTGACCATCTGCCATCTTTCTGTTTCCTTCTCAAGTATAGGTTAGAGAATAGAATACCTGAGAATGGATTTTGAGGGGTTACCTGATAGAACATTTTAAGTTTAAGAGTTTCCAATGGATTGAGAGAGTTCTGGAGTTCAGTTGTTTGAGCACTAGATTCTGCAAAGGAAAAGATTTCCTCATTTTCTTGAAGAGTGTCCCTGCAACAGAAGTATAGTTTTGTGTTGACAGAGCAAGAGATCTAGACATTGACAACCATAGTGTTGTCATGATTTTTTAGATAGCAAAGTTCCAATATGAAAAAGGAATTATTTTTCAGCAAACCCCCAAAGAATGTTTACCTTCCTGAATTTGAAGGTGGGCATCGAATAAGCTGATTTTTTAGGTTTCTATATGGTTTATGGATTTCTGTGAGTTCTTTGTATCTTATACATTTTCAAGAGTACTAATGATAAAACATGTTATCCATTACAGAGAGATGAGACATATAATAAACATGTGTGAAATATATATTAGTAAGTACATATATATATACATATATATATTTACATGTACATTTGTATACAGTCATGGGGAATGGTTTCTGTTTTGCTTGACTGTTTATGTGTGTGTGATAATAAATTTGCTTTTCTCCTTTCTTTTTCTACTAGGGTTAAGTGCAGAGAAAAAGGTAAGTTTCCATTAAATAAAAGAGATGAGATATACTAAAAATGTGATATTTTGCATGAACTTTAATCACAGATGACTATCTTATTAGCTTTTCTTGTCTATTTAACTTTATTATAAGAGACCCCTGATGATGTGAGAGTATTCCATATTTGTAATATAAAAAAGAAATAAATTAATAAGCTGAAAATCCAATAAAGTAAAATAAAATCAAAGTTGTATATTACCCAATACCCACAGTGTACATTTAGGACCTGCATTGGTATTAAGGAGACTTATTACTCATATTTAGGGAAACCTATACATAAGTCATATCTAGGTTTTGTGTTTCAAGCTTTTCTATTTCCCAACCTAAAACTACAAATAAGAGCACAAGATGAAGATGTATTATCATTCAAATATAGAACTTGATCTGTGTGATGCATATTTTGGGGTTCCTGTACCATATATATCTTTCTTACTCCTCTAAAAACAGAAAATAAGTGCCCAATTAACTCTACGGTCAATAATAAAATACCATATTATGGAAAATTCAAAATTATCAAGCTTGTAGATAGCCTTATGACCTCACTCTTAACATATTTGCTATTTTTTCATTTTAGAACATGTGTACCATAACCAAGATAACTAACAGGAAGTAGAGTTTAATTGGAAATAATCTAGCTTAGCTGTGAATCTAATCATTGAAGGCTGACACCTTGAGTAATTTTAATGCCAGACAAATTGGCTTTTGTTGTAAAGTGCAACTCTCTGATTAGTCTTTGATTAAATAACAACAACACAAAGGATAACCTCATAGCACTCAAATATCAACAACTTTCTGGATTCCAGGTTTCTCAGCAAGATAATGAGCACAATGCATTGTTTAGTGTGTTTTTTTAATTGGATATGCATCAAATATACTGTGATTTTTCTGGAATTAATACGTTATATAACAAGGATTCTATCATTTTCTCTCTCTCTCTCTCTCTCTCTCTCTCTCTCTCTGTCTTTCTCTCTCTCTGTCTCTGTCTCTGTCTCTCTGTCTGTCTGTCTCTCTCTCTCTCCTCTTCCTTTCTCCCTGCCTCCCTCCCTCTCTCTCTGTATATATGTATATAGACATATATTCATACATATATATGTGGGTAGATGGGTATAGTTATGGGTGTATAAATGTCACTTCTGTACTCTTCATGTTTTTCTTGATCTTATTCTTCAAACAAAGATAATTGTCACAAGTATACTATTTATATGGCGAACTCTTCATTTAAAGTGTTACAAACATACAGTCATTTATATTTACCCTACCGAAGATGTTTAATTGACCTGGCTCAATTTACCTTTTACCAATGAGTTGTTGTTGTTGTTTATGTAGAAATACTAAGTAAAAACTGCTATATTTGTGTATGCTACATATATACTATATATCTAGAAGGCAGCTATTGCTTTATTTTTATTTTGTATCCTTCATATCTGGCATAGTGTCTTAAAGATAGTAGTCACTTATTAAATTCTTATTGAACTGAAATGAAGGAAAGAATCATAGCATATGAGTGTGATACTGGTTAGTTACTTAATCTCACTTAACCTCAGTTTCCCCATCTGTAAAATGAGAAAGCTAGACTAAATAAACTTCCAGGTATAAGTCTGCAATCCATATTTATGTCAGGAATTCTAGATTTATTGCCTGAAAATATTATGTAAGATTTAAAATGCTATACAAATGTGAACTGCCATTACTGTAGCTGTTTTTGTTTTAGTGACTATCCACAGCATATAGAGCATTGTAACATGAGTAGACAGGAAAGAAAGAGAAGGTGTAACCTTTTTCTGCCCTTTAAGAGTTTATAATCCAGTTCAAGTAATAGAATTTGCAAAAATGAAAAGATTTAGAAGTCTTTCAGAGAAAAAGAGAGCAGCTAGGTTGTGCAGTGGATAGAGTGCCAGATCTGAAGTCAGGAAGGCCCAAATGAGGCCTCAGATACTTAGTAGCTATGTGACCCTGGGCAAGTTATTCAATCCTGTTTGCATCAGTTTCCTCATATGTAAGATGAGTTACAGTGAAATGGCAGAATATTCCAGTAGCTCTGTCAAGAAATCCTCAAATGGGATCACAAAGAGTGGGACCTCAGTGAACAGCAAAGTCCCAAAGGTTTTAGTACAATTTTGGTTAAAATACATGGATTTGAACTCAGACTGCAACACTTTCTATGTGACTTTAGGAAATTTACTTAGCCTTCTGGAACTTCAGTCTCCTTGTATGTAAAATGAAGATATTAATAACTATACTGTGGACCTCAGAAGGTATATAGCCTAGTCCCAATGGAACTCTGAAAGGATGATAAGTCTATACAACTCCGTCTCCTACCCTTCCCAGTAGATGGCAAAGGAAGCTGAATGAGTTGGTTGACAGAGCTGTTGTCCTCACCTGTCGGGGAGAAGTTTGCTAAGTGTAAGGGATGGTGAGCAAAGTATTAGGTGAACCCAAAGATGGTTGGATAGCGGAAAACCAGATGGAGAAGAATGATGCCCAATAGATAATAGCATGGAGAGGATGTCTACAAAGAAAACAAGATAACTAGGAATGTGAGTACTGGTTGAGACAAACAAGCTAGCAGTCTCCCAATATGACCAGAGATGGGAGATAGGCTGATATATCCTATGGGGATCTATATATGGAGACAACAAGATTGAACTTATGATGTTAACCTTTTTTCCTAAATCATGTACCCATTTTCAGATTGGTATATGTTGTGTGATATTGGTTTATAGCTAAATAACTTTCCATTTTCCCAGAACTCCTTCTAAGTTATCCTAAACTGGAAAATTGTTTTGCTTCATCCTTTTGTAGGTTCTCACTCCAGAATCTGTTCAGAGGCTTGATTTAATATTTCTCTGGGGAAGATCTCAGGCAACTTCCTGGCTTCTTTCTATTATCTTGGCTCTGCCCCATTTTTAGAATTCTTTAAGTAAAACATCATATCATCTGCCAAAAGAGAGAGATATTTTTGTTTCCTCTTTTTGCTTCTTTCTTCAACTTATTTTTTTTCTTCACACTATAGATAGCATTTCTAGCATAATATTAAATACTAATGGTTATAATTAACACCCTTGCTTCACCTCTCATCTTTTTTGGACAGGCTTCTAACTTATCTTCATTACAGGTCATGCTTGTTCTTAGTTTTAGATAGATACTATGTCATTTTCAGGAAAGCTCAATTTATTTCTATTCTTTTGAGAATTTTAAAAATAAGAATTGATGCTTTATTTTGACAAAGTCTTTCTTCACCAATTAAAATAATCATGATTTTATTCTTAATATGGTCAATTGTTCTTATAGTTTTCCTACTGTTTAACCAATCTTGAATTTCTGCTTAAAATCCTACTTGGTAATACTTTGTGATCTTTGAGACATATCACTATAATCACCTTGCTTGTATTTTATCTTAAATTTTTGCATCAATATTCTCTGGGGAAAATGGTCTGTCATTTTATTTCTCTGTTTTGATTCTCCCTAATTTAGATTCCAAGACTATATTTGCATCATAGAAGGAATTTAACAGGACTCCTTTAATTTTTAAAAGTTCGTATTCTATCTAATACTATAGGAATTAATTGTTCTTTAAATGTTTGTTAGAATTCACTGGTAAATCCATCAGGTTCTGTAGTTTTTTTCCTTTCCTTTTTTTCCTTTCCTTGATTTATAGTTTTTTTAATCTCTTTTGGAAAAGGTGATTTATGAATTTTATTTCCTGTTCTGTTAATCTGGGCAATTTACATTTTTATAAATATCCATCCATTTCACTTAGATTGTCAGTTTTATTGGCAGATAGTTGGGCAAAATAGCTTCTAATAACTGCTTTCATTTCTTTTTCAATGGAAATTTGGTGTTTTTTTAAATCACATTAACCAAAAGTTTATCTATTTTATTGATTTTTTTTAAAAAGCTCCTAGTATTATTTAGTAGTTCACACACACACACACACACACACACACACAGACACACACACACACACACACACACACACACACCCTAAAACATTATAGAGGAGTTGAATGTAAGACTCTAAATAGTTTTGTCTCCCATAACAGTAAGAGCACTGAAGAGAAAACCATCTTTTAGTGAATTTAGGGTAAGATATATCTAACCCAAATCACCTTGATAGTATTTACAGATGAACTTGAAAGATGGATAGCAAATGGATGTAAAAGGGAAGAGATCTGTTGGTCTTTCTGCTGTGATCTATTCTTATTGGCAATGATAGTGAAATGGTTGCATTTTCACTATACCACCAGAGTATCTGATGTACTACTATGTGAGAAAGCTTCTCTTGGAAAAAGAAGTTACACCTGATCAAATGCATATGGAAGAAATTCATCCTAGAAGCAATCCAATTTTAAAGACATCAAGGTATTTATTTGTAAAATATTTCAAAAAAGGAAGCTTCTGAAAGAATGGAAAAATATCAGAAATGATAAGTTTCCTCAAAAGCTGAAAAGATATTTACCACCAACTCATATACTTCCTTTTTCTTCTCTATAAAATCTTTTTATTGTAGTTTTTAAAATTTTTAATTGTTTTACCAAATACTCTTTGTTATATATCATAGATAGTTCTAAAATTATGTCCCACCTATTCTCCTATGAAATTCTTCAAAAGAAACTAAATAAAAATAAAGAGCCCATGTACATAAATTCATAAGGAAGACAAACCTAGAGGGGAAGCCAAGATGGCAGAGGAAAGGCAGTGCCTGAGCTCTCCCCAAAACTCCTATGAACATCTTTAAATAATGCCATAAAACAATTCCTAGAGGAGCAGAATCCATGAAAGGACAGGGTAAGATAATTTTCCAGCCAAACACAACTTAAAAGGTCAGCAAGAAAGGTCTGTTGCACCTGAGTGAGAGTAGAGCACAGTCTAACAGAGCCTGAATCAGTGAAGCCCACAGCAATTGAAGAGCAGGCATTGGGAGTTATTGAATCAGCTGAAATAGAGGATTTTCAAGGATTCTTGATGAAAAGACTCCAGCTCAATAGAAAATTTGACTTTCAAATACAAGATTCAAGAGAAGCATACAAAGGTAAATAGGAAAGGGAAATCATAAGGGACTTAAGAAGGTTAAACTGTTTGCATTCCTACATGGGAAGATGATACTTATAATTCATAAGAAATTTCTCATGATTGGGGCACTTAGAAGGAGGATATGTGAACAGTGGGCACAGTCATGAGCTGATTATGAAGGGATGACATGTAAAAGATATAATTATGAGATAAGGGAGGAATATACTGAGAGAAAAGAAGAAAGAAGGGGTTAAACTATCTCACATAAAAAAGGTGATTAATAGTTTTACAGTGGAGGGGGAGAGAGGAGAGAGGAGGGAAAGTGAATAAATTCTACTTGCATCAGAATTGGCTCAAAGAGGGAATAACATACAGACTCATTTGTATATAGAAGCCTATCTTACGCTACAGGAAAGTAGGAGGGGAAGAAAAGAGAACTAGGGAGATAGAAAGGAGGACAGATTGAAGGAGGGGGTAGTCAGAAGCAAAACAACTTTGAGGAAGGACAGGGTAAAAGGAGAAAGAGAGTAGAATAAACACAAGGGGAAAATAAGATGGAGGGAAATACAGTCAGCAATAGTAACTCTGAAAAAATTTTGAAGTAATGGTCTCTAATAAAGACCTAATTTCTCAGATATATAAAGAACTGAGTCAAATTTATAAAAATGGGAGCAATTTCCTAATGGATAAATGATCAAAAACCATGAACAGTTTTCAGATGAAATAATCAAAGCTATCTATAGCCACATGAAAAAAGTGTTCTAACTCACTATTGAATGGAGAAATGCAAATTAAAACAATTCTGAGGTAATACCTCATACCTATTAGATTGACTTATAGCAGAGAAAAAGAAAATTATCAATTCTGGAGGGGATGTGGGGGAAATAAGACATCAATGCATTATTGGTGGAGTTGTGACCTGATTCAACCATTCTGTAGAGCAATTTGGAACTATATCCTAAGGGCTATAAAATCATGGATATCCTTTGACCTCACAATAACATTACTAGATCTGTATTCCAAAAGAGTAAAAAAAAAACAGGACAAGGATTTATATGTACAAGTATTTATAGCAGCTCTTTTAGTGGTGTCAAAGAATTGAATTCTTAACTGAACAAGGTAAAATTGATCATTTTAATTACATTAAATTGGAAAGCCTTTGCATGAAGAAAATCAAAGTTAAGAACATGGCTCTCAAAAAAATTACAAACTGTTTACTACCATATGAAAGAACATTCTAAATAATCATGAAGCTTACTTCACACCAAGAATTGACAAAGGAAAATTGTGCTGATGGTCGATGTTGTGGAAAGGTCGACACAATAAGATGCTGTCCATGTAGCTACAAATGTGTCCCATCATGATAGAATCAATTTGAAATTATGTATAATATGACTAAAATGTCTGCATCCTTTGAACCAATGATTCCACTACTAGATATATACAACAAAGAGGTCAATGAGAAGATAAGGTCCTATATTTATAGCAACACTCATTTGTTGCAATAGAGCATCAGAGAGAAAAACGACACCCTTGGACTGGAAAGTGGCCAAACAAATTGTATTATGTGAATGTGATTGAATTGTAAGCAACGATGAAAAAAGTATGGAAAGTCAATGCAGGCTGAAGGAAGCAGAAATAGAAATACAGTAAACACAGCTGATAAAAACAATGCAAATGGAAATAACACAACAATAGAAACTGACGGTTATAAAAATTTTTTTAGGACACATTTGCCCTTAAAGTTGAGATATTAGAAGTCATTTCCCAATGCTTATTTGCAGAGGCATAGGATGTTTGGGATGCATGAAATTAGTGGAACTAGTATGTATGTATTCATCTCCATATTTCCATCATACCAATAACTATTGTAATCCAAAGCTCTGTGGAGAGGACCTGGGGCAGTTTGAGTTAACTTTGTCTTCAGGTGAATTGATTTATGACCCAGCTGTAGGATTTTCAAGCAATGAAAATTAAAAAAAAAAAAACAACCACAACAGTAGGAGGACTTCAGTGAGGGAATTCCTGAGAATAGTGGGTCATGTGGGCCAGAAGCAGTTATTAGGTATGTGGCCCCTGCAGGCTGGAAGTCTTCTGTAGGTCCTGCTCAACTATGGAACTATGACCAGGAAAAGGAACGTGACTCAGGACTCTGTATATTGTTTCAGATCCTTGCAGTAATACGTCAGTTTTGCTGAAGTGTTTTCCCCTGTTTATATTCATTGTTATAAAAAATGGGAAGGGAACAAGGAGGAATACATTTAGAAATATAGGCGATGTGAAAATAATTTATCAAAAATGTAGTTAAAATGTTTCTTAAAGAAAGATTATTTTGGCAACTATGTGGGGGGTAAGATTGGGCGGAGAAAACAGAAGCTGAACACTAATTAGAAAGTTACTTCAGTAGCCCCAGAAAGACCTCACATTAGGGCAGTGGTAGTGAAGATGGGCCGGAAAGGGGAAGTGGGTGAGATACGTGGGAGTGAAATTGACATCCCTTGGCAGCTCAGGAGATTTTATTGTATGTCTATGAAGGGGATAGGGGAAAAGTCTTTGTGACGGTAAAGACTTTGACACTGGATGCCACCATCAGAGATGGGGAAATTGAAGAAAGAGATTTCTAAAAGATGAGTTCAGTTTGGGACATGGTGAGGATGATGTGCCCGAGGTTGTGTCGGAGGCAGTTGTAAGTATAGAATTGGCAACTAGGAGAGATTAGGACTATAGAGAAATGCATTTTTCTTCTTAATTCTCAGTTTTTATTTCTTGCTACTTTAAGAATAGGAGACAGCACAATTCTAGAGCTGATCAAGAGTAAGCAGGAGAGATGGTTAGAAATCTCAGAATCCAAGGTAGTTTTCTCAAATGACTCTTGTGACATCTCAATCTTAGGGGCAAGTTTGTCCTAAAAATTTTTATTACCTTCAGTTTCTATCTAGTCTTTTAATTCAATGTCTTTCAATAATATTTTATTAAGCATTTACTGTGGTGTTTGGAATACAAAAACATACATCCTACACTCAAGGGGCTTAGATTCTGATGGAATATTTAACGTATACTTGGGGGAGGGTGTCTTTCCACATACAGTGGCTAGGAAGTTTGCTTCTGAGAGAATCATGATGCGATGGAAGAAAAGTAGTGTAGTAGGTACATCACTGGGCTTAGAGTCAGGAAATCTGGTCTCAGACACTACCTGTGTGACCCTAGGTAAGTCATTTAACTTGCCTGCCTCCCTGTTCTTATTTGTAAAATGAGAGGAATAAGGATAACTGCTTCCCAGGTTGCTGTGTAAAGCCCTTAGCACAGTGCCTGGCACATTGTGAACACTATATAAATATTAGTTATTGTTATGACCATATAGTTTGTGTAGACATTCTCTAACTTGTTTTGGTCAGTTAACCCATGCTGTAAAAGAAATTTTGGTTTCAAAGGCCTTCAAGAAATCCTGGCAGCATCAGCCCCTTCCTATTTCTTTCATTGGCTCTTTGGGGAAGCGGTGATGCCCCCTTTCTTCTGAGGTCATAAGACCAAAGGGAAGATCAAAGTCCTGGTGTACATTCTTTTCCATTCTAGGTAAAGGGCATGGAGCCTCCTGAACTTTATAAATGTCAAAAGGTCCTGAGAGTACCTCAGCATCCCAGCCTTCCAGTGCCCATGGGTTTGTAGCCAGTCCAATATCACTGCCCTGAGAAGCAGGAGTAACCTTTGGCACCAATATTCAAGACTCAGACTAGTAGTAACTAGGACATGAACTCTGTTTCATGTACCTCTGAACATGAACTTTGTGGGATCAATAGTGTGTAGGAAGTGCTCTAAGTCTTAGTATATCCTCCACCAGAGATTAAGGTCATGGAGAGGAGAGTATGTCTGTCCCTCCAAGGCAAGGGAGAAGTGAAGAAGGCTTATACATTTGTAATTGCTATCTATTTGAAGTATATATCCTGTTGAAAGAGTAATCAATATTAAGTCGATAAGTGGAATTAGGACTAGTCAATGACCCATAAAAATGGTGAGGAACAGTCAGTGGGGACTCTGAACTTGATAGCATTGAAGAAAAAATACATTACAAACCCCTCAGGGTACCAAAGAACTCTGACAGAGAGATGTAACCTGGCTCTGAAACAGTGAACAAGTGCATGCTTACCTCGCACAGAGAAGTAAACACATGGTAATTTGAGGAGAAAGGAAGCAAAATAACTAGGGAAAACTCAAATTTCTGCAAAGCTAACATACGCTATGTGCATTTCATAGTCAGAGGAGTCAAAAGGTGGAAGGTGTTGAACTGTCCATTTTTCAGCCAGATAAAGTAAGTCAAGGTCACATAATTGTTTAGAAGCACATTTAGAATTAGGATCAAATACCTCTTGAAAAACCCCTATAAAAATGTTTA
The DNA here is from genome assembly GCA_028658325.1 of Potorous gilbertii. Taxonomy (NCBI): domain Eukaryota; kingdom Metazoa; phylum Chordata; class Mammalia; order Diprotodontia; family Potoroidae; genus Potorous; species Potorous gilbertii. The sequence goes on along the minus strand of CM053771.1, from coordinate 206,340,617 downwards.
TACTATGCAGTAAATGAATCCCTTTCTACTAAGTGAAAGCAATTATTTCTTGATTCTTTTTGTTCCTGTAAAATATTGATTCAAAGAGAGTAAAACATATAAAATTCCACATGATCAGATTGTTTGATTTTGTGTGTGAAGAAAGAAGTTGTAAAAAGGCTAGGAAATCATTTTCCCGGTCCCACCTTAAAAACAGAAAAGTCTAGCTCTTATAAAATAGTCCCGGATGCCACAGTTGTCACACCTACTAGTATTGGGAAGGTTCTTGAACTAAAGTGAGCAGATGCTGGAACAGATGGAAAGTCTCTTTTTGGGCAGAGAAAAAGAAACATCCAATTAAGGAATGCCTGGACACTACGTTATCTCCCTCCAGCTGACTGAACTATGAGAGAGACTTCCTTATGTCACAGTTTAGATGAGAAACCTGTCACTTCCTCATCCTTATTCTTACCTTGACACATCGTCACAAATAGGTACTAAAATTCAGACTGATTTCAAAAATCCCTCAGATTTTCATGTCACCTTTATGAAATTACCATAGCATTTTCAATGACGATGAAAAACGAATACAGCTGTCTGTGAAATATTTATGTTTACTTTTCTCTACGTTATCATCCTGATTTTTATAAATTGCCTTCCTCTACAATTCACAGAATTTAAGAGTTGTAGGACTTTTAAAGATCATTTAGGTCACTTCTGTCTCATTTAATAGATCATAGAATTTAAAACTGAAGAAACATTGGGGATTATGTTATCTCACCTTTTATTTTATAGAAGGAAACTCAGGTTTAAGATGCTTAGTGACTTATCCTACGTCAGAAAATTACTTAGGGACAGAGCTGGGGCTGTAGCCTAAGTGGTCTGATTCCCAATCTAAAGTTCTAGTCCCTAAACAATGCTACCTTTCTTACTTTGTGAGCTTTAATTGAACATCTACTTCATTCTGCATATTTAATGGTGCTCTTAGCAGGTACAAAAAAGAAGTGAGAACCTTTCCTCAAGGAGTTTGCCATCCTGTTGAATAGAGTAAATATAAGAATTCTATGAAAAGTTTAAGATAATAAATATTTTTAAAAGTCCCATTTATAGAAACAAACCAAAGAAGGAAGAACATGATTAGCTGGAGTAAATGGAAGCATGATGGCAAATGATGGAAATATGACAGAGCAGCTCAGTTCCTATTTTTCTCCTGTTTTCTCTGCCACAGAGAAAGATCTTCAGCCTGGAAAATATAAAACAAAAACCAGTAACCCAGGATTGAGACTCAAGATCAATGAGATCATCGTAGGAGGATATTATAGTTGTCCTCAATAAACTCAGGTCACTAGGACTGAACAAACTACATTTCTCCATTCATGATTCATAATGTGTTTGTAGGTTGGTGTATTTGCCTGAATTTTTCTCTTACATTTCTCCATATACAGTACTCACACATTTTATTTCTTCTTTTGGTTGATGAATTTTGTGTGTAGCACATTCTTTGAGGTAAATAGTACAAGGAACTAGTACTCATATCTTTCTCTATATTTTAGCCCCACTAACTGCTTGGAGTACATAATTAGTAGGACCAACTATGGTTTAATTATTGAGTGCAGCAGGTAATATTATAGTAGGTATAGGAAGTAATATCAAAGCAGCAGGTATAAGTAACAAAAATTGAGAGACACAACAATCATTGTACCTGAGATAAATAAACAATGTTTGAGGTAATAAATACCCTTAGGATGTATCTGAGAAACATTAAAATCTCCATCTTCTCCGGAGATATAATTTTAGGAATGAAGATTAAGAAAAAATGAAATCTATCAGGTCTGGCTTAAGCAACTTCTGACGAAGACCTGCCTTAATACAGTCTCAAGACACACAATTGACGGTGAATTTACAAAGTCAGCACAATAGAGAATAGGCTGTAATGGGTCTTCTAATTTGGAAATACTTTGAGTACAGACTGTCTAAGGATCAGAAGGTTGGCTACCATGAATGGTTTTTTTTGTTTGTTTGGTGTTTTTGTTGTTGTGCTTGGCCATACCAACTCATGAGGAGCTTCTTTTATGGAGAATAGGGATTTGGCTCTATAGCTGTAGAGGAAGTGCTCACACTGATGAGAGTTATGGGTCTGTTGAAATCCTGAAACTAGAATGATGTGTTCCAATGTACTATCCCTGCTGAAAAAAATCTGAACTAAAAATGACCTAAAAGCTCCAAAATTAGGGATTCTTAACCTGTATGTTTGTCAAGTATCCTACTTTCAGCGGTCTGGGGAAGCCTAAGAAACCCTTTTCAGGATAACATTTTCAAATAATTGAAAGAAATGCTAGACTTCAATTAGAAACCCACCATCCCAAAGTAATTTTTCCAATCCAACTTAATGGAAATACTAAAATACATTAGTAATCCCTTGGAGATTTATGATCTTCAGGTTAAGAACCTGAGTAGATATGTCAAATTCACAAGATGGGGAGACATTTAACAAAATAAACAAAAATACAATAAAACATAAATAACCTATTTTAAAACTAAGTGAATATGTAGCCCTTGGGGATCCATTTGAGTTTGACACCATTACTCAAGGATCCAGGAAATGTTTTCCACTAATGTATTTATATCCTAGAATGCTTTCACCAGAACATCCCAATTATCTACTAACTTGTCACCACTAAGCCCTTGTGATAAATCTATTTCCCTTTTCCATTATAATGAAAGCTCTTTGAGAGTAGGATTTCTTTTGTCCTTTGTATTTGTAGCTATAGTGCCTGGCATAATATCTAGCATAGAACAGGAACTTAAATCCTTGTGGTTGATTATTGTCTGGCTGACTTGGAGTTAGAAAGGAATCAATGTAATGGACTCAGGAGAGAGCATAGAATCCCAAAATCATAGACTTTGAAAAGCTGCATCATAAAAATTATTTTTACATGTAAATGGGGAAAAAATATTATTTTTTAAAAAGGTAAGTGGGACCTTAGAGATGATTTTGTCCAAATACTTTCCCAAATTTCATTGGTACTTCTTTGTTATCAATACATGTCCTGGCTACAACAAAGCATCCTAGTAGCTGTAATCAAGATGAGTTTTTGTTTATACTTTGTGACCAGTGATGAAACTAGAAGTGAGAGACAGAAAAAAAAAAGAATTGGGGAAGGGGAAGAAAAGGTGATACAATACTTTAGAGCTGAAACTTTCCCACTCTAGCAAAAAACAGATGACCACCAAGGAATCCAAGGCTCTTCCTGTAACAATCCTGTGGCTGTGAGAGCATCATTGCAAGTGCGCTGCAAAATTAAGAAATAAAACTGAGCTAAACTAAGTTCTAGTAACATTTCCAGCTTCAGTTTTTAGTTCAATTTTGTCAGTGTACTGCCTTGTAATTAAGACATCAATAATTGATTTCAAGAACATAAGAATATTTCAGAAACATTTACTCCTAATGATGTGGTGGGTAATAATATTCATAGTGTGTTCATCATCTAATTCAAACCATAGAAAGGTTGGTTGCCCTTGGGTATCACTGTCATTTTAATGTGTTTAATACCTAGGGCAGTTGATCTGATATTTTGGGCAAATCTAGCTGTATAATAGGTAAATGATTTTCTTAAGGGCAAAGGAATAATGTGGAAAGATATATTGGTTATTTGCTTCCAATGTCCTTACTGGGAAACTACTTCACTATTGTCCACAACTTTACATCACTGTTCTCCAATCTTATCCAAAGGAAAACCTATCTGAAATTGAACCCCCAAGGGTACCATGCAAAATTAGTCGTTATTTCCTTGTGCTAATTCTCAATTGCTATGGTTATAGAATACTGAGACTAAGGGATATTTTATTTTGTACCAATTTAAAAGACACGGAAAAAAACCAAATAAGTATGTCATATCTTTATCCATACTATAGAATTAAGTTAATGCCTTCCTCTTTGTTTTTAAAGATTCTATTTAATTTAGCAGATAATCTTTTTTTCTAGGCATCTCAAATGTCCTGTTATGCCTCAATAGCCTCTTTCTTTGTTTTCTTGAAAGACATAATGAACCTACTATTTCTTCTGAAATTGAAGTGCTACAGTAAAACCACTATTACCTCTGTATGATCGTTGGCCTTCCATGGGAAATAGCCCTGAATTTTAAATGTCTCTATTTTTAAAAAAAGCAACAAAGAGAAGATCGTGTCTTCTCGTGCTCAATGTTACACTGGAGGTTTCTTTTTAGAAAATTCTCCGATTCTGTTCTATTTTCTGATTGAGTTTTCATAAAGATCAAGTAAATAAAATCAAACCAAACTGAATCAAATCAACAAGCATTTGTTAAATTCTTACTGCATGCCAGGCACTGTGTTAAACACTGGAAATATAAATACAAACGGAAAGACTGTCCCTTCTCTCAAAGCCTTGGATTCTTATGGGGGAAAGCAATACATACATACAAACATACATACATTCACATACACATACCCCATGTTATAAATCCTAAATTGTTCAGTATTTTGTCAACCATGTAGATTTCATCTAATTCAGGAATAGAGATCCTAATAAAGTTCTGCTTTTGCAAACAAATGACCTCTGGCCTTGGAGTAACACCCAAGGTAATTGAAAATTGTCCATGCAATTTCTTGAAGCCATCAGCACAGCTCTGAAACTGGTTGTTGACAGCTGGACTGGCAGAATATTATGAATATTCTGGGGAACCCATAAGAACCATATGGAATGATATACCAACTCCTTTAAAGTGCCCATCAGCAAATCCCACCCCTGATTGGACTCACACAGCTGCAGGATATTACAAAGGCGTCCTAAATGAACCAAGGAGCCACTTTAGGGTCATTCCCTATCACAATAATGTTAACTAAAACCTGATGTTGCTGGGACAGCTCTGTAGAGAACAGCAATATTTCACTGATGTTTGATGGATGACATAAGCTTCAGGGAGTCCTGGTTCATTTTTTTCTGTGTGTGCTAAGAAATTAATTTTATGTGTGAGCTTTATAAGCCCCCACTCTGGGGGCTAATAAACACTTTTCATCACATGGCTTTGTAGAGTTGATAAAATTCCAAAATATTCCTTTATTAATTAGGATTTGGTTTGACTTTTATAAAACTCTTTGAGAGTGTGCAACAATTTCTTTTAAATCTCATTTTTTTTAAAAAAACTCATTATTTATCATGTACATTTACAAGGAAATTTTGAGACAACAATCTTGAATATATCATTCTATTTGTAATGCTAATTTATATATTTAGGGAAGAGTGAGAAATGCATTGATACATACTTGGTACTTGCCCTAATTTTTTTTTCTTGAGTGCTATTAGTAACACCAATTAATATTGTAAACATTTATTAGGCATCTACCGTGTATAAGGCACTGTATTAAATACCAGGGAAATAAATACAAAAAGAAAATAGCCCCTTCCCTCAAGGAGGTTCTACTCCTCTTGTGGGAAACAATATATGTATAGATTTTTAAAAATATGAACTATATGTGTGGTTATATAAAGTAAATACAAAGCATTTGGGGAGAATGAGGGAGAGAACACTGAAAACTGTGGGTGAAGAAGAGTCACGAAAATCTCAGGTAGAAATTAGCCTTTTCAATGAGCTCTGAATGAAGCTAGAGATTCCAAGAAGTAGGCTTAGGGAAAGGGAGCCTTGTAGGCTTGGTGGGAGAGCCTGTGGGAGTTGGAATGTTGTGAAAACGGAAGAGCAAAGAGGTCAGTTTGACTGGAATGTAATATATGTGAGAGGGAGTAATGTGAAATCACTCTGGAAAAAATGGGTTGCAGCTAGATTGTGAAGGGTGTTAAATGTCAGACAAAGTTGCTGGTCTTTTACCTTACAGTCTTCTTGAGCAAAAAAAGAGACAAGATCAGACCTGAGCTTTAGGAATATCACTTTGACCGTTATGTGAAAGATGTATTGGAAAGAGAAAATACCAGAGGGAGAGAAATCAATTGGGAGGTTATTGTAGCAACCCAGGGTACAAATATTAAGAACTCCCATCAGGGTAGTGGCTGAGACAAAAAGTAGAAAAGAGGTGAAAAGTGTTTTAATACAAAAATCAATGAGAATTGGCAACTGATTGGATAAGGGGGAATGAGACAGTTTTAAATGTGAGGATGGGTCTTATTCTATGAAACCTGGGTGACTAAGGATAGTGGTTTCTTCAATAGAAATAAGAAAGTTTGAAGAATATTTTGTGTATGAATTAATGAATTGAAAGGCATTGTGAGTACTCAGCGTATAAATACCCTTCGCATCTGCTGCTCTGCCTGAAACAAGATGCCCCTCCCAGAAGAAACTCATCACTTCTAAACTCACCACCATTACTGGTAAGGCAGAATAAAGTAGGTCTGCTATCGCAGAACAGTCTGTTCCATTAATATCCATTTGACCTGCCTTTTGTAATGGAGGAGGGGAGGAGAATTTTGGAAGGAGAGGGAAATCTTAGGGAAAGGGACAAAGAAGCTATATCTAAAAAGCAAGGATCACAACTCATATTCTAAAAATAGCTAGTGACTCCATATGCAAAAAAAATTCTGATTTTGCACAGGGCTAGAAGAAATGACCTCCACCCCAAGTGGGTTAGAATCTAGATGAGGCCATGAAAACACAACCAGAAGTTGACTCTCATATTTGCTTGGTTTTTTTAAATCCTTATTGCTATCCAGGACAATAGAGAATTTTCTCATTCTTGAAAGTTTGTACATAGAGCAATGAGTGTTGTTGAAACCAGTGCAAGTACCTAATCAAAAACTATAACTAAAAAAATCTGCCAAAAAGATAAAAAGGAGAACGAAAATTTCTCACTCCCTTTCAGTAACATGGGTAATGACCATGAAGCAGCTGCCAGTCATTCTGTTGCATGTATAGAGCTTTCTGACCTTGTTCATACCATGTTCTGTGATGTCCACATGGGAATCAGAGTAAATGAGGAAGGTGTGAGCTGAGGGCTTGTTTCACTGTTACTGACAAGTTCCCAGGGATAAGATATCACTTAAGTATACTCAGAGTTTGGCCTCAACATCTCAGGAGACCTTAATAAGGCTTTTTGTTTAACTTCTTTTTGAAAAGTCTCTATTTCTCACTTTGTTTTACCAGCAAATCCAAATCTGTTCTTAGAAGGAATCAAGTAGCGCAGAAGAAAAATACAAGGATGAAGAGGGCAAAAGCAGCTGAGTGGTGCAATGGAGAATCAGTAAGACTCATTTTCATGAGTTCAAGTCATTTAACCCTGGCTGCCTCCGTTTCCTCATCTGTAAAATGAGCTGAAGAAAGAAATGGCAAACCTTAAGTATCTTTTCCAAGAAAATCCTAAATGGGGTCATGAAGAGTCAGAGATGACTCACACAACTGAACAACAACAAAGAGGGCAAAAGGTCCATGGTACTGAAAACTCTTCTTCCCATTTCACTCATAAGATAACTTTGAATAACTTCATGGAAATTCAAACCTATGCATCCTTCTACGATTAGGAAGTGCTTTTGATATAATCCTGTAATTAGAGATGTCAAACAAATGATTCCCAGACCCAATGTGGTCCACAACACTGGAACAGTTAGATCAAGATTAAAATGCAATTGGGAAAAATTTAACAAAATAAATAAAAATACAATTGAACAAAGATAATGTTAATAGATAGCTTTCTAAACCAACATGCCCCCCACCCTTATCTACAGATTAATTCTATTTGAGTTTGACCCTGTTGCTCATAACAACCCTATGATGGAAATAGTACTTGGGGGATTCCATCAGTTTGGATAGTCACTCCAGTGATACGGATTACAACCCATGCATGCCTACTCATCCTGCGTGATCATTGTTCAGGTCCTCTCTTAAGATCGCTACAGGGAAAGCTATACCAAATATGTTTGAGGCCCTCTTTGCCTTCTCCTCATCTGCAAAACTAGAATCCTATCTAGTATATTACCACATCACAGAGCAGTTGTACACACACACACACACACACACACACACAACTCTTTGCAGACTTAAAAATGATATACATCTATAAGCCAGTTCTCTTTTAGTGCTATGTATCCCTTGTGTTTTTTTTTCAAATTTTGACTAGTTCTCAGTTTTAAGTGAGAATCCTCTTTCTCATTTTATAAATGAGGAGAGAGGGGGTTACCTAATATTAAGCCTGTTGTTACTGTCATTGACTAATTTCAGTCATGTCTGAGTCTTCATGACCCCATTTGGGGTTTTCTTGGCAAAGATACTAAAGTGGTTTGCCATTTCCTTCTCCAGCTCATTTTACAGATGAGGAAACTGAGGCAACCTGAGTTAAATGACTTGCACAGGGTCACACATTAGTGTCTAAGGCCAGATTTGAACTCATAAAGATGAGTCTTCTTCATTGCAAGGCCAGTGCTGTATCCACTGTGCCACCTAGTTGCCAAAATAGTACAGGCCAAATAGGAACTCAGAACACCTATATTCATGACCATGGCATCTCTCATCGCCGAGCTACCACAAAAAGTCTCTTCCTTTTTTTTTCTCCTCCCTTTGACCCTGCTGAAATTGAGGTATGAACGCAGTTTTGAGCACTTGAAATATAATATTTGTCTTTCTAAAAATCAGTCTCTGAAACAGCAAAAGCAAAACAAATTCCTGCTTCAGTTGAGAAGTAGAACTAGGTGGTCTCAAAGGCCCCTTCTATCCCTCAGATTCTGTGAAAACCAATTGCATTCAAACACCAGCACTTCGCTAAGGCAGGGGGCTACTAATACCATGTGAAGGTAGAGGGGACTTTTCGAGAATAATCAGCTGAGGCCCATGTTCTGGATCTTACACACTTCAAGCACCCTGGGTACTTGACTAATGCAATTTATTCATCTTAGAACTAATTTTGAAACTTCAGTTGATTGAAGAGTGAATACTTATAAGAAAAAGATTGTTTCTATCATTTTTAAATAGTCCTAAAATGATAGATTCCCTTCTTCCCATTTCTAAATTAAACAGGGTCTCTTTGTCTAAGAAATGGCAGACACTTGGCATTTTAGTTTCCTTATTAATAGTAACACTTTTGTATAGCACTTTACATTTTATGAAGCACTTTATTTGAATGACTCTATGAAGTAGGTAATGACAAATGTTATTATCTCCAAGGTGCAGATGAGGAAACAGACTCAGAGAGGTTAAGGTATTTACTAATTATTTGCTAGTGGTCACACAGCTAATTAAGAGTCGTAGCTGGGATTCAAACCCATGTTTCCAGGATCTAAGCTTAGCGTTCTTTCTATAAGTGTGCTCTATCTACTTGACTATTATTTTCACCTTAAAATACTGTTAAACAAATGTAGAAATCAAATTGGGTTTGATTTCCATTTCAGTTAGGAAGGCATCCTTATACTATTTGGGCTCTTTCAATTACGTTTCTTCAGCAAGAATTTATTAAGTGTGTTCAACAAGTATTTATTAAGTGCCTACTATGTACCAGGCATTGTGCTAATCACTGGGGATACAAAGAAAGGCAAAAGACAGTCCTTTCCCTCAAGGAAGTCACAGTCTACTTGGTAAGACTTTGTTCAAGGCTCTCTTAGTGCTAATTTATATAGGTTAGTTCTTTTAAAAGTAGGCGATATGTTAACGAATGAGTTGATCACAGGCTGGATTTGCAAGCATTGAATTATTAATTTTAATGGAACTTGAAAATTATCCATCACTTATTCCACATGCCATGACTGCTTTCCCATTTTTTTTTAATAAGCCCCAAGAGCTACTGATTTTACAGCCTCAGAAAGCATTTCACTTTTCACTTTGACAAAAACTCAGTGGTGGCTCTTTGTTTGCTTGGTAAGTACCAGATTATATTACTCTCGTCCTCAAAGGTTTGGCAAGGTGAACAAAGGAGGGAAACCAAAGAGGTAGTTGCAACAGCAACCATTTTAGAAAGGGGAAAAAAAGTAGATAAGCTTATTTGCATCCTTTTTTCCTCTTTCTCTTGCCTGTCATGTTTGATTTTACAGTTCATTAGTCACTGGACAGGTTGTGGGCTCCATGCTTCTGATGGTAACAGCTAAGCAGGTAGAGTGTGTTGCCAAGATACAAAAATGTTTCCATCAAAGATACAATCAGGAAAAAAAAGCCTACTTACGATTATGATGGAAACATGACTCTGTTGTAGAAAAAGTTCTTAGAATTATAATTATTCTTTGATTTATCATCATCCACATTTACATGCTTTAGAGAAGCAACACATCAGGTACTTTATATCTTGCAGATACAAGAGCTGTGGTAGCCACAAGTCAACTTCTTGGCACGAGAACAAAGAGTATTTTTATATTACCATAGAGTGAAGAAAATAAGAATATGATTCCATAAAACTGAACCAAATGAACCCACTAACTTCTGAGCTTTGAAAGTGCCTAACTAGGTTTTTTCTCTAGCCGGAATCCCAGGGTCATTGAAAATCCCTGCTAACTGATGGCCAGGAATATTTCCCCAAAGACACAGTAAGTGGCAGACCTTGGATTTGGACCCAAGTCCTCTGACATCAAGAGGATTCTCTATTCCACTATACTATGTTAGCTAAACAATGTACTTGGAATCAGAGAATACTGGTTTCTATTCTGACTCCAACACTTAATAGTTATGTGACTCAGGGTAAGACTTTTATGCTCTGAGTCTCAGTTTCCTTACTTGCACAATTTGCCTAATGACATATTCTTTGCCTTATTGAGGTGTTGTCAGGAAATTGCTTCATAAACCATAACATGTCAAACCACCGCGAACTATTTTTATCTCATAGCTTAAAGGGTATCACACAATAGTCAAATTGTCCTTAGGTACTGTGAAAGACTATCTGCCACTCATCTCCCTTGTGTATCCAGAGAAGGTTGTAGATTGGTGTAGCTGGGCTGACAGGTCAGAGATCAGGAGTGGGGATGCTGATAGTGGGGGATACCCAATAATAGTGCTGAGACCCAAAAACCAAGGTAGAAAACTGGTTAAATCTCATAAGCTGTTTTAATTGCTGTTGTAGTTGTTGTTTTTTCTGAAACTCCTAAATACCTCTTCCAGGGACTTTATTAGCAAATAAACATTGCTAGAGGATGGAAAGAAAAAGGGCCAAGTTAATAGCACAGTTTCACGGCCTATAGAGTGAAATACTTCTACTTCTTGAACACTAAAGAAATCTTATCTTAAAAAAATCTAGTACTGCTGGGGAGCACTGTTTCTTCTGGTTATAACAATAAAGACATTCTTTTGGACTGGACATGGGACATGGCCCCTTGCCTATCTTTCTTGCAATTCTTGAATTAGTGAAAAATGAAAATCACTGTCTCCAGGCAATGCATGAATTATACTTGGCCAGAAATATACTCTTTAGACAAGTCATGGGCAAAAAAAGAATAATGTCCAAAATGGAGTCTTTGATGTTTTCTTCTGCCACAGCCAAACAGAAGTTTGATTTTCCTGAGTTACTGGCCTCTACTGTCAGGGCCATCTGCAAATAGTCCACTATGAGTGGATTTTTAGGACTAGAAGCTTCTTTTTTTCCGTATCAAAACATTTGTCAAAACTTCCCAGTCCACCTAAGCTTATAGGACCCAACTTCTTGGAAGTTCAAGGTTGAGGGGAATGAATATTGTACCTGGATTGGCTTGGTAAGGGGAAAGGGGAAAGTGATTGCAACAGAATCCCCCTTACTATGAAACCCTTATATCTACCTCCTATTTTCCAAGTCTCTTTGCCTTTTTGCACTATGATTGCTCATAATATAAGCATGCCACCTTAGCAAGTCAGTGGGACTCTTTGACCAGTGACAGCTTTGGCCAACCTCCCTCCCCACCCCCTCATGCAGCCCTGTGTATCATGGACTTCCCTAAATCAAATAATGGAAGGATAGAGTCACAATTCAGACTGAATGTGGCCCCAAGTGAAGCTATCATCAACTCAGATTCAAGTTAATGATGGGCTTGGTCTGAGTACATTGCATAATGGGATCTGGCACATGGATAATTTCATCTTGCAGTGAATCCAGTGACAGATCAACAAGTTTTAGCACAAGCTGACTTAAAATCGATCTTGGACCATTAAGTGGAAGATGCTTTTATACTTTATCTTCAGTCCGTTCTTATTGAAGCTTGGCAGTTCCCTCATTTGGATAAATCATAGAGCATCCTAGGAATCACAAATTCTTTCAGGAACTCCTCAAAATATCTTGCAGTGGTTCATGCCCCAGAAGGCATCTTGCTTAGTCAGCTACCTTGGCATGGTCAGAACAGAGCAAGCTTTAAAGAAAGACACCAAAAAAAAATTTAGCTAGGCAATGAACTCTGAAAGATCAGCAACTCAGATGAAAAATTTCTCTGGGGCTTTAAGCAGGTTGCCCAGGGAGTGTCCAACTGGCTGGAGAGCTAGACATTTTCCTTTGACAAAGTAGCAACCCTAGCTCTAAAAAGGTTGACTTTTTAGTCACTGGCCCAACTCCTGTTGGAGGGCAATATTCTGGGCCTAAGAGTCTGCCAGCTGCTGCCAGAAAGTGACCAGGACTGCTGTGAGTTCCCTCATAGCCTAAGGAGGGGCATGTGTATGGAATGTGAGAAGTTCTGTAACTCCTGACCCAAATGTGAAAGGGTCATGGAGTCACAATTAAAGGTTGTAGCCTAGAATCCTCTAGGATTCAGGTGACAATATCAGAGAGAGGGCCCATTTGGAGCAGAAGAGACTAAAGCATTAAAATCTCAGTTTATGAGGAGTCAGAAGCAAAATTAGAACAGTGACAAAAACTAACATTTACCTTTGGGCAGAGCCATGATGCAAGGTATAGGCAGCAACTCAGCTTAAATCTCCCAATATTCCCCTCCAAACAAGTTTTTTTAAATGCCTCAAATCAAATTCTGGATTGACAGAGCCAACAAAAAGTCAGGGTGAGATATTTTTCCAGCCCAAGACAACTTAGGACATCTGTGGGAGAAGTCTTGGACATCAGAATGGGAGCCAGCTCAGAGCTCAGCACACACACACTCAGCAGCTTCATGAACTCTCAACCTAGAGATGCTAAAGAGGTTGGATACCTGGTCAGAAAGAGACTACAGGGGACCATTTGCAGGTACTGGGTGCAGGGTCTTGGCTGAATTGCCTAAAGCAGTTCCAGACCAAAGAGGAACACCAGTGCTTGCAACTACAGGGGAGTAAGTGCCCTGTTTAAAGTTCCAAGGCAGAAAAGAGTCCTTGTGATTGCTTACAAGGGAGCAGACACCCTTGTCACAGGTGCAAGGCAGCCACACTCATGGCTTCAGGGGAATAAGATGCCTTATGGCCCGCAGAATGATAACTATACATCTCCTTGAATCAGACTACCTTGGAAGCACCAACAACTTATAGACCGCTAAAACTAACTCTGAAAAGAGAAGCACAAGAAAGCCAAAGCTTAGAACAGTGCCCCCTTCAACCCAGAAGCAGAGTCCACATTTAACATAATGTTAAAAGTAAAGAAATAGGATAAAAATGAGCAAACAAAGAAGAACCTGACCATTAAAAAACTACCATGGGAAATTTCGATCAAGACACAGATTCAGAAGAGACAATAATGTCAAAAAAACTACAAGTGAAGCCTCAAAGAAAAAAATTAATTGAGCACAAACAACAAAAATTCTTAGACGAGCTCAAAAAAATCTTTAAAAATAAAAAAAAGAAATGAGAGTAATAGAAGAAAGTTATGAAAAGAGAGTCAACAGCTTGGTTAAAGAGGTACAAAAATATTGAAAAAAATAACACCTTAAAAAACAGGGGGAGTGGAGCCAAGATGGCGGAGTAGAAAGACTCACATTTGCTAGCTCCGAACCCACAGCCCATGGATTCCCTCTAAAAAGAACTCCTGACAAATTCTGGAAGAGTGGAAGCTGCGCAGCAACACAGTGAAGGAGATTTCCGTTGCAGAGAGCCCTGAAAAACCCACCACAAAGGTACCACAGAGGGGAGCGGAGTCCTCCCCTCCCCTGCCCCGGCCACGCGGCACTGAGAGGAGCCAGCAGACCCAAGCAGGCGTCAGGGACCTGAATCCCCGGCAGCTGCGAAGATCCCTCCACACACAGACGCACAGGTCAGTGAGAGAGACGGGCTGAGAGGGGAGCGGGGTATCTCCAGGACTTGGACCCCCTTGGGAGGCAGTGCAGGCAGGAGCTCCACCCCAGCTCCATTACAAAAGATCTCTGCATAAACCCCCTGAG
>CM053771.1:206302658-206325950 GCA_028658325.1 Potorous gilbertii | reverse complement strand
GAGGGCAGATTGGTGATATGGGTAATTAGAATTTCCAGTGTATTGGGGAGGGGGGAGGGCACAAATGGGGAGAAAATTTTGGAACCCAAAATTTTGTGAAAATGAATGTGAAAAGTTAAATAAATTTATTTAAAAAATAAAACAGAATTGGACAAATGGAAAAGAAACCACAAAAAGTCCCTGAAGAAAATAATTCCATACAATTGTGGAATTATGGAAAATAATTCCATTGGGCAAGTGGAATCTAATGACTCCATGAGACATCAAGAAACAATAAAACAATATCAAAAGAAAGAAAAAATAGAAGAAAATATGCAATATTTCATTGGAAAAACAACTCACCTGGAAAAGTGATTGAGGAGATATAATTTAAAAATTATGGGCCTATCTGAAAGCCATGATCAAAAAAAAAGCCTAGACAGCATATTTCAAAAAATTATCAAGAAAAAATGTCCTGATATTCTAGAACCTGAGTGTAAAATAGAAACTGAAAGAATTCACCAATCATGTCCTGAAAGAAATTTCAAAAATGGAAAAATTCCAGATCTCCCAAGTTAAGGAGAAAATATTGCAAGCAGTCAAATGAAAAAGAAAATCAAATACAATGGAGTCACAATCAAGATAAAATTTAGTAGCTTCTACATTAAAGCATTGGAAGGCTTAGAATGTGATATTCCAGAGGGTAAAGGAGACAGAATTTTAACCAAGAATCATCAGGATGGGGGCCATGTCAGAGCTGAAGCACACAGTACAATACCAGCAGAGGGGATTGGAAGCTGCTGTAACAGCAGCAGCAGCTTCAGTAACTCTCAACACGGAGATTCTAAAGGGGTTGAATACCTGGGCACCATTTGCAAGCACTGGGTGAAGGATCTTGTTGCATTGCCTAGAAATAGTTTCAGGCCAAAGAGGAGCACTAATGTTTGCAATTGCAGAGGAGGAAAAAATGAATATTCAACAAAACAGAGGACTTTCAAGTATTCCTGTTGAAAAGACAAAATTTGACTTTCAAATATAAGACTCAAGAGAAGTATCAAAAAGGTAAGCATGAAAGAGAAATTATAAGGGATCCAATAAGGTTAAACTGTTACATTTCTACATGGGAAGATGATACTCATAGCTCCTAAGAACTTTATCATTATTAGGAAAATTAGAAAGAGTATACTTAGACAGGGCATGAATATAAGTTGACTATGATAGGATAATTTCAAAAAATAAAATTAAGGGGCTTCAAAGAGATATGCACTGGGAGAAGAGAGAAGTTGAATGAAATAAATTATCTCACATAAAAGAAATATGAAAGAGTCTTGATAATGGAAGAGAGGATGGGAAGGGTGTCAGATAACACTTAAACCTTCCTCTCAACAGAATTGGCTCAAAGAGTGGATAACACACATTCAGTTGGGTATAGAAATGTATCTCACTCTGTTTATCTGGTGGATGTCAGAGGCCATGTCTACCCCTAAAGAGGAACAGATTAAAAAATAACAATTTCTAGATTTTGGGGGGGGGGTGAGGAGTAAGGATGATGTTATTCTTTGGGATTATGAGCAGGAAAAGATGAAAAAGGACTTCTATTTCATAGAATTATATCCTTCTTAATCTAACTTTGATTACCTCAGGTAAATCCAGAGGTAAATGTTTCCCTCCATGACTTCTGTCTTTCATATACTACAATCTCTCTTGCAGGTGTAATTTCTGGGTGTCCTATATGTCTTACACTTACTCTCTTGAGTAAACTTAACACAAATAAACCTCTCCTTTAACTGCGCAGGGGTATTCATTCGCATATTAGAACTCCCAGATCAAGAAACTCCTTCTACAACTATATAGGTCAATATTTTTTTGTGCAACTCATAGCCTTAAAGAATTGCCTAGAATACTGAGTTGTTAAGTTACTTGTCCAGGGTTACACAGACAATGTCAGAGGTAGGATTCAAACTCTGGTCTTTTTGGCTTCGAGATGAGCTCTCTATTCACTCTATTAGGCTGACTGCAATTAATAGGCTTTCAGTAAATATTAACTAATTTATTGAATGCTTTTTTCCCACAATGGAAATTTTTCAGGGTTATAATCCATTCTGTCATGCTTAGATTATCTATGTCTTACAATGCGTTAGTAATACACATGATAGATTAATCTATGATAATTGATGATGTCTAGAGAGGTCCTCTTGACTGTCAGGTACCACATTTTTGTATTTCAATAGAAGCATCTCTCAGCTTTGTGAATTCTCCTTCCTCCTAGGCAGATCACAGACTCTCTAGACCTAGTCTTGTGTGGTTATTGTCCAACTCCTTTCAAAATTCCAACAGAGAAGATTTTTCCAATGTGCTGGAGGATTTTTTTCTGGATATTTTACTATTTCATGGTCATGAGAACAAAACATAGACTGTCCATCTGGATTCCCTTATTATGGACTCTTATTCAATGACCAGCAGCCCATATCCCTTTTCTTTCCATATGTCTTTAATTATGTCTTCGATTTCTTTTCTTGCATGCACGTCACAACTGATAAAGACTGTAGCCTACTTACAGCCACCATATGTTATTCCATTGCCCTAGTCACACACCATCACTATTCATCCGAAATGGTCATGCTCTTGAATTTGTAGCTATACTAAATCACTGGAATATTGATGTGTCAAAGTTGTCCTTTGGTGGCGGGAGGTACTTGGGATCATCGAAATAGGTAAGCGGTTTCCAAAATGTGATCTAGCATGCTATCCTCCCCTACTCAGATAATCTCAGAAATAGAAGGGACCTCAGAGCCCATCCACCTTAAATTTTACCCAAAACAATATTCTCTTTATGACATACCCAACAAGTAATAATAAGGATGATGAAAATAATAGATATATATATTTATATAAAGTTTCAAAGTGCTTTACAAATACCATTTCCTATAACCCTCAAAACAATCCAGGGAGGTAGGTGCTATTACTTATTCACATTTTACAGATGAGAAAAATGGGGTAGACAGTGATTATTTGACTTGCCTGAGGGAGTATCTGAAATCAGGTCTTCTTGACTCCAAAAACCATGCTATATATCCTCTATACCATCTTTCCCTTGAATGTTCATTTGGTCTTTTTTTTGAAAACCTCTAAGAAGTATCTCTGACCTCCTGAGATACATCATTCCTCTCTTGGATAGCCTTCATTCCTAGGAATTTTTTTCTGTATATTGGGTTTTAATGCTCTTCCTTGCAACTTTTACCCATTTACTCCTGTCCTTCCCATGGTGATTAAGTAGAACATTGAATATTCCTTTTCCTCAGTGAATGCCCATTATATATTTGAAGAGAGTGATCAGGCAAATGTCAGTCTAGATGTGGTCTGAACAGTGTATTATTTTCTCCCTGTTATTGAACACTATACCTCTCTCAATACAGCCAATATTTGCATTAGCTTTCTTAGTTGGCACACTGCATTGTTAAGAAGAAGAAAAAGGAGGAGGAGGAGATGAAGAGGAGGAGGAGAAGAAGAAAAAGAGGAAGAAGAAGGAGGAACAGGAGGAGGAGAGGAAGAAGAGGAAGGAGAAAAAGAAGAAGAATGAGGAGGAGAAGAGGAAGAAAAAAAGGAGGAAGATAAGGAGAAGAAAAACAAGAACAAGGAAGAGGAGAGGAAAAAAACAAGAGCAAAAATAAGAAGGCTAGATATAGGTACAGATGTTGGTGTAGGTTCATGTATAGGTATAGGTGTAGTTATGCAGTGCTGCAGTAGAGAGAATTCTTTGTCTGTCAACAGGAAGACTATAGTTCAAATGTGACTTCAGACACTTGCTATGTGATCTTGGGCAAGTCATTTAACTACCGAATGCCTCATCTTCCTCATCTATAAAATGGAGATAATAACACTGGCTGCCCAGGGTTGATATGAGAATTAAAATGTGATATTATTTGTAAAGCACTTAGCACAGGCCCTGGCACATGCATCTCTGTTACCATCATTATGACAAATACATTTAGACACATACATCTATCTACATTCACATATAGGTATATATATAAATATATATTTATGTTTCTATATATAAATGTGATACATTCACATAGAGGTATATATAGAAATATATATTTATGTTTCTATATATAAATGTGATACATTCACATATAGGTATATATAGAAATATATATTTATGTTTCTATATATAAATGTGATACACAAACACACACACACACACACAAAGTAACTACAAGGTAATTTTTGTAGGAAGACAATAGCACCTGGGGGCAGGGGCAGGACATCCTTAGTGTGAAATATTCTAGAGCTAAGTTTTCAAGGTGATAAGTGAATCTAAGAGGTCAGAGTGAGTTGGGAATGAGTCTCAAGCGTGGGGTACATACAGCAAGTATAAAGTCATGGAGATGGGAGTAGAGTATCGTGTGTAAGGAATAGGAAGAAGGTCAGCGTAGGCAAACCATAATCATACAAGGAGTAACGTATAATATGGCTAGAAAATTAGCTAGGTTTGGGCCAGATTATACAAAGGACCTTAAATAATAGAGTATACATTTGATCCTAAAGACAGATGGGAGTTACATTAAGTTGCAGAATAGAGAAGTAGCATTGTCACTCCTTAGAAAAGTCGCTTTGCCAAATAACTGGTGACTTGAACTCATCAGGTCAGTATTGTTGCTGTGTTTTTAATTTTTTTTCCAACAATACCAGGCTCCTATCAAAAAGGCACCTATGTATTTCTGTTTATTTTTCGGGTCAACCCTGAAAGCACATGTAGAAAGTAGAATTTCATCATCTGAATGTCTAACTTAGAGTTTATTAATATCAACCCAATTCAATAGCACTTAGCACTGTTATCACACCTTTTTCATCTACAACATCTGCTTTGAAATCATTTTGTACTATCAATATGAGTCATCTGGAAAAGTCTTTAGAATAAGAAGAGATGAAAAAAGCAGGTCTTGGTTCATAAGATGGAAATTTCTAGAGACTGTAAGCAGAACCAATTAAAGGATGGTCACTATAACAAATATTACATACAGTGGAAAACTATAAATATATAGGTAGTAATGAACTAACTCCATGTTGGTGGAAAGAGAGAAGAAAGGAAAGAGGAGAAAAGGTCCCTCTTCCCCAACCCAAATGGAACTAGCAGTGACATAGATTTAGAAAATATAAGTTCATATCCTGAGTCTTCTAATTAATACCTGTTTAATCTTTGGCAGCAATTGTCCCCAATCTTGTTCACTCATTTCTAAAATGGGAGGTTTAGATGAGATCATCTTTAAGGTTGATTTGAGTTTTAAATTTTGTGATCCTAAGAAATAACGAATACCTGAGCTAATTCAAGGAAGGAAAATGTTGAACCATATGGTCTCAAAAGTAGGCTTTGAAGCTGCTATATACAGAAATACACAGAAGACTCTGCAAATTAGTCATCAGGTTTAATCCTTCCATCCAGAAAACCCTGCCTAATCTTTACAAAGGTGAAACAAAGTGAGTTATTTTGGCATAGCTGTGTTTTTTTTTTAAAAAAAAAAAAAAAGCAAATATACTATCATGGTTGATGTTACTGTGAGTTAGCTAAATCTTGAAGGAGAGTGATATGGAATGAGTTTAACAACTACAGTAACTCTCTAATTATTCAAATCAATTAGAGTATAAAATAGGGGAACTTGCTACAGGGTTTACCATTATTGTTGAGGAGGTCTGGTACAAAGTCTAAGACAAAGAAGGATTTCCTAAAATCCTCCAGATGTTGCTATTTCTGGATGAGGTGTGGGTGTATTCAGGGAGGACCAGTCCCTTTGCTGCCAAGTCCTTTTCAGGGCTCTTTCCACCTTTGGTGTCCACCTATTCCATCTAACTCTCACCTGTGACTCCAAGAAGCTGCAGTATATGCAGGGGCCACACCCTGGTAAACCGTTTCAGCAGATGGGCCAAACCAGGTTGAGGGTAACCAAGGGCTCTCAAATGCATTGGTGAGTTGGGGGCGGGGTGTCTACCCCAAGCATGTGAATATTTCCTCTGGTGGAATAGGCAGATGAGAACAATTTGTTCCAACAGCAATGAAGGCAGATGAAGCAGGCTATGTGGAGGGCTTAGAGCTTGGTTAGACACTAAAGATGCCTAGGTCATCCACTGCATCGTGAGTCATCACCAGCTGTCTTGACTCTGTCCTGCCACTGGATTATGATAACTCCGGAGGAGAGAGTGAGGCTGATGATTTAGTGCGACTCTGCCTCACTGAAATCCAATTTAAGCACAAAAGACATCACCCATACCATTTCACCATTATGCCTCAAAGTCTTGTGGCAACAGGCAAGTGATGAAGCAGCAGGTGCAGATACACTGGGAGCTGTAGTCACAACCCTGCACAAATGCAACCCAGGCTATAGGGTCATTTCTTACTGGAAGCAGCAGGGAGACTCGGTAGTCCCCTGGGTGTCTGAGCAGCCTTTTAAGGATCACACTTCTCACCTCCTGGTGGGAGGAAAGGGGCTAGAAAAGGTGCCCTCAACAATGTCTGCTTACCCAAACCTGTCCTGATTACTGCAGCAGGCAGGGAATCCCACTATGTGGTTGAAACACAAAAAAATGTACAATATGTATGAAAACGTCTGCAAAGATGATTCCCCTCACCATTGGCACATTCAACGTGCTCACACTAATAGGCAACACAAAATCCAGTAGACCTGAAAGAAGAACTGCTCTTGTTGCAAGAGAACCAAACAGGTATCACATTCAAACAGTAGCCCAGAGTGAAACAAGGTTGGTAAATGAAGGCCAGCTTACAAAAATTGTAGCTGGATACACCTTTTGCTGGAGTGGGCACAGTGAAAGGGAGCACCATGAAACAGGAGTGGGTTTTGCAATCAAAGCTAATCAAATCAGCAAGCTGGTATGCCTTCCAAAAAGAGTGAATGACAGGCTCATGACAATGTGATTACCACTAGCAGGAAAACGCCATGCCACCATCATCAGTGCCTATGCTCCCACCATGACAAACACTGATGAAGTCAAAGAAAAATTTTGTAAAGACCTAGAGACCCTTATCATCAATGTTCCAAAACAGGACAAGTTTATAATCCTGAGCGACTTTAATGCTAGAGTAGGCGCAGACTATCAGACTTGGCAGGGAGTCCTAGGGAGAGGAGTTGGAAACAGCAACAGCAATGGTCATTTACTGCTGAAGACTTGTGCATTGCATAACCTTCTTATCACCAACACTGTCTTCCATTTACCTAAATGCAATAAAACCTCATGGTTTCACCCTCACAGCAAACATTGGCATCTAATAGATAGACTATGTGATTGTAAAGAGAAGAGACAGACAAGATGTGAGAGTGACAAAGGCATTGTGTGGTGCGGAGTGCTGGACTGATCACAGACTTATCCTTTCCAACCTAAATATTCACATTCATCAAAAGCGCCACCTTCAAGGTAAAACGACTACCAGAAGAATTAATGTCAACAAATTAGAGCTCTTCTCTTAGCATGAATAGTTTGTTGTTAATTTGGAGGTAAAGTTGAGCCAACACACAATTGGCAACCGTGGAGCAGAAAAGGAGTGGGCAGCTTTCAGATATTTGGTGTACAGAACTGCATTTGCTCATCTGGGTCAGAACACTCGCAAACATCAAGACTGGTTTGATGAAAATGATGGGGAAATTCAGAAGCTGCTAAATAAAAAATGAGAACTCCACAGGATTTACCAGCAGGATAGTTCATCCACCTCTAAGAAGGCAGCATTTAATTCAATCAAAAGCAAAGTACAAGCAAAGCTTAGGGAAATGCAGGATTCTTGACTTAGTAAGAAGGCAGATGAAATTCAGTTTTATGCTGGTAGTAACAATCCAAAGTCCTTTTATGGTTCCCTGAAAGCTATTTATGGACCAAAAATCTATGGTGCATCACAACTACTCAGTGCTGATGGAGCCACATTGATTAGTGATATGGATAGGATCCTAGAGAGATGGACTGAACACTTCCATACTGTTCTCAACAGACCAGCATCAATCAACGTTGAGTCCATTGACCATTTACCTTAGGTTGAAGTCAATTCCTCCTTACCTGAACTTCCAACTGAAGAAGAGGTTTTGAGGGTCATTGGGCTCATGTGGCAAAGCACCTAGTGCTGATTCTATTCGAGCTGAGATTTATAGGGTAGGGCAACCATTGAGCATACAAAAGCTGACTGAAATTTTCCAGGTTATATGTCAAGGAGCGGTTATCCCCTAGGAGTTCAAGGATATTTCCATTATCCATCTCCATAAAGGTGAAGGGAATAGATTGTCCTGCAACATTCACTGGGGGATCTCTCTCTTAGTCATTGCTGGCAAAATTCTTGCTAGAGTCCTCCTTAATAGGCTGATTCTTCACCTGGAAGATGGTCACATACCTGAAAGTCAGTGTGACTTCAGAAAGGGCTGAGGAATAGTTGATATGGTGTTTGCTGCCCAACAACTCCAGGAGAAATGCGAGGAGTAGAAAAGAGGTCTACACACAACATTTGTAGATCTAACCAAGGTCTTTGACGCTGTTAGTCATAGGGGCTTATGGAAAATAAGCCCTCAAACATGAGGGCATGTTTGCTCGGGTTCTGGACAGTGGACAATGATTTCATGCCTTCCCAGTCACCAATGAAACAGGGCTGTGTGCTTGCTCCTATGCTTTTTAGCAAGATGTTTTCAGTCATGTTGACAAATGCTTTCAATGAGGATGAATACAGCATCAAGGTCAACTACCATAGTGATGGTGTGTTCTTCACTTTGAAAAGTCAACAAGCTAAGACCAAAGTGGAGGGAGTGTTGGTGCATAATTTTCTGTTTGCAGATGACTGGGCACTCAATGCAGCCTCTGAAGCTGAGATGCAACAAAGTATGGATCAATATCTGCTGCCTGTGCTAATTTTGGTCTAATAATTAGCACCAAGAAAACACAGGTGCTCCATCAGCCACCACCCCACTATCCATACATGGAATCATTGGTTACAACAAATGGAGGAGTTTTGAATGCCATGGATAAGTTCACTTACTTTGGTAGTGTATTTTCCAGGGATATACAATTGATAATGAGGTTGATGAATGCACTGCCAGAGTTAGCTCAGTGTTTGAGAGTCTCCATAAAAAAGTTTGGGAAAGAAAGAGGTATTAGATGGAATACGAAACTGAAGGTCTACAGAGCCGCTGTGCTGACCTCATTCTTATATGCTTGTGAAACATGGACAGTCTACCAGTGCTATGCTAGGAAACTGAATCGTGTCCATTTGAACTGTTTTAGGAAGATTCTGAGGATCACCTGGCAGGATAAGGTACCAGACACTGAAGTCCTTGCCTGAGCTGAACTGCCAAGTATTCAAACTATGCTTCAGAGAACACAACTCTGATGGGCTGGCCCTGTTGTTTGAATACAAAATTATGCTTGCCAAAAAGACTATTTTATGGAGAACTCACATGGGGCAGGTGATCACATGGTGGCCAGAAGAAACAATGCAAGGACATTCTCAAGGTGTCTCTCAAGAACTTTGGATTTGACTGTGAGATGTGGGAGACGCTGGCATAGAACTGTTCAGCATGGTGTGTTCACATCAGAAAGGGTGCAGTGCTCTTTGAGCAAAGCAGAATTGAGACAGCACAAAATAAATGCAGGATGTGCAAATTTGGAATATCCACCCCAAATATTCACACAGACTATCTGTGCCCAACCTATGGTAGAGCATTCTGAGCATGTATTCATCTGATCAGTCACAGTCAGACACACTGACATTTCACTTTATCATGGTGATGTCATTTTGGTCTTCTTCAAAGACGAAGGACAACAACCATTTCTGGACAACACGGTGTTGATTAGATCAAACTCCAGGCAAATAGTGGGTACTTTAAAAATGTTTATTGATTGATTAAATATACTAGATAATGTTTATAAATACTGAAGAGAGTCTGGAATAACTAGTCACACAGGAAAATTCAGTTGAGTGAAAAGTGACTATTGTTCAGATTACAATGAAAACTTCCATTAATGATCAACAGATCTTTTCCATCAATACATAGATCTAGGACACATAATGGAAATGGACAATGAGTTTATTTTGTAATTTGACAGTATGACAGTCAACTAGACTGCCTTTGAGAAATGGCATAATTGTTTTTCTGGTACTTCCACTATCCTGCTAAGCTTCTTCCTGAAATAAAAGCTCATCTTTTTAATACAGTTTTTAGTAGTTACGTTGTATGCCTGTAAGTCATTAAATACTACAGTCTCCAAAGAACTGAAGCTGAAGATTACCTAAAAGGCAGTGGGGAGAAGTATGATGGATATAAAGTGCAGTATAAATAAAGAATTGTATGAGATAAGCAGAGTCAAAGATTTCAGAGAATTGTGTGACTGGTAGAAAGATGGCCTAGTCAAATAGGGAATATAAGACATGACCTATGGTCGGGTGAGTGTACCATTGATATCCACATGATGTCAAGAGCTCTAGGGGAAAGCTTTGTGTTTGTCTTTCATTCTCGAAGAGGACCATGACATCAGGATGATGACATGAGTTGCAGTTGACTTTGATTTGAGTGAGGGAGGTCTGTGCAAGGTCACCAACCTCACTTTCTTCTCCTGAGCCATCTGGGTCCACCCAGGATGTAATGTGAGACCCTGGCCCTTTGAGGCCAAGGTCTTATCACAATCTTTCTTTGAGTGAGACACACCCATTAAATGAATAGGCTTCTTTAAGTTACTCAAGGAATGGCCCCTTTAATCAAAAGAAGAAAACACAGACTGGGAGGGAAAGACTCTCAGGATTCCTGGGTAAAAGAGAAACAATTACTATTTAATTATTGTAGCCACTCTGTGCTAGGTGGGTAGGGACTTGATGTCCAGTCTATGAGCTCCAGAGTGAATTGGGTTTAAGACTTGATCTTTGAGCAAAAAATGTAGCCAGTAAACCCAAAGGAAAAAACACTGCTGTTGACCATGGAGTTTACATTCTCCTGGGTAGAGCATGAAACGAGAGGGGAGGGGAGGGGAGGAAAGAAGAGGAGCTGCTACCCACTCACAGCTTGTGTTTGTCCTTCATTCTCAAAGAGGACCATGATATCAAGATGATGAAATGACTTGCTGTTGACTTTGATTTGAGTGAGGAACAGCTGTGCAAGGTCACCAACCTCACTTTCTTCTCCTGAGCCATCTCAGTCTAGTGGCGTGATATTCATCAAGATGACTGGAGGGGAAAACCTATAGCATGTTGAGTGAACCTCTTGCAAATAATTTATGATTAGACATAGATGAGAGTCATAGAAGGGGATAGGCATAGATGGCTTACAATTTGCATCATTGGAGGGAATATCACATTAAAGAGATTACAGAACCATGATAGTATTAAAATATGACATTAGTATTAGAACTGAGAATTAGTGTTAGAATTTTGCATTAGAAAAAGCTACAAAACTTTCCAAATGTTTAAACTGGAGATTCTACTTTTGGAAAATGTCCTGACAAGGTTTATTGACAGAAGAAGAAAAGTCTTCCACATACCAAATATTTCTTGAAGCTTTAATCATAATACTTGCCCCCAAAAAGGGAATATCCACAAGACTTTACTGTAACAAATCTTATTTATTGGGATATTGATAAACAAATTGTGGCCCATGAATAATGTGTTCAAATATGAAGAAAGAGATCCTAATAATATCAGGTCTCAAACCATATTACAAAGTGATCACCATCAAAATAATTTGGTACTAGATAAGAAATAGAGTGGTTAATCAATGGAATAGATTAAATATATAATATACAAATACGAAAATTAAAACAGCAAGACAGTGTTTGATGAGCCCAAAGATCCCAGCTATTGGGACAAGAACTCACTATGACAAAAACTGCTGGGAAAACTAGAAAGTATTCTGATAGAAGCTAGACATAGCCTAACATCTTTATATCAAGATAAGTTCAAAATAGATATATGATTTAGTCATAAAGGGTGACATCATGAGCATATTAGCGAAGATGGAAAAACTTAGCTGTCAAATTGATGGATAGGGAAAAAGTTCATGACCAGACAAGATATAAAGAGGTTCAAGAGGTAAAATGGATAATTTTGATTACCTAAAAATAATAAAAAAAAAAAGTTTTGCATGAATAAAACCAAATGTAACCAAAATTATAAGAGAAGCAGGAATGTGGGGGGAAATTACAAGTTTCTCAGAAAGGGTCTCATTTCTCAAATATATAGGGAACTGAACCAAATTTATAAAAATAGAAGTCATTCCCCAATTGATAAATGGTCAAAGGCTATGAAGAGGCAGTTTTCAGAGGAAGAAATCAAATCTATCACTAATAACATGAAAATGGTTCAAATCATTAATAATTAGAGAAATGCAAATTAAAACAAGTTAACACCCATCAGATTGTCCAAGATGATAGAAAAGGAAAATGACAAATCCTGAAGGCAATTTGAGGACATAGATACACTAGTACACTATTGGTGGAATTGTGAAATAGTCCAATAATTCTGCAGAACAATTTGGAACTATGCTCAAAGCATAAAACTATGCTTACCCTTTGACTGGGCATTAGTGCTACTAGGTCTATACCCAAGGAGATCAAAGAAAAAGGCAAAAAACACATATATACAAAAATATTTATAGTAACTCTTTGTGGTAACAAAGAATTAGAAATTGAGGAGATGCCTATCCATTGGTGAATGGCTAAACAAGTTGTATGGTATAAGAATGTGATAGAATTGTAACATGCTATAAGACATGATGAAGGGAATAGTTTCAGAAAAGTCTGGGAAAAGATAGCAACTGATGAAAAATGAAATGAGCAGAACCATATGAACAATATACACAGAGCAATAATATAAAAATTTATCAACTGTGAAAGACAGTATATCTGATCAACATAATCATCTGGCACAATTCCAAAGGATTCATGTTGAAAAAATAAAAACAATCTATCTACAGATAGAGAAATAATGGATCAAACTGAAGATTGGAGCACATTTTCATCCTTTTTTTGGTCTTTTCTCCCTCAGAACATGGCTAATGTAGACATGTTTTCCATGACTTCATATGTGTAATAGGGATTGCATTTCTTGCCTTTACAATGGATGGGGGGAGAGGGAAGGAGGGAATTTGGAACTAAAAATAAATTCAAAATATCAAATTAAAAAATAAAAATATGTAGAGCTAGAAAAAAATATCAAAATTCATCTGGAAGAACAAAGGCCCAGAATATCAAAGGAACTAATGAAAAGAAATGCTAGGGAAGGTGGCCTAGCTCTACCAGATCTCAAATTGTATTATAAAGCAGCAATTATCAAAACCACTTGGTGCTGGCAGAAGGGTAGACCAGTGGAATAGGTTAGGTACTCAAGACACAATAGTCAATAAATATAGCAATCTACTGTTGGAGAAACCCAAGGACCCCAGCTTCTGGGATAAGAGCTCACAGTTTGACAAAAATTGCTAGGGAAACTGAATAACAGTGTGGCAAAAATTAGGCATAGACCAATGCCTGACACTGTACACAAGAATAAAGTCCAAATGGGTACATGATCTAGGTATAAAGATTGACACTATTAACAAATCAGTGGAGCAAGGAATAGTGTATTTATCAGAATTATGGAGAAAGGAAGAAATTTTTACTAAACAAGAGATAGAAAACATTATGAAATGCAAAATGGATAATTTTGATTATATTAAATTGAAAAGTTTTTGCACAAACAAACCCAATGCAATCAAGATTAGGAGGGAAGCAGAAAACTGGGAAAGAATGTTTGCAACTAGTATCTATGATAATGGCCTCATTTCTAAATTACATAGAGGACTGAGTTAAATTTACAAGAATACAAGTCATTCCCCAGTTGATAAATGGTCAAATGAGATGAACAGGCAGTTTTCAGAGGAAGAAATCAAAGCTCTCTATAGTCATATGAAGAAAAGCTGTAAATCACTATTGATTAGAGAGATGCAAATTAAAACAACTCTGAGATATCACATCACACCTATCAGATTAGCTAACATGACAAAACAGGATGTTGATAAATGTTGGAGAAGATGTGGGAGAGCTGGAACACCAATTCATTGTTGGTGGAGCTGTGAGCTGATCCAATCATTCTGGAAAAATGCACACCCGTTGACTCAGCAATACCACTTCCAGGACTGTATTCTGAAGAGATCATAAAAATGGAAAAGGGTCCCACATGTACAAAAAAAATATTTATAGCAGCATTCTTTGTTCTGACCAAAAACTGGAAATCAAGGGGATGTCCATCGATTAGGGAATGGCTGAATAAATTGTGGTATATGAATGTAATGGAATACTATTTTGCTATGAGAAACGATGAAGAGGAAGACGTCAGAGAAGCCCTCAAACACTTATATGAACTGATGTTGAGGGAAAGAAGCAGAACCAGGAGAACTTTATACACAGCAACAACCACAGTGAGTGAGGATTTTTTCTGGTAGACTTAGAACTTCATTGCAATGCAAGGACTTAAAAAATTCCCAATGGCTTCTTAAGGCAAAATGCCTTCCACATCGTGAGAAAGAACTATGGAATTTGATCACAAAATGTAGCAAATCCTTTTCTTTTGTATTACATGTTGGATTGTTTGATGATTTCTCCCATTCATTTTAACTCTTCTATGTAATGTGATTAAAGTGAAAATGTATTTAATAGGAATGTATGTGTAGAACCTGTATAAAACTGTATACAGTCAGGGAGGGGTGGGGAGGAAGGAGGAAGAAGGAGGAGGGAGGGGGAAACATCTAAGTTATATGGAAGTGATTGTAGAATTCTGAAAACAAATAAAGTAATGATTTAACAAAATAAAAATGAATCATGTTTAGTTCTAGTTACCACAATTTACAAATGGCATTGGTGAATAAAAAGGATAAGTTCTAAACGAGGCAATCAGGATAACGAAGACCTTGAGTTTGTTTCATGTGAGGATTAGTTGATGGAACTGGGAATATTAAACCTAGTAAAGAGATACTGGGGGGGCGGGAATAGAGAATGAGACAAGATAGCTATGTTGAAAAAATTAATTTAATCCATTTATTAAAACCAGGGATTCAATTTGTCCTATTTAACCCTAAACAGATGGACCAGGAGCAATAGGTGGAAATTACAAATGGGCAAATTTATGTTTCATGTCAGGTCAAACTTCCTAACAACTTGAGTTGGTCAATTTAAAAAGTGGAATTAGCTGCATCAACAGGAAGTGTATCCTTCTGCCTAGAAATGAATCAAGCAGAGTCTAGATGATCATAGTTTCGTTATAGTGAATTCAGCTATGAATTGGATTAGATAACTACTTCCAACTCTCAATGCAATTTTGTGTTACTTTGATAAAATAATAACCCATAAAGAATTACATAAAAGAACACAAAAAGACTGTGTGAAAATTAATATGAAGTGATTCAAAATAAGGAAAGTAAAAATAAAGCTAGAGAACAATTTATAAAATAACAACATTGTATATACAAACAACTTCAAAAGTATTAAGAACTGTCATCGATGCAATGACTCATCATGATTCCAGAGGACCAGAGATAAGGCATGCTTACCACCTGACAGAGAGAAAAAAAAGACTAAAAAGATTTTTTGCTTTTGGATATGTCTAATTTGGGAGTTGATTTTTCCTGAAAAATATGAGTAGTCAAGCCTTCAAAGGTGTTGGTCTTTACAGTGTTCTTAAGTTTTTCTTTCTTTTTTTTCTTGGATGGGTAAAGATAGGAGGAAGAGAGAATAAATGCTTGTTAATCGCAAAAAAGTTCAAAAAGAATAAAAGACAATGTCAGACACACTGATTAAAACTAAACGAATCATGAATAACAGCAAAACCAACCACATATATTAGATAAATGTATAACAACAATTCCAGGTGAATAAATGAAAGCAAAGATTTTATTATTAACATGTTAAAAATCAAGACACACTTAAAAACAGAATGTCAATGAAAAGATATTTACAGTTTTAGATTCAAATCTTTTATTGTTCCTGCTTGCATATTTGGATTTTTAGATGGCTAATTTCAGAATAGAAGTAATTTATTTAAAATAGTAGCTTCTTAAATATGCCCTTGGAAGGAAAATGCAGTCTCTTTTTGAAGCTCTTTTAGCAGTACACACAGTTAGTTATTTAAGATGTCCTTTCTTATGAGTAACTGAATTTTCCATCATTGTAATCCAAGTTCATTTCCTATAATTCTGACCCTTGTGTTAATAGAGAATCTCAAAATCATAGAATGGCAGATGTGGGCAGGCACCCTAAAGATAGTCTTTTCCAGTCTATCACCCTTATTTGACATAAGAGGAACTTGAAGCCAATATAGGGAGGCTAAGAGCTAACCAAGGACACATAGTTGGTGGCAGGCTCAGTAGGACAACTTATGTCTCCTAATTCCCCACCCAATTCTCTTTCCACAATATGACACTGTTCTTGACACCAAAAAGGCAAATAGTATTTTTGCAATATGCAAATAGATCTGTCTCATCAATTTCTATGTTGCCTCCATCTATGGAGATTGTGATATTTCTATGCCTGCCTCCTTGTATATAAGCATCATAGGATGTCAGGGCTATCAGAGAGCTGTCCTATGCAATATATAGACCAACCTCCTGATTTTGCAGAGGAGGTAAGGAGACCCTTAAGTGGCTTGCCCTAGCTCACACAGCCATTAGGGACAGAATTGAGGCAAGGATACACATTACCTGATTCCCAACCCAGTTCTGTTTCTGAAGGGATACCACATTATTCCTCATACCATACTAAAAAATAGTTTCTTTGTAATACCCATGTTAAGATTTGAAGACAATTGAGTCACCTCTCATATTTTTCTCTCCTAGACACATACACTACTTCCCAGCTTCCCTGACTTCCTTCAAGCCTCAGCTAAAGTCCCATTTTGTGCAATAAGCCTTTCCCAATCTTCCTTAATCTTAGTGACTTCCCTCTGAGATTACCCCCAATCTAAACTGTATGCATCTTGTTTGTATGTAATTTCACCATTATACTGTGAACTCCTTGTGAGCAGAAACTGGGGTTTTTGTTTGGTTTTACCTTTCTTTCATCCCCAGGGTTTAAGACCTGACACACAGTAGGCACTTTATAAATATCTGTTGACTGATTATTAATGATCTCTTTCCACAAATCTGATTGTTCTAAAGCGTGATATTTACAAAAGGATCGAATTCCTTGTGTAAAATGGATTAGTGAAGGTTCCAATGTCTAGTACAATGCTTTAAACATAAGAGATAATAAATATTTATGGATCTGTTTTGGTGACAAGAAAGAAACCCTCCCTAAGTGTGGGGCAGTGGGGACAGGGGAGGAGTAGGAAGTGTGGAGTTAACTTCACCACAGTTAAGGGAGGGGCTTTGGAGAACTGAGTGCTATCTAAACCACATGCTGGAAAACAAAAGTTTAGTTTCTAAGTAGCAGGTTGTATTTTGGAGATTTTTCAAACCACAGGGGCCTCTACTTTGCATATATCATTAACTCTGCAAGCACACCTAGTTTCTAACATCTGCAAGGAATGGGGTGCCTGAGGTTCTTTCCTGCCCTCTGGTTTTAAAAATCTGGATTTTTACCTTCTCATACTCTCCCATCTCCAGGAAAAAAAATACATTCTCAAAAACAAATCCATTTACTTACTTGTCTCTGCTATGTAATTAAAACCCCTTCCATAAGAAGGAAAAGCTAATCTTCTGAGCTATGATTAATAGTTCAAGGAGGCTTAAAAGTTCAAAATAAATAGATTATAATCTCCATTAGAGAAGGAGGTGCCTTATGTATCTTATTTATAGATCTAATCATATTATTCCACTGATCAAAAATCATCCTCTAGAATACTTTGGCACTATTCCCAAAGGGCTGTAAAACTGTGCATAATCTTTAACCCAGAAACACAACCACTAGATCTGTATTCCCAAAAAAGCAAAGACAATAGAAAAGGACCTGTTTGTATAATAATATTTATAGCAGTTCTTTTTCTGGTTGCAAAGAACTGAAAATCAAGGAGGTATTCATCAGCTGAGGAATGACTGAACAAGTCGTGGTATTTGATTATTATGGGATATTTGGGTTATAAGAAATAACAAGCAGAATGGTCTTAGAAAAACCTGAGAAGACTTCTATGAACTGATACAAAGTAAAGAAAGCAGAACCAGGAAGACAGTGTAACAGTAACAGCAATGTCATATAATGATCAATTTTGAATGATGTAGCTACTCCAATCAGTACAATGACCCAATGATGCATGATGAAAACCACCATCCACCTCCAGAAAGAAAGCGGATGAATTCTAAGTACAGACTGAGGTATACTTTTTTTCATTTTCTTTATCTTTCTTATCTATCTTATTTTACTTTTTCAAACATGGTTTATATGGAGATATGTTTTGCATGATTTTACACATATGATTAGTATCATATTTTTTGCCTCCTCAATGGGTGAAGGAAGGGCTAGAGGGAGGGAGAGAATTTGGAACTCAAAATTTCAAACATGAAAGTTAAAAATATTTTTAAATCACCCATAATTCCATATTACCTACAAAGTTAAGTTCAAACACTTCAGCATGGCATTTGTAATCTAGTAATGCCCTATCTTTTCCTCTACATATTTTATGTTCCATAAAGTTGTTCCACAATATTGTTTATTTCACAAACCCGTGTCCCAATTGGGATAAATACAATGCCACAAACGTGCCCTTTGATAAAATAGTTCTGCCTCTGCTTTGACTATCGCATATGTCTGCATGTCTATCCATCATATAAAGCCCTGTTATCTCCTTCAGGAACCCTTCCTTATCCTTTACACACAGACATACACACATACACACACACACACATATACACACACACACACACACACCAATTGGTAATAATCTACATATTCACATAGATTTGGTTTTGTACCTCTCTAATAATACACTTATCATGTAATATTGTGTGCTATACCCAGGGTATAGTGGTAAGTGTTTATCAACCAGCTCTTATGGAGAAGAGTTGTATGAAAGACAATTTTAAGTTTTATCTGCAATATTGACATTTTGTCTATCACTTTCTCAAGTATAGAAAGTCAATAAAATAATAACTCAAACTCTAATTGTAACATTTCATAACTTCCAAAGTACAAATACTCCCACTGGAAAATTTAACAATCACTTCTTGAGAGACATTTGGAGCTGGTTCCCTCCTACCCCTTGCATACTTATCTATGTGATCATCCCGTTTTTGTTCTAGACTATAAGCCCCATGAAGATAGTGTCATGGCATCTAAACTTTGCATCTATATTTTCACTCTCCACCTTCCTTGTGTCTAAGGGTCTGTACTGTATACAATACATAGTTAATAAATATTTGCTTAATTAATTAGTATTTCCTAGGGTGAATGTCTATTCATTCTCAGTTTTGGTAGTATCTTTCCTAAATCAAGAAGTTAAAGGGTTAACAATTATAATTTGTCTTTAGATAGCAGTATGATCGTATAGCTTTTTCAATCATTTATCTCTAATCAATAAAAATGTGCTCCGAGCTGAACTGTTAGAAAAATACAATGATTAAGTATCAAATGTATTCTGTGGCCATCTCTGTGCCTTGTGGCTGCCTGCCTCATGGCTTATTATCTGATCAGGAGAGGCACTTTAGCACTTTTTATGATAGAAAAAAAATTCAGGTTCTGAGTCCAAACTTGGAGCATTAAATACCATTACCCAGTAAAGGGGCTAAAAATGGAAAAAGTAATCAAGTCTGGTTCTTTTCCCATCAGTCTGAGATCCTGAAATTGAAGTGGACATCATGGCTCCATTCCTGCTACATTCATGCTTTTGTGAGGAAGACAGCTCTTTTGGTATAGGAATTTTCCCTCTCCTGAAACATCTGGATTTCTCTGTTGATGATCAATTTAACAACAAGTAGGTCTGTGGGATATTACTGAGTGGGAGTGGGGGTGGGGTGGCACATGCACGTCCTATTCCAGGCAATTGGTTCCTACAGACTCAACAAGAATGGAAATCTGGCCTCTGTGAAGTCCTCCAGTCTTTAGAGACATATAGTCACTTTTCACTCTTGTCTCATCTTAAAAATAATGCTGCCTACTACTGCTGTTTTATTTGTTTTCTTTGATTAAATGACAATGTTTGGACATTCTTGATTGTTTTCCCAGTCATTCCTTGCTCAGGACTGCAGTATATTAATGGAACATTAAAAGTCTCCCCCAGTCCACAGTTATTATATCATAGAGAGCTTATTCAATGTCTGCGTACTGCTAGCATGTGCCATTTAAGAAACACCAGGTATGCAGATGTCTTAGTGGCTAAGAGGAGATGAAAATAGCTGTAATAGTAGTGACGATGTTGATGGTGATAATTTAAGATGTACAAAAATTCCTTACATTTATTATTTCATTTGCTTTTCACCACAACCCAATGAGGCAGGTGCAACTATTACTCCCATGTTACAGATGAAGAAACCGAGACTGACAGAAATTAAATTACTTGCCAGGGGCACACAGGCAATAAGTGTTTGAGATATGATTTGAACTCATATCATATTATCTAGCTGTATGTCAAAAAAATTTCTAGGGAGCAACTCACTGTCCCTTCCTAATCACTGGTCTTCTCATTGTTTGGACTTTGAATTTCATTATTTTCAATAGAATTCTCATTGCCTTAGTAAGCATTCACATTATAAATGCCCTTATTTCTGACTTGGGGTGAGAGGAGCATTTTGTACAATGGAAAGAGCATTTGCTCTGGACTCAGAGGACTTCATCAGTTCAAATCTCATCTCTGGTACTTACTACCCATATGACCCTAGGTATGTCATTTAACTTTTCTAGCCCTCAATTTCCTCCTCTGAGAAATGACAGAGTAGGACTCTGTGGTCTTTGTTGTCTCCGTAGCTCTAGACCACTGATTTTATGACTCAAACAGACCATTCATTCTTTCCTTCATTCACTTATTCTATGAAGATTCCAAGGGCTTACTACCAAGACTTTCGACCACATGTGTTTTTTTAAAGGTTTTATCAATTTTTTCTTCTTATATTATAATCATTTTCTAATACACACCTCCACCACTGATCCTCACTCTCTGAATCATAACCACGAGAATGTCTGAGAGTACATACTCTCTCTCTATAGGTGGTTCCTCCACCTCTCCACCAAGAGGAGGGAAACTATTCTTTAAGAACAAGATGGGTTATTATAATTAGAGTTCAGCTGTCTTTTAATTTGGTTTTTCATTTACATCTGCAGGGCTAAGTGATACAGTGGATAGAGCACTGGGCCTAGCGTCAGGAAGACTCATCTTCCTGAGTTCAAATATGGCCTCACACACTTAGGGCCTGGGCTAAGTGTGTGACCCTGGGCAAGTCACTTAACCCTAGTTGTCTCCATCTCCTCATCTATAAAATGAGCTAGAGGAGGAAATATAGCAAACTTCTCTAGTATTTTACTATAAAACCCTCAAATGGGGACGAGAAGAATCAAACACAACTAAACAACGATGAAGTAATTTACATGATGGTGGTTACCATGAATAGTATTCTCTTGGTTCTGTTTACACAAGTGTAATGCAATAATCATGACTAACGACTTGGATTGTGACTAAGGTCCACAAGGCAGTACGTATGGAAATGGTCTCCACAAAGCCAAATAAAAGAGCGCTCATGTAACACATCTTTCTATTTGCAAAGAGCACCACACAGGACTGGGAGATTTATGCTTAGACTAAATAGACCAGTCAGTGCTGTTCTCACAAAGAAGCACTTTTGATTTCAGCTTCAGTGGTCTAAAACTACATGCCAGAATGACTGATGATACCAAGCACTTAGGCCAAGGCAACTTCTTCAAGGCCTGCTGGCAGAGCTTGAGGTATCACTTCATAACTACAAAAATCTTTGTCTTCAGGAGTTTCTTCCTGGATTAGAGGAGACAGATGGGTGATTTCCTTGAGCCCCTCCTTATTTCGGGACCTACTTTGGCACCTGGCCTCTCTGAGGCAGAGGCTAGGATAGGGCTCTGCTTGTGCTCACACCACGCTGGGAGAACTCTCATAGTCAAAGCAAGAATTAACACAGGGCTTTCTTCCTTCTTTTACTGAACCATAACTTGGTTACAGAGGTCCTTAAGCCCCGAGCTTTGTCTTTTTGCACATATTACCTGACTGTTGCCCTGAAAGATGGCTTGATCAGTTTTAGATGAGAGCACAGCATAGATCTGCTATCTACAGATATGGTATGAAACCATCAGCATTAGTCTTGTTAGAATCCTATGCATACACTAGAAATGCCAGAGGATGACAGCACTGAGCTTTCTGTTGAGGCCTCAGGGCTCCCAACATGTCCAACTGTGTACAATTGAAGAACTCGGGCCACAGATCTCCCTAAAGGTAAGCTACGGTTCTAGACTTTTTGAATTCCGCCAAGGCTAACAGCACCTTGAGAAATTTGTCCTCATGGTAGACTTAGCACTTCATAGCAATGCATGAACCCACAACATTCCCAAAGGACTCTTGAGGCAAAATGCCATCCATATCGTGAGAAAGAAGGAATCAGAACACAGAGTGAAGCAAACTATTTTCTCTTGTGTTATGTTTTGGTTTGGTTTGGTTTTCTCATGGTTTTTCCCTTTCATTTTAATTCTTCTATACAACACAACTAATGTGAAAATGTGTTTCTTAAGAATGTAGGTATAGAACACTTGTAGGATTGCATGCCATCTCAGGGAGGGAGAGGAAAAATTTAAAACTTATAGAAGTGATTGTTTAAAACTAAAAACAAATAAATTAATCAAATAAAAAATATTGAATAATATTGGTGATGGTGGATATCCTTGTTTCATCTGACCTTCCTGAGAAAGCTTCTGATTTATTCCATTGTCAATGATGCCTCTTGATAGTTTTATTTTTTTATAATATGAATTTATTCATTTAACTTTTTATATTCATTTTCACAAGATTTTGGGTTCCAAAATTTTCTGCTCATTTGTCCCCTCCCCCACCCCAGTACACTGAGCATTCTAATTTCCCCTATCACCAATCTGCCCTCTCTTCTATCATCCCTCCCTTCTCTTGTCCCCATCTTCTCTTTTGTCCTGTAGGGCCAGATAACTTTCTATTCCCCATTACCTGTATTTCTTATTGCCTAGTAGCAAGAACAATACTCAACAGTTGTTCCTAAAACTTTGAGTTCCAACTTCTCCCCATCCCTCCCTCCCCACCCATTCCCTTTGGGAAGGCAAGCAGTTCAATATAGGCCATATCTGTGTAGCTTTGCAAGTGACTTCCACAATAGTCATGTTGTGCAAGACCAACTACATTTC
>CM053771.1:206210989-206302158 GCA_028658325.1 Potorous gilbertii | reverse complement strand
TCCCATTATCCTCCCTTCCATCATCCCCCCCACCCTGCTTATCTCCTTCTCCCCCACTTTCCTGTATGTAAGATAGGTTTTCATACCAAAATGAGTGTGCATTTTATTCCTTCCTTTAGTCGAATGCGACGAGAGCAAACTTCATGGTTTTTTTTTCTCAGCTCTCCTCTTTCTCCTCCCACCAAGAAGTCTCCTGCTTGCCTCTTCTATGAGAGATAATTTACCCCATTCCATTTCACCCTCTCCCCTCCCACCACACCTCTCTCTCACCGTTTACCCTGATTTCTTTTAAGATATGATCCCATCCTATTCAATTCACTCTGTGCTCTCTGTCTCCGTGTGTGCACGCATGTATGTGTGTGTGCATGCATATGTGTACATGTGTGTGTGCATGTGTGTGTGTGTGTATGTGTGTGTGCAGTCCCACCAACCACCCAGACACTGAAAAATTTCAGAAGCCACAAATATTGTCTTTCCATATAGGGATGTAAACAGTTCAACTTTGGTAAGTCCCTTATGACTTCTCCCTGCTGTCCACTCTTTCATGCTTCTTCTCATTCTTGTGTTTGAAAGTCAAATTTTCTTTTCAGATCTGGTCTTTCCTCAATTTCATTGAAACACCACATTTTTCCCCGAAGTATTATGCTCAGTTTTGCTGGGTAGGTGATTCCTGGTTCCAGACCAAGTTCCTTTCACTTCTGGAATATCCTATTCCACACCCCTGATCCCCCAATGTAGAAGCTGCTAGATCTTGTGCTATCCTGATTGTATTTCCACAACACTGGAATTGCTTCTTTCTAGCTGCTTGCAATAATTTCTCCTTGACCTGGGAACTCTGGAATTTGGCCACAACGTTCCTAGGAGCCTCTCTCCCCAGATCTCCCTCAGGTGATGATTGGTGGACTCCTTGAATACCCATTTTGCCCTCCAGTTCTAGAATATCAGGGCGTTCTCCTTGACAATTTCACAAAGGATGATGTCCAGGCTCTTTTCCTGATCATGGCTTTCAGGTAGTCCCATAATTTTTTAATTGTCTCTCCTGGATCTATTCTCCAGGCTAGCTGCCTTTCCAATGAGACACCTCACATTATCCTCCATCTTTTCACTGTTTTGGTTTTGTTTTGTGATCTCCTGGCCTCTCAGAAAGTCATTAGCCTCCATCTGTTCCACTCCAACTTTGAGAGAACTATTTTCTTCAGTGAGCCTTTGCACCTCTCTTTCCACTTGGCTAATTCTGCTTTTGAAAGCATTTTTCTCCCCACTGGCCTCTTGAGCCTCTTTTGCCAATTGAGTCAGCCCATTTTTCATGGTGTTACTTTCTTCAGCATTTTTTTGGGTCTCCCCTATCAAGGCACTGACCCCATTCCTCATGCTTCTCTTGCATCTCCCTCATCTCCCCTTCCAGTTTTTCCTCCACCTGTCTAACCTAATTTTCAAAATCCTTTTTGAGCTCTTCCATGGCTTGAGCCCACCGGACATCCACTTCAGATGTTTGGGACACAGAGGCCCCGACTCCCATGTCTTCACCTGATGGCAAGCGTTGTTCTTCCTCGTCAGAGAGGAAGGTTGGAATCATTTGTTCACCAAGAAAAATAACCCTCCACAGTCTTATTTTTTTTCCCTTTTCTGGGCATTTTCCCAGCCAGTTACTTGACTTCTGAGAGTCCTCTCCACCCCCGCCTAGATTCTCCCAGCTAGTGCTTGGGGTCTGAGATTCAAATGCTTCTCCCCAACCTCAGGGCTTTTGGCGGCTGACCTGGTTGCTATTCAGGGTAAGATTAAATCAGGTTCTCAGGTGGGGGCAGGGCCGCTGGCCAGGCTCAGTTCCCTTAGGGGGTTTATGCAGAGACCTTCTGTAATGGAGCTGCTGCTGGGCTCCTGCCTGCTCTGGGAGCCTCTGGCTGCCCGCTGTCCCCGCTGCTGCCTCCCGAGGGGGCCTGAGTCCTGGAGACATCCCGCTCCCCTCTCAGCCCATCCAGACATCTCTCTCACTGACCTGTGAGTCTGTGGGTGGAGGGACCTTCGTGGCCGCTGGAGATTCCGTCCCTGAAGCCTGCTCGGATCTGCTCGCTGCTCTCGGTGCTGCGCGGCTGGGGCAGGGCAGGGCTCTGCTCCTGTCAGGTGTGCAATGGACCCCTGGGGTTGGCCCTTCAGGGCTCTCTGGAATGGAAATCTCCTTCACTGTGTTGCTGCGCGGCTTCCACTGTCCCAGAATTTGTTGGAAGTTCTTTTTAGAGGAAATCCATGGGATGTGGGTTCGGAGCTAGCAAATGTGAGTCTTTCTACTTCGCCATCTTGGCTCTGCCTCCTTCTTGATAGTTTTAGATAAATGCTTTTATTTCTTTTCACCAATTTAAGGAAAACTCAATTTAAACAAATACTTTCAATTGTTTTTTAATAAAAATGAATGTTATACTTTTAAAAAAAAGAGATTTCAAGTCAGTGGAGAGTTGTTGGTACATGATTAGAATTTAAGCCATCTAAGCACAAGCATTTGACTTGGTAAATAAGAATATATGAGATAGTAATATAAAAAGTTTTGTTTCCATCTAACATGAGAAAAGTAAAACCCAGAGGGCGAGTAATTTACCCACAATCACATAAATTATATATGTGAGATCTAGGATTCAGATTGACATTTCTCATTCCAAATACATTGTTCCTTCCACGTTAGCATTATGAATTTTCAGGTTTTATTGCATTCTCAGTATAGAATACAAGACATTCTATTGACTCAAGGGCAAAAAGAGAAAAGTGAAAAGAATAAATAATGATGACTGTATGGTTTTTTTATTTATATTTACATAATTATTTGAGTTTTACCAAGGATTTTTCTCAAAACAATCCAGTTTGATAGGTGAAAAAAAATATTTTTATCTATCCATTACATTACAGATGAAGAAACTAAGGCCCAGGGAATTCAAGGAGCCCATGAGAATTTACCTTAATAAAGTTTACAATCTTGACATTTGACTACCTACTAAATAAAGTCTAAAGATTGTTTCTTTTTTTTTTAAACTTAGGCTTCAACACCCTCTACAATCTTTCTCCAACCTGCATTTCCATCTTTATCCCTGACTATTCTTTTTCATGCGTTCCACTATCCAAAATGCTGAATTATTTTTCTGGAAGTTCCCCAAGTATCCACCGTATTGCCCACTTGTTTTGCAGAATCTCAAGAGACAGAAGTGACGTCAAAGACCATTTAGTTCCACTTGAATCTCTACAGGAATCCATTCTCCTGCTTATCCAACAATGAGTGGCCATCCAACAAGTTTTTGTTTGAAAACCTCCAATAATGTGGAACCCACAACCTTCAGATGTATATCATTCCCCTTGGGAGATCTACAATAGTTGGAACATCAGAGCAAAACTTGCCTCTTTGTAACTTCCACCTGTTGCTGCTAATTTTCTCTTCTGGGGTTATGCAGCATAAGTTTGATCTTTCTTCCACATGACAACCATTCAAAACTACTTTTAGATAGCTACCATGCTTAACCCTCCCTCCAACCAAGTCGTTTTCACGATTCACTTGTTCACAAGTAAGCTACACTTACAGCATCACTTTGTGCCTCTTTTTTGAGTGGCAAAATTTGTTATGGTTATTGGATTAGTATACGAAAATGTTGCTGTAAAATAATCGCCCCTCAAAATAATATCCTTCAAATCTTATCTCTTTGATCTTAAGAATAATTTGACAGTGCCCCAATTTCGAACGTCTTTGTAGCTTATTGTATTCATTGCTTCACCTCACTCAGGTTCTGGATGACTTGTTTCTGTTCCAAGAGGAGCCTGTAAGTATTGTCTGAGCATACTAATAATTGTTGGCCTGATTCTCTCATCCCTATGCCTATGTAACTTCCATTAAATCAAAATCTCTTTCTAAAATGCCTTAACCTTGAGAATTTATGAGCTGTTCATATGGGAATAATTCAAATCTCCAAGATGATTACTTTTGGTTGCTGTTATTATCTCCCTCTCATAATAAATAGAAACTACAACCCACATTTTGCATATCTATTTTCATGAAGAAAATATTGGAAATAGTTGAAATGGCCCAACTGGAAAAATGTTCTAATTTTTCATTTTATCCAGGTGGATGATCTCAAGAAAATCCAGACAGTACCTAACAAATTGAAACACTTTTTTCTTTTAAAAATATTTTGATGTTACAAACACCAGATAAAACAAATGCTTCAAAATACACCAAAGAACAGAAAAAGAGGATTATAGGTGAAATTAAATTTCTATTATATACTGCTTTCTTTTTTTCCCAAATGCCAATAGTTTTTATTTGTTTAGGCCCCCTTTTCACATCCTTAAATGGGGCTGACTATTCTCTTTTTTTCTAATATACTTTATTTTTTCCACTTACATGTAAAAAACAATTTTAACTTCATTTTTTTTTAATTTTGAGTTCCAAATTCTCTCCCTCCTTCTCTTCTCTACCCACTTGCTGAGAAAGCAAGGAATTTTACATAGGTTATTGATGTGCAGTGATGCAATATATATTTCCATATTAGTCATGTTATGAAAGAAAAAAAACAGACAAAAAAAACCTATACACCAATAAAGAAAGTAAAAGAAATTTATGGTTTGATCTGTATTCAGATTCCCTCAGTCATTTTTCTCCCCTCTGGGGGAGGGGATATCTGAATACCACCTCTGGGGGTAGATAGCATTTTTCATTAATAGTCCTTTGGAATTGTCTTGATTCTTTGTATTGCTTAGAAAACTAGGTTATTCACAGTTGATCATCATATGATATTGCTGTTACTGTGTACAAAATTCTCCTGATTCTGCTTATTCCACTTTGCATTGGTTTGTGTAAATCTTTCCAGATTTTTTCTGTAAGCATCCTGCTCAAAATTTCTTACAGCACAATAGTACTCCACAGCAATCCTATCCAACAACTTGTTCAGCCCTTTGCCAATTGATGGACATTCCTTCAATTTCCAATTCTTTGCCAACATAAAAAGAGCTGCTATAAATATTTTTGTACATATAAGCCCTTTTCTTTTCCTTTTCTAAAATATCTTTGGGCTACAGACCTACTAGTGCTATTAGGTCAAAAGGTATAAGCAGTTTTACAGCCCTTTGAGTATAGTTCCAAATTGCTCTCCGGAAGGGTTAGGTCAGTTCTCAACTTCACCAATAGTGCTTTATCATCCTAGTGTAATCACATGCCCTCTAACATTTGTCATTTTCTTCTTCTGTCATATTAACTAATCTGATAGGTGTGAAGTGATGCCTCAAGGTTGCTTTAATTTTTTGCATTTCTCTAATCAATAGTGATTTGGAGTATTTTTTTTCTTATGACTATACATAGGTTTGGTTTGCCTGAAAAGTATTTGTTCATATTCTTTGACCATTTAAATATTTAGGAATGACTTGTATTCTTATGAATTTGATTCAGTTCTCTATATATTTGAGAAATGAGGACTTTATCAGAGAAACTTGCTGTAAAATTTTCCCCCAGTTTTTCTGATTTCCTTCTAATCTTGACTGCATTAGTTTTGTGTGTGCAAAAGCTTTTTAATTTAATGTCATCAAAATTATATATTTTCTCTATCTTTTCTTTGGTCATAAATTCTTCACTTACATATAGATATGACAAGTGAACTATTCCATGGTCCTCTAATTTGCTTAGGGTATCACCTTTTATGTCTAAATCAAGCACCCATTTTGATTTTATCTTGGTTATTTGTGAGATTTTGGTCTATACCTAGTTCTTGCCAAATTGTTTTTCA
The DNA here is from genome assembly GCA_028658325.1 of Potorous gilbertii. Classification (NCBI taxonomy): domain Eukaryota; kingdom Metazoa; phylum Chordata; class Mammalia; order Diprotodontia; family Potoroidae; genus Potorous; species Potorous gilbertii. The sequence continues at coordinate 206,296,408 of CM053771.1, read as the reverse complement.
ATTTTCCAAGCAGTTTTTGTCAAATAGTGAGTTCTTATTCCCAAAGCTGGGATATTTGATTTTATCAAACTCTAAATCACCATAGTCATTTAATACCATATAGTATACAACCAATCTATTCTACTCATCTACCAACTCTGTCTCTGAGCTTGTATCATATTGTTATCACATCATAATAGAGTTTGAGATTCACATTTTTTCCAAAAATTCTCATGATATTCCTGATCTTTTTTCTTCCAGATGAATTTTGTTATTATTTTTTCGAGCTCTGTAAAATAAATTTTTGGTAGTTTGATGGTATAGTATTGACAAAGCAAACTAATTTAGATAGAATTGTCATTCTTATTTTATTGGCTCAGGCTACCCAGAATCACTTTTAATCTTTTGAGTCTTGAATGAATTCCAAAGTACTTAAAGTCAGACTGTTTTTCAGCCTTCCCTTACATAACGTCTCAAAAAAAGATTAAGTAATTATTCTTTGCTACAGGACTATATAGGACAAGAAAATTATGCTCTTTGGAAATCAGTTTGCTGAAAATGAGATTTCTCTGGGGATTGTTCTGCTATTTAACTGATATTTTTATAACCTTCAGAAATGTAGTTAGAAAACTAGGTGAGTTAATCATATAAAGATAATAGGGAATAAACTGAGTACAGCACAGTACCCAAATGTTAAAACACTGAGAGAAACATTACCAGCACTTTGGATGGATTCTTTATAGAGAATTGGTAGACAAAAATTTCATGGGATGAAAAGAGGTGGATTCATTACAAATGCTTAGTACAGTTCGTGGCACATAGTAGGTGCTTAATAAATGATTGATTGATTGCTGCAAACTACCATTAGAGGGAGTACCTACAGTAAAGAGACTGAACTCATTTAAACTTTCAAGTAAGTACTGAAGAAGGGCTTATAAATATGCAGTGATTCTTAATTGAAGCATTTTCTGAAGTATCATCAAGATCTCTAATCTTCAAGGGAAAGTATCATTCTAATGTTTTAAGACTGACAAAATTTCAGTGCTACATAGTTCTTTGGTAATGTTATAATGAAGAGTTACAAAGTCCCAAAGATGGGAATAGTAAGGCAACTTGCAAGTCAGAGAGTACATTTAATCTTCTTGTAATTGGGTCAAAGAATTATAGGAATCATGTCTTTTTTTTTTTAGTTATAAACCTTCCATAAAAATGTTGCATCTGTTCTAATTTCAATCCTTTGCATGGTCTACCCTAATATTACAGAAACTAAAACTAATATTATAAGAGTGAAAAATAAGGAAATGTCTATACGGTATTAAAAAGGAGTTTCTACAATCTCATTTACATAATAATGCACTCCACCAACTAATGCAATGAACGCCCTCAGAAGAAATGGTAATTTCATATTCACTAACTAGTAATTCTTTAATAGAATCTATGTAATAATGGTGATTTTATTTCAATGTACCTGAAAATGATGATATTAGTAGCTTTCATCTCCTTTGACACAACTATTTATTTGGAAGTGAATTGAATATTCACTTGACAGGAATATTATAAAGAGAATTTGTGGTTCAGGTAGATAATCAGCAAGATCCTCCCTGACATTCTATAACAATGATAGCTTGCATTTGTATTCAATTCAACAGGTAGTTATAAAGCACTTTCTAACCTAATATTTGCAAGGCATTGTATTGTAGGAATACAAAGATAATTTTTTTTTAAATCTTTGTCTTGAAGAAGTACCCTTTCTTTAAGACAATTCTATGTAAGCGTTATCCTCTCATTTTATAGATGACAAAGTTGAGGCTTGAGAGATATTAGGTAACTTCAGAGAATTACCCAATTTCAGAGATGAAAAAAATGTCAATGATCATCTAGTCTAACTTTTATCCAACCAAGAATCCACAGGACAAAACTACTTGAAGATCTCCCATCAACAAGAATTCCACTTTTGTATAGTCTTAATTATTACAAAGTTGTCCCTTACATCAAATCTAAATAAACTCCTTTGCAGCCTCCACACATTGCCCCAGTTGTATCTTCTGGGTCAGGAAGAAAAAAAACCCTAATTCCTAATTCACATGAGATTTCCTAGCCTGTTTTTCTATGATCATCAATTAAATATTTATTAAGAGCCTATTATGCATCAGGCACTGTGCTAAGAGCTAAAGATATAAAGAAAGTCAAAAGACAGATTCTTCCCTCAAGGGGCTTACAATCTAATGGGGTTGACCTTATATAAATAGTTACAAGGCAAGCTATACACATGATAATGGGAAATAATTAACAGAGGGAAGGCACTTAAGGAGAGTTGGGGAAGGCTTCCTATAGGAGATAGGCTTTTGTATTGAGCCATATTTTAGTCATATCTAACTCTTCATCACCACATTGGGATTTTCTTGACAAAGACACTAGAGTGGTTTGCCATTTCCTTCTACAGTTCATTTTTACAGATGAGGGACTGAAGCAAACAGGGTTAAGTGACAGGGTTACACAACTAGGCAGTGTCTGAGGCCAGATTTGAACTCAAAGATGAGTCTTCTTGATTCCAGGCACAGTACTCTATCCATTGCACCACCTAGTAATCCAGATGGGATTTGGGTTGGGACTTATAGGAAGCCAGGGAAATCAGTAATCAGAGGGAAAGAGAAAAAATATTCTGGGCATGGGGGGCAAATAGAGAAAATACCTGAAGCTGAAAGATGAAATATCTTTTTTGTGGAACAGCCAGAAAGCCAGTGTCACTGGATTAAAGAGAATAAAATCACAGTTATACCCAAAATTCAACACTGTGGGTTAGAACATGTCCAGGTGACTGGTCAGATAGGTGGCATAGTGGAGAGAGATTTGGAGTCAGAAAGACTCATATTCCTGAATTTAATCTGATATCCTATCTATGTGACCCCGATTTACCCTGTTTACCTCAGTTTCCTCATCTGTAAAACAATCTGGAGAATAGCAAACCACTCCAGTATCTTTGCCAAGAAAACCCCAAACAGAGTTTACCTCAGTTTCCTCATCTGCAAAACAATCTGGAGAATAGCAAACCACTCCAATATCTTTGCCAAGAAAACCCCAAACAGAGTAGCAAAGAGTCAGACATGACTGAAAAATGACTGAACACCAAAGGCAACCATGGAATGGCTACAATACCTTACGACATAACAGACAGCATGCAATTTGTGATCTTAATGGTATTGACTATATCAAGAAGAGGCCATGATCTAGCCACCCCATAGTTTGAGTAAGGGTCAGTATATATGCTTTGAAGGCCATGAGCTATGAATGACTGAAGGGTCTGAAAGATGGGGAATCTGTGCAGAGGGCAGGTACTGATCAAGTTCACATTGGTATTGAGGAAACCCAGGATTCTTCAAAGATTACATAAAGATGATGCTAACCATTGCTTCGAAAACCAAACCTTTGAAAAACAGTGCTTTTTAAGTTGGCACCTATATGTTAGACATAGCAACTCAAGAAAATCTCACATCTCCCTTTCATAAGCACTTATGCTTTCCCACTTAGACTGAGTGAGAGTGAGACTGTTCACCAGAAGGTTGTACAGGACTATGAAACAACGTGTTTTTTCATGAGTAAAATAAACATATTTTAGAGGCAAGCACAAGGCAGGAGACATGAAAGACCATATGTTTCCAATGTGGCCCATGTCAAAACAATACCAGTCTCCAGAAAACAGTTAACTACTAGTCAGATTGAATTATTTCATGAGCCATCTTCCAGTGATTAACTAGAAGGAAATATAGTATGCTCCATGAAGTATGTGGTAGATTAAAAAATAAATTTCCCTAAGACAACCATATTAAATTCAGTGAATAATTTTATTGGCCTTCATCAGATTTCTGCATTTCATTGCTCACAGGTTGGTGGAAAAGGTAAAGGTGAAATATGGAAGAAGGAAGATTTAATTTCCTGCAAAGTGTTTCTCAATAAGTTATACAAACAGCTCTAATTAAAGTAATGTCCTCAGTAAACAAAAATAAGGCTTTTTCTCCTCCCAGAAAACTTTTTTTTTCCCTATTGAAAAGATATAGGTTCATAATTGTCCTCCATCTCTATGCTTTAAAATCTCTTCAAAAGAAAACTATACCTTAACTTAAAGGACATCAATGGCTGGTTACATAACTAAATGGATTGGAGGAATCAATGAGCTGCCTGCCCTCCAGTGGTTTAACAGTTGCCCTAAAGGAAATGGAATTTTCATCCTGCCAGGCCCTCTTTTAACCAGAGTTCTCAAATGCTTTTCATATTTGAGATTAAGAAGATTTCTATCACAGGAAATATACCAACACTTTTTAATAAAATACTCCCCTTGGACACTGGAGAACTGTGGCTCTGTAGCTTGGAAATCAGTCCTAGGCCAAGCATAAGTATGAGCTTGGGAGCTGGCTGGCATCCCATCCAGATTCTGCCAGAAATACACTTCCTAGGAAATCCATGAAAATTGAAAAAAATAGTTCCCAAATTTCTGCTTGGAAATTCCCCCTGAATAGCTATGTTCTTTTCACAGATGTAGGCGCAGTATTATTACTTAGCACTTACTTTGAATGATTTTTTAAATAGTTCATCTTAGAACCATTTTTTTTTGCATTGCCTCTAGGTGCATCCACATGAACCATCCTAGATTGATAGAGAAGGTAGTCAAAGCCCTGGGAAATGAAATGATTTGGCTATGATGACAAAGCCAGTGAATGGCAAAGTCAACCTGAAAACAAATGGGTCTGCCCTATAGCAAAAAAGAAGATATTTTCAAGATGTTTTGACCTCAAAACATTTGAATGAGGATTTGCATTAGGTATATGCTTGATAATGCTAATAATTTATATAGTAATTTAAGTTCTATAAAGAGAACTTTACATAAGTTATCTAAACTGATCCTTGCAAAAACCGTATGAAGCAATGAATTATTACTCCAGCCACTAGCAAGCATCCATATAATGCTTTAAGGATTGCTAAATGCTTTCCATAGATTATCTCATTTGATAGTCACTATGTCCCTGTAAAGTGGGTTCTATATTATCCCTATGTATAGATAAGGAAACTGAAGCTTCGAGGGTGCCCAGGGTGACACAACCAGTAGGCTTCTAAAGCAGGATTAAAACTCAGGTCTTTCTGACTGCCAAGTCTACCCTTCCATTCACTCTGCTACCAAGCTGTCTCTATTATGATTCTCATTTTGCAGATGAGAGAACTGGCCCTTAGAGGAGTTAAATGACTTTCCCAGGATTATACATCTAGTAAGTGGCAAGATTTAGATCAAGCCTTTCAAGCCTGGAACTCTGTTCTGGTTGTTTAGGTAATAATGGTAATGGTGTTCTGTGTATCCACTGTCCAAGAACCAATCTAGTAAATTTGAAGAGGTATGATCAGATCAGTCAGTGGAAGGAATACTTCTTTTGGCAAAATCAGAGGTCTTTGTGATATTGGAAGATGGAAGATGGTAGAGTAGTAGGAAGAAGTATAACCAAATTCCACTCAACAACTCCTCCACATGAATCTAGAAAATGCACCAGACTGAGCCCTGCTGGGGAAATTCAAGGAAAAGACAGAGTAACTAGTTTTTTCCCAGCTCAGTTTAACACAGGGATGTAGACAGAGAAATCTGGGACTGGGGGATGGGGTCTGTCAGAAATTACCAGAAGAGGATTACAGTGTGGGAAGAAGTTGTGCACTAGGGCAAGAAAAGGTACCAGATGCAGTATAGAGGAACTTGACTTCATGTAAGGTGCAGGAATAGGTCCCAGATGGCAGCTCTGTTGGTCATTTGCCAGTTCTGAGCCACAGATTCAAGGTGAATTAAGGGGGGACCTGCAGTGTAGAGGTAATTTGTGGGGGAGGGGTATGCAGCAGTCATAGTCTTAGACTGTGTACCTGTCAAGAAACAAGTAGTAACTATGTGACTGACTGCAGGATTGGTAAGGGATCTCAGTTCTAGTCTTCATTCTAGTCTGAAGTCTTGACAGAATAACCAAGGTGGGAATCCCAAAATGAAGGAAAAGCTACAATTCTACTATTCCGAACCAGCAGATACCTACAGATAGCTGACAGTGGCTAGATACAGTAGCAGTCTACTAGAACTCCAACTGGGTTAAGTTCACATGTGTGTTTCTCAGACCCAAACCCAGGTTAGAAATTTGCAAAACTCAAACAAGGTCGGTGGTGATAAGACTTTTCCTTGAATCAGACGATTTTGGGGGCACTGAATGCTTACAGGTCTCCAATGAGAACTGTCCCTGAAATCAAGGAATAACACAACATCCAATATGCCAAGAAAATAGCAGAAAAACCCTAGTGGACACAAACCCTGCCTAAACATTCCCTCCAGGAATATACAGATCATGACCTTAACATGAAGAGTCAAAGTCAGAAGACTGGCTGGAAAAATTAGCAAACAGAAAAAGCATCACAGCATAAAAATCTATTACAATGACACAGATGTTCAAGACACAGAACCATAAAAAAATGACTCTAAAATACCTATAAGCAAAACTTTAAAGCAAAGCAGAGTTTGAAAACAAATTTGATGAGAATTCTGAAAGAGATGAATGAAGCAAGAGTTTAAAAAAAAACTTAAAGAATGTTTTAATTAATTAAATTAGAGCTCCAGAGGGGGGAAAAAGCAGAAAAGAAATGAAAGCTATGAAAAAAAGGATTAAAAAGAGAATTAGCTTGGTATAAGAAGTAAAAACTTTATCCACACAACAGACTCTGAAAATTGGAATATATATGTAATTATTATTATATAATAATTATATATATATATATTATCATAGCATAGAATATTGTTGTTGTGTTCATCTTTCATTGTCTATCCAGGCCATCAGAGAAATGATGACAGGACTTGCACTTGACTTTGTTTTGAGTGAGGGAGGGCTGTGCAAGGTCACCAGCCTCACTTCTCCTCCAGAGCCATCTGAATCCTGTGACCCGAGATGACCCAGGGTGCACTGAGAGACCTTGGCCCTTTACATTAAAGGAAAAATAGAAAGAAAAATAGAAGAAAATGTAAAGTATCAGTGAAAAAATAAAACTGGAAAACAGAGGAGAGATAACTTGAGAATCATTAGAGTATTGGAAATCTATGATCCTATGGACATTAGATATCATGAAATCATAAGAAAAAATTATCCAAACATCTTAGTATTTTTCCATATGACAACTTTCAAATATCTGAAGTCAGCAATCATATCCCTTCCATACTCTCACTCTCTAAATATTCTTTTTTCTAGATCAAACATCCTTAGTTTCTGTAAGGGAATTTCATGAGATTAGTTGAAGTCCCTTCACTATGGTAGCTGCATGGTATCTATAGATAAATTTCAATTTACCAATATTCCTACTAAAATGCAATGCCTGAAATTATATCAGATCTATTCTGTTTGTCAGTTTTTTCAGTAACATCTGACTCTTCATGACCCCATTTTGATTTTTCTTGCCAAAGATACTGGAGTGGTTTGCCATTTTATCCTCCAGCTCATTTTACAAATGAGGCAAACAGGGTTAAGTCACTTGCCCAGGGTCACACAGGTAGAGTGCCTGAGGCCAGATTTGAACTCAAGAAGAGTCAAGAAGATGATTCCAGATTCAGTACTCTATCCACTGCACCACCTAGCTGCCCCTATCTACTCTGTACAGAGTAATGATAACAGGTAGCAATGATATAGAATCTTAAGATTTGTCCAGCTCTGCATATATCATCTCATTTGTTCCTCATAATAACACTGATGTAGTTACTATAGATAACCTATTCATTTTACAAATGTGAAAACCTGAGTCTCAGAGACGTTAAGTGATTTGTCCACGGTCATGCAATTAGCATCAAAGATAGGATTAAAACCCAGATCTGTCTGACCACAGTGTCCAGTACTCTCATATACACTATTCCATGGGTGCTCTCAGAGTACAGTGGAATTCTAAACTTGGTCACTATTTTCTATTAACACAATATAAGATCATGTATTATCTTTGTCAGTCAGATTCATCTCAATAAGAAAACTAATAAAATATATTATCTACTTACTAATATTGACATACTATGCAGAAAGTCATGTTCTTTTTCTTTTCTCCGTATGTATTGCTGTCTGGTCACATTTCCCTAGTCTGCTCTCCTATACTTGATTTTTGGATAAGTATAAGGCTTCACAAGTATCCCAAATAAATGTTTATCTTTCTACACCTCAACCAGTTATTCCAACATATCGAGGTCATTCTTTAACCTGATGTTCTCATTCAGTATATTAGTCATCTCTCTCTGCTATCTGTCGATCTTAAATCTGATCCATCTAAGTTTTTATCTAAGATATTGATAAAAATGTTGAGTAATACAGCCCCAAGTAATACAGCACTAGGTTTCAACAAATACATATTGATTTGAATTTTTTATTGGCCCTGGGAATGAGGGAATAAATATGATCAAATTTTGTCTTTATTTTGACAAGCCCTAGCACAACAGCTCAGTCAATTACACTTACAGGGCAGAAGTTGGTTGCTAGCCTGATTAAACCTCTTTCAATCTGGTGATTTCATTACATCTTGGTGCTATTCATTATATATGCAGTTAGATACAATTCAACAGGAAAGTTGGAACTCTGAGTTGCTTTTTGACAACTAAGGAATAGATTTGCAGTGGTTCCTCCATACCATTTTTCTACCTTCTTGTGCCAGCAGCATGCTTGAGAAATAGCTGCCCATGACTTGTCCATAAAAGGATCAAACCTAAAACCTTGACACCTATGTTGTTGTTCAGTCTTTTCAGTCCTGTCTGTCTCTTCATGACCCTCTTTAGGGTTTTCTTAGCAAAGGTACTTGAGTAGTTTGCCATTTCTTTCTTCAGATAATTTTACAAATAAGGAAACTGAGGCAAAGAGGGTTAAGTGACTTACCTAGAATCACCCAGCTAATAAGTGTCTGAACTTGTATTTGAACTCATGAAGGTGAGTCTTCTTGATTCCAAGCCCAGTGATCCACTGCATCATCCAGCTGTAAATATATTGTCTATGCATAGACTAAATTGCATATGTAATAATCAACACTAAGGGAATGACCAACAGAATTTTTTAGGCAATTTAAACCCCACCTCCATGAAAATCCAACTCTAAGGCTTTACTATGAGGTAGAATATGGACCATAGGTTTCTGAAAACCATAGCAGTTGAGTGCAAGGTTCTGACAGGTACTTATCATCTGGAAAGTTTTCCAAGCACTAGTTCAGGGATGGCCTAGGTGCCTCATGTCTGAAGAGCAGACTAGCTGAGAGGGAAGAGTTTTGAAGCCAACCAGGGTCTAGGGTGATAAATATGTCATCTGTAGATGTTCTCAGTGAACACTTACTAAGTCTTAGAAGGGTTACAGTATGGCTTGGTGAAAGGGATATCACACTGAGTAAGTTACAGACTCCTAAAGTATTGAAGTAAATACTTCACATCATGAGAGAGTATGATATGGGATATAGAGAGCCAGTCCTGCAGGCAAGAAGGCCTGGGTTTAAGCCCTGCCTCAGAGAAATCCTGTGCAAGTTATTTAAACTTTCATTCCTCTCAGGTATTAGTGCAGGGAACTTATTATACCTAAAAGTCACAGATCCAGATTAAAAACATAATAAAGCCCAAACTACTAAGTTATTTTTATATGCAGTCTTTAATCTTCACAGGGATCACAACTTTTCCCTTTTATCTCTTGAAACAACTCAAAAGAATCAGATAGATCCATGATCTTGCAAATGTGAATATCTCTTCCAATGATGCACATCACAGTCTATATAATCCTTCCTATTCCACACAAATCTTGCCTTTGACGTCCAATTAGCTTGTCCGAAGGAGTTTTCCCAATGTGCACGAGTCCTTCGTCACTTGCTTTCAACATCACAATAATACCAGCAGAGCAATCAAATGCTCAAAATCTATTCCTCCTTCTTGCCATCTGACTTTTTTTATAATGTAATTCTTCCATATGTTGCTTTATTTTATTTACTCTTAATCTTCTTGAGAGCTCCTTATTTGTTACGTGTTACAGTGAAGTCACATCCATAATGTCCTATCCATTACTCTCTGAATGTTATTCTCCAACACAATCCTGGTTGTATTTTTGTTAGACCAGACCAATGATTTCATTAGCATAAAGGTCACCAAGTAAAGAAGCTCCTCTTACTGATTCAACTCAGTACCTGCAAATTTTAGTCTCAGAGAGCTGCCCAGAGAAATTAGAGCTTAATTGATTTACCTAAGGTCATACAATCCTTAGTTGTGGGATGGAATTTAAAGCCAGGTTTTTCTGCCTACAAGACTGGCCCTCTATCTACTATGCCAGGTTGCCTTAGTAGAATATAAGTATTAAATAGATGGACCTTTTTTCCCCAGGGAGAAATGTGAGATCATTAAAGGAACTTCAAAATTTCCTCAGCAGTAATCCTCTCCTATATAATTCTGCATCTAATTCATTATTCATCACACATATATAGATAGATACAGATATGGACAAAGATGTAAATATACACATATATAAATCTGAGTGATATTTAATTTTAATTCCTTTAACTATACCTATCCACCATATATACACATTATACATTGTATATATATATATAATATATACATATATATGCAATATATATTATATAATTAGTTGGATGCATAATATAGACATATACTCTTTATAGATAATATAACATAATACATAGATAGTATAAAGGTATATAATATATAGACATAGAATAAATATATTATGTCTATATAAGGTTGGTTGTTGTCCCTCATTCTCAAAGAGGACCAAAATGACATCACCATGGTAAAGTCAAGTTTCATTGTGTCTGACTGTGGTTGATCACACCAATACGAGGTTGGAATGCTCTACCACAGGTGGGGCACAGACAGTCCATGTAAATATTTGGGATGTATATCCCAAATTGGTGTATCCTATGTGTACTTTGTGCTGTCTGAATTCTGCTTTGCTCATAGAGCACAGCACTCTTTCTGAAGTGGGCACGTCATGCTGAGAGGTCCTGTGCCAGTGTCTCCCATGTTACACAGTCAAGTCCAAAATTCTTGAGACAGACCTTGAGAGTGTCCTTGTATTGCTTCTTTTGACCACCATGTCACTGCCTATCCAATATGAGTTCTCCATAAAATAGCCTTTTTGGCAAGTGTACATTTTGCATTCAGAAAACATGGCCAAGTCCTTCAGAGTTGCACTATCTGAAGCATAGTTTGAATGCTTGGCATTCAGCTCAAGCAAGGACTTCAGTGTCTGGCACCTTATCCTGCCAGGTGATCCTCAGAATCTTCCTAAGACAGTTCAAATGGAAGCAATTCAGTTTCCTGGCATGGCGCTGATAGATTGTGCATGTTTCACAGGCATACAGCAATGAGGTCAGCACAACGGCTCTGTAGACCTTCAGTTTGGTAGCCAGTCTAATACCTCTTCTCTCCCAGACTTTTCTTCAGAGCCTCCCAAACACTGAGCTAGCTCTGGCAATGCTTGTGTCAACCTCATTGTCAATGTGTACATCCCTGGAAAGTACACTACCAAGGTAAGTGAACTTATCCATGGCATTCAAAACTTCTCCATTTGTTGTAACCAATGGTTTCACGTATGGATGGTGTGGTGGTGGCTGATGGAGCACCTGTGTTTTCTTGGTGTTAATTATTAGGTCAAAAGTAGCACAGGCAATAGAGAACTTATCCATACTTGGTTGCATCTCAGCTTCAGAGGCTGCATTGAGTGCACATCCAAAGAGCTTTTATGATTCCCTGAAAGATATTTATAAACCAAAAACTTATAGTGCATCACAACTACTCAGTACTGATAGAGCCACATTGATTAGTGATAAGGACATGATCCTAGAGAGATGGGCTGAACACCTCCATAGTGTTTTTAACAGACCCTCCTCAATCAATGCTGAGGCCATTGACTGTTTACCTCAGACTGAAGTCAGTCTCTTCTTAGCTGAACTTCCAACTGAAGAAGAGGTTTTGAGGGCCATTAAGCTCCTTTCATATGGCAAAGCACCTGGTGCTGATTCTGTTCCAGCTGAGATTTACAAGATAGGGGGACCATTGCTCATACAAAAGCTGACTGAAATTTTCCAGGCTATATGGCAAGAGGAGGCTATCCCTCAGGAGTTCAAGGATGTCTCCATTATCCATCTCTATAAAGATAAAGGGAAAAGATTGTCCTATGACATTCACATTCTCTTAGTCACTGCAGGCAAAATTCTTGCTAGAGTCCTCCTTAATAGGCTGATCCTTCACCTGGAAGATGGTCACATACCTGAGAGTCAGTGTGGCTTCAGAAAGGGCTGAGAAATAGTCGACATGGTGTTTGCTGCCCAACAACTCCAGGAGAAATGCCAGGAGCAGAACAGGGGTCTGTGCACAACATTTGTAGATCTGACCAAGGCCTTTGACACTGTTAGTCATGAGGGCTTATGGAAAATTATGTCTAAATTTGGTTGCCCAGAGAAGTTCATCAGTATTGTACGTCAATTTCATGAAGGCATTTTTGCCTGGGTTCTGGGTAGTGGACAAAGCTCTCGTGCCTTCTCAGTCACCAATGGAGTGAAACAGATCTGTGTGCTTGATCCCATGATTTTTGGCCGACTGTTTCCAGCCCTGTTGTCAAGTTCTTTCAGTGAGGATGAACACGGCATCAAAGTCAGATACTGTACTGATGGTAAGTTCTTAAATTTGAAAAGACTACAAGCCAAGACTTAAGTGGAGGGAGTGTTGTTGCATGATTTTCTGTTTTTATCTGTGTATACACACACACACACACACACACACACACATATATATATATACACACATTTATGGACAAACTTTATAGGTTGTGTATCTAACTACATGTTATGGTCTGGATAATTAGCATTTTCTATCCACTTATCTTGTTCCCCACATGGATGTATGATTAGAACAGAACGATTATGCATTTCTTCCAGGAGGTTTTGCAATGCAATGCTCTAGGTTGCCTGATGAACCAGTACAATGTCATTTGCAAACAGGATCAACTCAGAAGACCTCACAGTCTCTAGGGAATCCCCCATTGGCTTAGACTCTGTTCTAGATTTCCTCTCTGTTATTGTAACTATACTATAGCTCTCAAGGGCAGAAAGAGGAAATAGATGAAGAGTACAGGAAACAGATCATAAGCCTGGCACAGACCTATGATATGGTACTAACGGGTGACTTCTATTAGCCAGATATCTGCTGAGGCTCTCTCTGCTTTCAAAAGCAGAATAGCTAATGTCTCCTTGTTTTGCCTTGATAATTTCCTGCCTCACAAAAGGGTAATTTTATTCTCTATGATATCTAGACCTTAGCATTAACCTAGGTCAGTTTCTTTCTTTCTCATTCTTTAAAATTAAAGGTCTTTTTTATGAGACTTTCAAGACATTAACCAAATCAAAATTCTCACCAGTTTTTCTTAGGAGTATTATTAGTACTTAGGAGTTGATCATTTTTATATTCTAAGCAGAGATCTAGAAGTCTAAATTTCATTCTCCCACGCCTCCTTCTTACTCAACTGTTCGCTTCACAAGGCAATTTTTCAATTCTATATCCTTTGCTATCAGTGGACAGTAATGAGGAAACACAACTTATATCTCTGTATTGTGATCCCTGTGAAGTTTAAAGATTGTATATAAAAATAATGTAAGTAGTTTGAGTTTTTTTATGACATGTTTTTGATCCGGATCTGTGATTTCTTTGATAGAAAGAGCTCCTGTCTTAATGCCTGGGAGGAATGAAAGTTTAGGTAACTTTCCCAGGACTTCTCAGATTCAGTCAAAGAGTCACACTTGAGGACCTAGAGGGCCACATATGGCCTTGAGACCACAGGTTCCCTATCCCTGCTCTATGTTTTTTCACTATTTGCTCAAAATCTCATAAACTTTAGTGTGAATTTTTAGATTCCATCTGACAATATCATTTGTACTCATATGGGTCACCAGAATTATGCAGTAATTAGTCACTTTGACAAATCTTGAGAGGATCTTTATAATGACTTACATTTAGGCCCAGAGAAAGAAATAAATCCCTCTACTGTTGATATCAGATGAACAATTAACTACTTCAGTACCTCTGACTAGAAAATCACCAATCATTAAAGCTCATTTCTTCTTTTTCTCGTTCTCTTTCTCCTTCTCCTTCTTCCTTCTCTTCTTTTCCTCTTCCTCCTCTTCTTCCTTCTTTTTCCTTCTTCCTTCTTACATGATAACATCTATAGTTCTACTTTGTCATTCTTCAGGGGACAAGCAATTGCTTTACTGATCAGAGCATTTATTTACTCAGGACAGACCTAAAGATGTGTGTATACTCATATATTTTAACTTCAAGAATCACAGAATTGTCGTTTTTCTTCCATTCCATCTCAACATCACATTCCTCAATTCTTCAGTCTCCTGACAAGTATCAAATTTTTCCCCTGACACTTTAAATACTTTTTCCTCCTTCTCATTGAAGACCCAATTTCATTCTTAAGGGACTCTTCATTGTCCCAAATAACCTGCAGTATGACGATATATTTCCCAAGACCCTTCATCTTCTCTTCTAAGAGAAAGTTGCCAAACTTTAAACATAGTCCTTGACTGTGGCAGAAATGAAAACATTGAACTGAAATGTGCTGTGCAGAAAGTATACCAGCTCTCAATGCTAATTGAGATCTGCACCCTTTAAAAATACTAATGGAATTTTATGCCTCATCTCCTAAACTTGTCTTTAGGACTTCACAACCTTTTATCTCCTCTAAACAACTTGACCACACACCCAACCTTCTTTCTTTTGTCTCAACAACCACTTTATAGCCACACCAACTTCATTCCTTTAAAGACCTTTTAGCTCAATAAATTGTTTCACTTATCATTTTACCAATTTATCTTACTTACGTACCCAGTCCTACCAACTACATTCTCTTTTTCTACTCCTTGAACCCTTCTCTTTGGATTATGAATATGAATTCCTTCCTCTTTTCTTGAAACTTCCTGCTGAAATTAGAAGTAAAATCTAGATGCTGACATTTTTCTTCAAAATCTTCACTAGTTTCTCTACAATTCTCCAAATTTTTCTTCCCCATATTCAATATTTGACCTTTTTTCACAACTCCAAATGCCTATAGCAGCTAGGTGACATGGTGGGTAGAAGCTAGAGTCAGGAAGACTTACATTTGCATCCTGCCTCAAACACTTTCCCAATCAAGTCAATTAATCTTTTTCTGCCTCAGTTTCCTTATTTATAAAATGGGGATCCTAACAGTTACTTCAGAGAGTTGTTGTAAGGAAAAAATGAATGCTCTGAAAAATTTAAAGTGCTATGCAAATTTTAACTATTTTACAAAACCCCTTTGGAATTTCCTTCTCTTTATTCAGTTTTTGTCTCTGGTTCCTTCCGTTAGAAATTTATCCCACAAAAACTAGAATTCTTCACTTAAATCACATCTTTATGTGTCTTGTACTTTCATTCTTGACAACTTATAATTCCTTTCAAGCTGACCTTCCCCTTAAAATATTATTCCATTGGATTATACATGTCTGTTAACATTTCTGCATTTTGTTTGTTCCTTATTTCCAATTTTGTTTTCTAATTCATGAATCTATTTCTCCCACCTTCATATAGAATCTTGAACATTTACCTCTCATGCTAATGAATGTTTGAACTATTGCCTTTGCACATTTCTCATTTTGGAAGGTCACTTAGACTGACCTCAACTTACATTTTTCAAAGATGTAAATATGTATTAGACATTTGACTTACTCATCTTCTACATTAAAAAAAGGCCTACACCTTGGGTTTAAAGCCATCTGCTTTTACATTGTCCTTTAAAATAAACATTTGGATGAAGAAGAATTCAATTAGAAAAAATTTAACTAGCAAAGAAAAATCCATTACTTGATGTTCTCATAAATGCAAGCATATGTATGTTCACATACATATGTATGTGCAGAGAGTGAAGAGATATCTTGCTTTTATATTTGTATCCTTAGCACCTAGCACAGCAACTATGGCATAGAAGTTGTCTCATAAACATTTGTTTAATTGATTACAAGACCTAATACAATCTAAATCTAATCACATTATGCTTGCATGAGCACCCACCATTGTTACACAGATATGGCTTTTATGGATGCATCAATGGTCCTACTCTATGAGGGAATATGGATTTAATTTTAAACTCTTTTATTTTCTGAACATCTGTAAAATATTTTTTCCCCTTTGGAGAACTCTCCAAAGGCAAAAGGGCCTTCAGGTCTAACAATCTCTTTTGTTTCTTTCTCATTGGTTTTAAGTATTTTACTCAAATATTTCAGTATTACTATGGCCCTGTGAACTCTTTAACATGGGCACTTTCTCAAACAATCCATCCACACCTTCTTATCCTGTGCAATTCTGGTTCACATCTTCCCACAAATTATGCATAGAGCCTCTATGCAAGGTGCTAAAAGTTTTCTTCTAGATTTTTAACGTGTCTTGTGAGTACCACGTAGACCAGAGTTGCTTATCTGTTATCCCTTATTCTACCTTCTTGACTGGCCCCTTCTCTTTCCAATAATGTATTTTCTGAATGATAAGGCAACCTGGGCAATTACAGCAATTTACCTCTATGTTCTCATGTGTTAAGTATTTTAATCATTTGAAATAATAAGGTAAAATATTTTTCTATTTCTTTATTTGCTTTCTGCCTAATGAATCACTTAGAAATGGATAGATAGAAGGACAAGGGAAAGATATGTTATCACTGATTAGTTTACAGTTCTTTCATCTTACCTTCCCAAATATACACATCATAAAAATAGCACAATAAGATCTCAATGTTCAGTAATATCCTGGGGAAAAAATACAATTATCTGGTAGTAAAAGGCCAGAACATATGAAACTGAAAACATAACTGGAAAGGGATTTAGAATTTGCTAGTGCCTGCCATCATACGATGTAAGTTCTAGCATAACCATTACACAGGGACACCACTTGAGTCCCATATCTTTCTCAGGAAAAACCTTCACAACTGCTGGGGTGCCTGGGTCCCTCTGCTAGGACCCCAGTTCCAAGACTATATTTCTCCCTAGCCTCAAAACACTGTCCCTGGCAGTTTCTCCCCAGCTCAAAGACTCTATTCCTAGCAATTACTCATGAATGGACCCCAGCAAAACACTTATATCTCTATCTGGTATAGTAATAAACCACACCTATAGGAATTATTAGTTTTAACTGGCTTTACACTGACTCAAAAGATATTTAGTATACACTGGACTATCTATATCAACTCCCTATCTCATTATATGCATCTTGCACACCTCATTATATGTATCCTAGACTTTATACTTATGTGCACTCCCTATGCCTATCTTGTCAAACAAGATATTGATTTGTGGCAGACTAGGTAATGCTCAGTTGACCCAGACCACTAGTTAACTTAGTGATGTAGCACACCTAAAAACCACACCTCCTTGTCCCCCTCCCCACCCCACCAGTGAACTCTGGATGAAACACTTGCACAGTAGACACAAAAAGTGCATGTTCCTTTAAGAACTGACCACTCCCTAAAACCACCCCACATTATCTAGTTAGCATATTTGGCACAAGTTTTACTATAGATTATCTTATATAAACTGTACACCTCTAAGGTCGCAGGTTCCTCAAGGAATTTTGTTCCCTGAAAAGCATAAAAAATAAACCTTTTCCAACTTGACTTAAAGACTGTTCGAGTCTATGAATGCTTTCAGGACCACCCTGTCCTGCACCCTCTTTCTTGAGGGACCCCTGAACCCCTCAAAACCGTATCACAACCATCACAAGTATGAGGGGAATAGACTACTCAACAAAACTTTACGAATAGTTGGACTTTCCTTTCAGTCAAAGTTAAGTTTCCTTAACTTCACCCAAATGACGTTGGCCCAGGTTTAATCATTCCTAGTTAAGGCTCCATATGAGAACACCTTTACCTTAGTTGTAGGTAAGAAATCGCTTCCAAACAAAGCATTTCAAAGGCCACAGGCTGGGGTTGGGTGGGGCAAGTTAGACTGAGAAGAATAAGAAAACTTTACCAGGGCCCCTTTAAAAACCATGGTGGAGAAACGCCTAAAGGAAACCAATAACAACCCTCTGTCAGGGACTGTGCCTGATAAGATTGACATCTGGTAGCCTCATCTTGCAATTCAGTTTACTTTATATTTTTAACACGCATCACTAGACCACATTGGTCTGGTATTAGTGATTGACACAATAAGAAAATCTCAATTTCTTCATCTTTTAAAGTGAGGATCTTAAGCTTACACAATCTCTCAGATTCCATCCCTCTCTGACATTCTATGAGGCTATGGATTTACAGAACTTAGCTAATTCAATTAAATTATTTTTAAAAAGATCCTTTGATGCAATTTATTAAAAAATATTTCTCTAACAATATATTGAGTAATCTATTCTCAGTTCATTATTTTATGAAGCATTCTTAATTAACTTTTTATCACATAAAATTCTATATGTGTAATGTTAATGGTGGGTGGGGGAAAGAGTTAAAGATCTTCCCAGCACATTAATAGGCCTCAGATACCTTTTGCTAATTTCTAATAAGGCACTGGGTCAGAGGGTCCTGCCCTCTAGCTCTGTATTTTTTGGAAGAAGGTTCTTGTGACAGGCCAGTGGCTACGATGCCCCCTGGTTTTGAAAACCCAGGTGTTGCTGGTTCTCTGGTAATGATGTATGTATTGTCTATGATCAGATAATTGGAAGCCTTGTCTGTTGTTCTTTCTCTTTATAATTTCTGTTTGTAATTTCTGTTTGTATTTTCTCTGAAGTTCAGGGTTCTGACTTTTCCCCTGAACTAAGTGAATGATATATGTGCTTGATTAGAGTAGATTGTTGACCCCTCAAAATTGCTTTCTTTATAGAAAAGCAGATCTAAGAACCTGTAGAACAGGCCCTCCTGTGTATGCTGGAGTCCTAGTTGATACAATATGTCACTAATTTTTCCATTCTGTTCATGAATTTCTCTTGGCTTATAAGTCATTATGAGATACCAATTACACACATATGCGTGCACACACGGAGGGGGTGGTGATAAAAAGACAGAATTTCCTGCAAACTGAAATATATTATATGTAGAGAAAGCTACAGTTATGGAATATTAGAGTTGAAGCAACATTCTAGATAATCTTTTACATGTTCATTCAGTTCAACAATCATTGATTTAAGTGCCAGGCATTGCACTTGCTGCTTTGAATACACAAAGACAAAAATGAAAACAGTTTTGATCTTCAAGAAGTTTATGCCTTACTGGGGATATAACATGTAAAAAAGACAAATAAAAGAGACAAATAGCAAGACTAATGGAAATTAGCAAAAGCTTCCCAACAAAGGTCGTACCTCAGCTTAGCCTTGAAGGACATTAAGGGTTTGAAGAGATGATAAGGAAGGAGGAGATTCTAGACATGGGAGACAGCCTGTACAAAGCTGGAGAAGGAAGAAAGAGAATATTGAGTTTGAGGAATAAGAAATAGGACAACCTGACTTAAATGTAGAGATTATGAGAGTAAGTAAGAGTAAATAAGTCTGGAAAGATAGACCAAAGCTTTAAATGTGGAGAACCTTAAATGCCAGGTTGATGAATTTGCATTTTTACCAAAGGTAGTAGGGGACCATGGGAGATTCTTGAGTAGAGACATGTCACGTTCAGACCTGGGGTTTTGGAAGATTATATTTGGTAGCCCTCACACCAGAGGTACTGGGCTTCCCTGAACACATCCTACACATTGATAATGAGGTTGAGGCATGCATTGCCAGAGCTAGCTCAGTGTTTGGAAGGCTCCAAAAGAAAGTGTGGAAGAGAAGAGGTATCAGGCTGCCTACCAAACTGAAGGTCTACGGAGCCCTTGTGCTGACTTCAATCTTGTATGCTTGTAAAACCTGGACAGTATCCCAGTGCCGTGTCAGGAAATTAAGTTGCTTCCATTTCAATTGTCCTAAGAAGACTGTGAAAACCACCTGGCACGATGACAGAAAGATAGACAAACAGATAGATAGATAGATAGGTAGGTAGGTAGATAGATATAGATATAGATATATAGAGATCTGTATATAGATATATATTTCTGAATTCATATATACATATATAGGAATATTTTTTCCCAGTCGACACTAAAGTCCTTTCTCAAGCTAAACTGCCAAGCATTCAAACTCTACTGTAGAGAATGAAACTCCAATGACTTGACCATGTTGATTAAATGCCAAATATACCACTTCCCTAAAAAATTATTTTAAAGAGAATCCACACAAGAAAGGTACTCACTTGGTAGTCAGATGAAGAGATACAAGCACACCCTCAGGGTCTCTCTGAAAAACTTTAGGATTGATTGTATAACATGGGAGACACTGGCAAAGGACCGCCCAGCATGGCATGTCTTCATCAGAGAAAGTTCTATATTGATCAGATAAACCATAGTCTATCACGCTGTAACTTGAATCTAACATAATTATGTCATTTTGGTCCTCTTCAAGAATGAAGGACAGCAACCATTTGGTAGCTATATGGAGGATGGAGTGGAAAGGATAGACTCTGTAGGCAATGAGACAAGTTAGAAGGCTAATACAATAGCCTAAGCAATACTTAGATTGGTAGCTGTGTGAATAAAAAAAAAATGGGGCAGATCCAAGAGATGCTAAGCTAGGATGTATTTCCTTACTCCAAATCTAGTGGTCCTGCTGCCATTCTGTATTTCTCTTTTAAATACCTGAACATAGTAAAATAACTATCTGTAAAATTTTTGAGATCTACTTGTATATAATCCAGTGGTATGGGTCTACCTATGGCCAACTGTCTCCTTCATTCTTGGCAGCTACCTGGAGTGTGATAAACAAAGCTGTGGACTTCAAGCCAGAAAAATCTGACTTCCCTCAGCCTTAGTTTCCTAATTCACAAGATGAAGATAATTAATTGTACTTCCCTCCTAAGGTTATTATGGGAACAAAATGTGACTAAATATGTAATGTACTATGCAAACCTTAAAGTGAAATGCAAACTCAGTTATTAGAAATTCTAAGATAACTCAGTCATTTTTTTCTAATTGTCACATTTAGGAATCAGTTATTCCTTATTGGTCAGAATTAATTACAAAATAGTAAGGTTTTGGGTTGTTTTGTTTTGCCATTTCCTCTAACTTGTGAAAACTAAAACTGTCAGGAAAGGAAGACAATGTATTAAATGCTCTGCTATTAGAAGAATGAGATTTCTGGCATATTTCTAATTGAAACCCTCTATGATTACTAAAAGTACTAATTTGTCCTAATATGTATTCAGAAAGCATCATCCATACCACGGATGGTGAACCTGCAGACTCAAGGTCATATGTGGCCAGTGAAGCTCTTTGACTGAATCTAAATTTCACAGAACAAATCCCCTTAATAATAGGATTTGTTGTGTAAAACTTGGACTCAATCAAATGATTCTATGCTCTTCTCCTAAGCAGACTGTAGTTTATACCCATTAAGATCATTTCTATTTCTTTCTCTTTTTATCATCAACTAAATGTTATCCATCTTGCTTAAGGGTTTCCATACAAATGTAGATTTATTTTGGAGATAAAATTTTTTCCAACTCATTAAATTTGGTTTATATATTTGTGTATATATATATATATATATATATATGTATATATATATATATATATGAACCAAGTTTAATGTATATGTGTATGTGTATACACATATGCACATACATACAGTATATATATATGTATGTATATATATATTTACTGCTATTGTCATATCCCAGTCATATGTCACTTCCTGTCATTTTTCATCATGGAAACATTTAAAGCTTCTTTCTCATTAAAATTGAAAATATCAAGACAAAAATATTTCTCTGATCTAAAATACTTTTCAGACTTCTCTGGATGTGAATATAGTCAAGGAGAAAGCATATATCTTAGGAAAATGGATTGAGTGGTAACAAAATTTGAATGAAGAATACCTCTTATCTTAGATTATTGATTTCTCTGCCATTGAAGTAATAGGACTATTGATCTATGTAAGGGCAGTCTCCATTCTGTACATCCCCTGAAACATTAATTCCATGACCCACTCTTCTCCACAGAAATACTGATATTGATGAAAATGAGATTCATTTGTTTATTCCAGGAGGACACTTGAGGAGAGTAGTCAATAAAGGGACTGAATAATCACTACTTTTTTAAATGTTAAGTCCAGCTTGGATTTTAACAAAGTCTGATCTTTTTCTTGTTCAAGATTTGTAAAAATGTTACCTCAGATTGCCTTGGGTTATGTCCAATGGCATGGGGAGACTATGCTATTTTGGATATATCTCTTTCTCTAAACTAAAAATGGCTTGAATATTCAGTTAATGTAAAATTGAATGAAATTTTTTCTGACAAAATTGTTCCTAAAACTCAGAGTACAGTAATGATATATTTTATATTAGTAATACTTGAGAGATCACATTTATATTTTTGTATTAATATATCAAGTTCATTTTCTTTTTTACCCGTACTCAGTACATTTATAAATAGGCATCTTAGTTCATAACTATTATTCCTCTTCTATGTTATTTCCTTTTATAGTTCCACCTGATGCATTTTATATTATATGGTTATTTTTCTCCACTTCCTTTAAATTTCAGTTTAAAGTCCTGTTATGGAGGTGTCCGTCAGTTGATGAATAGTTGAATGATTTATGCAAGTAAGGAATACTATTTTGCCAAAATATATGACAAAAGGGAGGGAAAGTGTTAGAGAAACCTAGGAAGACTTGTGTGAACTTATGAACAAAAAAGTAAGCAGAAACAGGGAAATAATTTATACAATAATGACATTATAAAGACAAAACTTGGAAAGATATAAGAACTCTTATCAACACAACGATGACAAGAGGACACGTGATGAAGCATAATACCCCCCTCCTTGACAGAGAGCAGTGGATTTAAGATTCGAATGAGGCTTCCATCTGTGCATGGCCAACAAGGGAATCTGTTTTGCTTGGCTATGCATATTTAATTACAAAGGTTTGGAGCTTGTTTTTGTTTTTCAGCAGTGGGAAAAGATGGGAATAAGGGAAAAATACTTATTAATGAAAATTCTTTAGGTTCTTTCAAAGAGAATTGATTCAAATTCTTTGCAATCTATCCTTTTTTCAGGACCCATTATCCTGGTATTATAAGTCATGGTATAGATTACCAAATTTTGTTCTTCAAAATCATCCACAAGTAGACATTTCTTCACTTAAAACACTCTCTCTTTTCTTTTTTACAAGTCTTCTTAGGTTCCTCTGACACTATCTCTTCCTTTTGTCATGTATTTTGGTAAAATAGTATGCCTTATGTGCATAAATTATCAAGTTATTCACCTATTGATGGACACCTCCACAACAAAACTTTAAACTGACATTTGAGGGAGATGGAGAAAAATGTGTCAAAGTCACTATTCACAACTGGAAGAAATGAAAATGTTGCCTATGTTCCAGAGTCATTTTTTCCTATTATAACACGTACATGTGCATAAATGCATGCTCATGCACACACATATATATCTTGTATATACACACACACACATTCTAGTTTCTTTTAATATCTTTTGCCCTGCAATCACCAAGTGAAATGAGTAGATGTTGCTGGCTTTGATGAATATCTCTCTCAGATAAGCTCTAGCAAAGGCTCTCTCCTAACCACTCATATTGTATCTACAACCCAACTAACCATATTTTATTTACATAGAATCATAAGTATATAAATACCACAACAGATTTCTTCTTTCGAAGACCAGTAACAAGTTTCCTGAGATCCACTAGGTAGTACCCGTAGAGACTTTCTCAGCTTTAGTTTGCACATGAGATGTTTCTGATTCTTCAGAATGCATGAAATTTCTTTAGAGAAAGCTCTCCCACTTGCAACAACATAACCCTAGTTATGTCACCTCTCATCTATACTATTAGCCTCCTAATTGGCTCCGTAACTAACTTCTACCCTTTCCAGTCCATCCTCTGAAAATCCAAATTGATATCCTAGATCTGGCCCAGTCACTCACTCCATTACAATGGTACCAGGGCTTTCCTCTTTTCTCTAGGATAATATACAAACTCTTCTGTTTGTTTTTTCAAGCCCATTGCAATATGACTGTAGTCTACATTTTCAGGCTTATTGCACATGTTATTTACATTCCAGACAAGTTGGCCTGCTAGCAGTTCTCCATGTACAACTTTCTATTTCCCCTCTCTGTAACTTTGCACTAGTTGTGCCTTCCACTTAGCATGCACTCACTCCTTACCTATACTTCAGAGAATCCCTAGCTTCCTTCAGAGCTCAGCCCAAGCATCACTTTCCATAATAAGCATAGCCTGATATCTCTAGTTGCAAGTGTCCTTACCCTGAAATTTCTTGGAATACTGTTTGCATTTAATCTATAATAAATATAAGCTGATTGAGGACAGATCTTTTTTTTTTTTTTTAATTTTGTATCTACAAAGTTGATACCCAGTTCCTGGCATTTAGTAGACACTTAATAAAAGCTTATTTGCTGAATCGTCTTAGTTTTTATGTGCTTTACTGATGTCTAGGTTAGTCTTCTCTTTCCAATCCGTATACTACTCAATTTTTATATTAATTTTTTAATTTTTATTTTCTTCTTCAGAATCTTTTTTCTGCATGACCCTCTTCCTGAACTATTTCTTCTATCCTATCTGAAAAATCTTTATCCAGTCTAATGAGTGAGAATATAGGATTGTGGTGTTAAAAACCCTTGTACTTTATCCCCTAGCAAGAAAATGTATTTACATTACATTACAACTGTAAATACATTTACAGCATACACAACTGGTATATATTCTCAAGTCTCTGGAATAGGGCACTTGGTGTCCATACTTCCTGGGTCTTGAGGTGAACCACAGTGCCTAGTGATTCCTCCTAGAAAGTCCCTCCGCACACTGGCTAGTCATAGAAAGACCCCTGGGAATGCTGCTAAGTCTGTCGAGCTATTTGCTTTTTCCTTGTTTCTAACCTCTGCTAATCTGCCAGGTGGTAGTAATTAGCACTGATTTGTACCATACAGGTGTCAAGCCCAGGCTCTTTCCCAAAAGCACATACGTCCCACAAATCCTTGGCATTCAGAGTGCACAATATCTGCCCAACCTCTCCTCTTGTCTCACGTTCTTCAAAACCGCAACTTTTAAATACCACCTGGCTACTTCCTGAAGCTTGCTCCTAACTTCTTTGGTTATAGGAAAGTTTCCATTTATGTTCCAGAGTTAATTTGTCCCAAATCTGTGGTTCTCAACCTGGGATCTATGCATTTTAAAAAATGTTTGGATACCTTTATTTTATTATAATTGATTTCCTTTGTCATCCTGTAAATTTTATTTTATTCATTTAAAAACATTATTCAACAGAATGCCTTAGGGGTCCATGATATAAAAAAAGGTTAGGAAACACTGCTTAAATCTTCTCAGGCTTTCTTACATAAATTCATTTTTGTTTTAGTATTTTTACACACAGAGAGAAAAGCCGCAAGTCATAAATCCCTATTGCGTATTTCTTGTCTCCTGGATAATATTCCTCATGTCCAATTTTTTTGTTTGTTTTTGGTAATTACACAGCACCCCTGTACCATTAAAAAGTCTTCATTTAATTTTACTTGGACATGAAAGCAATGGAAAAGATCGTTGCCTATTGTGGGAGCCTAGCATCTTTCTATAAATGATAACCTAAATAAAACCAAGAAACATCTTTCTGGTTGGTTTTTCCCAGCTGCAGAAATGCTATTCTATTAAATTAGATCAACTCCATGGTGGTTGGATGGACTCATAGCAGTTGGCTCTTTCTATGATTACAAAATTATAAGTCCACCGTGGAGTGTTTGATTTATTCTTGCTTCACAGGGCTTGGCCCCAGTGTGCAAAGCACAGGCCTAAGAACCTTGAAACCTTGAGAAGAAGCAGAAAAACCGCGTACTGGACCAAAAGAAGTTTCACCTGAGGAGACAAGGGATACAATAAGCAAGCGGCAAAAATATGGAAGCATCTACACAGCTAATAGTTGTGTAATTGTTGCTCCACAGGAAGGAAAACACAGTGTAAAGACTTGGGAAGTCTAGAGCAAAACCTCACAGGGCTGTGACTGTCATGACAGGGGGACCGCTGCCAAACAGGATGAGGCTAGAAGTGTCTCCAAAGACAAGCAGCATAAGGTAGTGGAGAGAGCTCCAGACTTTGACTCATTAAGATCTGGGTTCAACTCAACTAATCAATCAGCAATCATTAATTAAGCACCACCTGCGTACCAGAAACTGTTCTAAATGATGGGATTACAAAGACAAAAGTATCTACTTTCAAGTAGTGCTCATCCTCTTGAGGACACAACATATACACATGATCTATTAATAAATACAAAATAAGTATAAGGTAATTTGTCAGGTTTGGTACTAATAACTTGGTGGAGATAGAGGGCATTAGTGCAGTGCTCTAAAGGACATTAGAAATTACACATTCCATGAAAGCTCAGCATTTTCAAAGACACACAAATGGAAGAGAGAACATCAGAGACAAAAAATAGTAAGAAAGCCAGTTTGTCAAGGACACTAAATAAACTGTGCTTCTCCACCTCATAGCAAGGGCAAGCATTTGTGATTGTGGGCAAATTCTTTAACTCTTTGTGTCTTGATTTTCCTTATCTAAAATGGGGATAATGGTACCTAACGGCTTCTGATAACAGTAACTAGTGCTTCTAGAGCACTCGGAAGCTTTACAGAGCGCTTTATATCAATCATTTCATTTGATCCTCACGTTAGCCTGGGGAGACAGTTACTATTACTATTCTTGTTTCACAGATAAGGAAACTGAGGCACCAAGAAGTCATATGCTCAGAGTAACATAGCTAATAAGTGTTAAAGGCAGAAATTCAAACTCATCTTCCTGATTCAAAGTCCAGGATTCTCTCCACTTTTCTACCTAAACTGCCCCATGTCAGGAGGTTGATGTCAAACTCAAATGAGCCTAAACACAGAGGTGTCAAAACCCCATGGGGATGGAGGAGGGCATGAACTGCCCCTAAAACTCCTCTGGACCCCCAAAGTCAGGTTAAATTGTATTTGTGAAATATGAAACAAGTTAATTTTAAAAATACAACATAGATAATGTTCATTTGGGGGTTTCTAAGTCAATATGCCACAGGGATCTGTTCCTTTTTGAGTCTGACTCCACTGAAGAACACATTACAAATGTTAAAGTTCTATATCCATACTGGCATCCTTATTCCCAGATATATCCCAGAAATGAGACTTTGGAGCTTTGAAGGAAGATGAGATGATTTGCAGAAGCTAGAGTAGGGTATTCCCAACAAAGATAATGGAAATTGTGGATGACCCCAGAGAAGGGACAGGGGAGATGATGGGGAAATCCTAAATATATTAGACTGACTGGTTAAGTTCAGATAAAAGGAAAAATGGATATTTAGGCAGCAGACTCTCCTACGAGAGCCCTTAAAGACCATAGTCAGGAGTTTTGATCTTGTTCAAGAGAAGTGGGTGAGATTCTCAGGAGAGATGGTAAGTTAATGTAAAATAAATTTATTTTTTAATTACCCAAGGACATGAGTTTGATGGGCAGTTAGGTAACTCAGTGGATAGAGTATTGGTCCTTAAGTCAGAAAGACTCCTCTTCCTGAGTTCAAATCTGACCTCAGACACTCTGCCTGTGTGACCCTGGGCAAGTCACTTAACCTTGTTTGCCTCAGTTTATTCATCTGTAAAATGAACTGGAGAAGGAAATAGCAAACCACACTAGGATCTTTGCCAAGAAAACTCAACTGGCATCATAAAGAGTCTGATATAACTGCAAAAATTGAATAACACTACATAAGTTGTAGAATTTGTCTTCATGAGATTTTCACTGCCACTAAGGCACAGAATGAAAGGCATGTCAGGCAGACTGCGTAAGTGTGTTCTAAAACTCACCTTTCCCATTTTGCTTCTTTATACCAGGGACGAAGGAAAAGGAGCCATGTCAGTTAACTGGAGAAATACTTTATTTGCCTTTTTAATGTTCACATCTGAAACTGGCAATTAAGTCGCATGGAGTTTTATGACATTTCTCCCTAGCACATACAGAGTAATGTAGTCCAGGAAGCCAAATGATTCCCTAACTGGTAAGAATTTTGGAGAAATGTTAGCAGATGAAAATGACTGGGCATTGCACGTTCATTTCATGGGGATGCTGTTATCTGCCAGTATTTATTAAATCAATGCTACCAAAACTATTCACAGCATTCCTTGAATTGGATTAAACAAATATAAGGTCTCTTTTCATAAGGATATAATCTATTAATAAATTTTAAAATAATTTCAAAATCACACTGTATTATAGTTTCTCATTTTATAATATTAAAGAAAAGTTGAAGCTTCATTAAATAATCTTCACTTTAAAACATGGGGCTGAATAACAAGGAAGAAAGACTGAAAAAATAGCAGTAGAGAGTCATGAGTAACATAAAAAATAGCTTCCATTCTTATTCTATTTTTGAGATTTACAACCCATTTTCTTCACCACAACTCTGTGAAATAAGTAGTGTAAATAACAGGATTGCCATTTTACAGATGAGGAAACTGAGGCACGGGTTTAGAGATCATATAGCTAGGAAGTTTCACAGTCAGTATTAAAATTCAGTTTCGTGACTCCCATGTCAGTAAAGAGCTTGTGAAATATGAAAATGACATTCCCATAAAGTGTCATTGCTATTTCTGATTGAAATCTGGCAAATTCCCAGAGAAGTCATAAATCCAGAGTTAAATATATTATATGAAATGGAAGCTGTATGGTTTTTTGTTCTTGTTTTCAGATAGATTTTGAAAAGAAAACTTTAGTAGTAGGATGATATTAATTTCACCATCACCCCAATTTTTTTTAATTCAACCTATATTGGTATAGTAGAAATAATGCTTGATTTAGAAGACACTATCTTCAGTGACCACTCTGCCACTGGTCAGACGTTTAACCCCGGTCAAGTCATTCAGTCTTCTCAGACATACATTTTTTCTATCTATAAAATGAGAGAGTTGGACTAAGTG
Organism: Potorous gilbertii; assembly: GCA_028658325.1. NCBI lineage: Eukaryota > Metazoa > Chordata > Mammalia > Diprotodontia > Potoroidae > Potorous > Potorous gilbertii. The sequence continues at coordinate 206,267,368 of CM053771.1, read as the reverse complement.
AACTCAAATTACTTTAAAATTTCATGATTATAAATCTTAAGGATACTCAGTATACACAGCTTTATGCCCCTAGAGGGAAATTAGATATTGATCCAGTAGCCTCCAAAATAACCTTTACTTTTTCAAATAGTTCATGTGGGCAGATGGAACTAAGGAAGGAGCCATGGACTGCCATCTTTGAGCATATCTGGTAGTATTTAGCCGTGGAAAAATTCTTTAGTTTTATGCAATAAACTGCTGAACTTGGAGGCAGAAAAACATGGGTTCAAATCCCATTTCTGACTCTTTCTAGCTGTGTGACCATAGGTAAAACACTTAACATTCCTGAGTCTCAATTTCCTCATCTGTAAAATTCAAATAATGACATAATCCTGCTTTTGCAAGGTTGTTGTAAGGTTCAAACAAGATTATACATATAAATGCATATAAAACACCTTGCAAACTTTAAATGCTATATAAATATCAATTGTCATAATCACTGTAATTCGTCTTGTCTGCATCTTTTTTTAACAGATTTCAGAGAGAAATGATTTCTGAACCAGTTACTGTCCTGCCTTTATTTCGTCATTTTCAATGTTCTGAAAACTATTGCACAGATGGGTAAAATAACTTCTTTATATAATCGAATAAAAGGATTGAATATAAACTCACTTTCTGTTGGTTTCCTGAAAGCATCTTTGGAATAAATCCAGTAGCGGTCAGGAAATCAAGAATGATATATGCCTCCTCTAGTTCCCATGGGATTTTGACCCCTTCTTCTAGGTCCTCTACATTTTGAAAGTGTTTCATTCAATGTAGTTTTAGGATTATGGGTATTTGGCAAGCTCCATTTTGAAATTAGAGCAACCTCCATTAAAAATATTATTCTTGAATGTTTACGGAATAATGTAATGTCCAAGAGATTGCAGGAACAATTTTGCTTGTGACAATGGTCAAATTCCACTACAATTTTTTTTGAGTTGCCAAAGACATTTTTGAGGCCTATATTTCTAGTATGAGAATTTGTCATCTATTAATTTAGGGAAGATAGCAAGGCACCAGATCATGTCTTATTAGATATTTGGTGGGTACCAACGTTCTGTAAGTGATATAGTACATAATTTCACCATTAAAATTAAAGCTGTTATTATTGTGATGTTTATCATCTCATTCTCATTTTTTTCTATGGAGTTCAGATAGAATTGGTCCCACTACAAGTTTCTATATTACTATTATTGGCATTTAACCTCTCTATGCCTCTGTTTCCTCATCTGTAAAATGAGGCAGTGGAACTACATGACTTCTGAAGTTCCTTCTGGCCATAGGAATGTGATGGTTATTTAAAATTCATTTTCTCAGAAGTTTACCGTAAGGCTACCATTTTGTTTCTCCAATGAAAATGTATGATGATCCTGAAATGTCAAATCTCTGACTTTTCATTTCCACTCATGGTCATCTTTTACTCCTAGATGCAAGGGGGGATTTTGGGTTTCTTTTACCTTTTATTATGGAGAAAAAGCTTCTATTATCATTTCTGTCCCAGGCATGCCATCTCACTTAACCTTTCTTCCCATAAATGCTACATTATTTGACTTCCTTCCTGGTGTTATATCATGCGCTTCCAACAAGCCCTTGCTTTGAGAAAAAGAAAAAAACTTTTCTCAAGAGGAAAGTATGTATCTTTAAGTTCTAAGAAAAAAATTCCTTGAAATTTCTCTGTTGTTGATTTATCAGATGCACTTTCAAGATTTGGTATGAAAATTCCTACAGAATGTGCAATATGCGACTCTAGTAATAATTAATTTTGACAAATATTATTTAAGCTCTAATATATGCAAGGTCCTATGTTCCCAGGCACTAAGGATGCAAAAACATAAATGAACCTACCTTCTATTGGGGTGAGCGGGTTGGGAGATGAAGATAGGACATGAGCAAAGGTAAGTAAATACAAAGAGTTATGGAATATCGCAAGGTAGGCAAGGAGTAAAAAGGATGTTCAGTTCTATCTTGTCAAAATTAATTTTGTCTTTTGTATTGTTCTAATAATATTTCTATCTTGCTTAGTATGATTATTGATCTAAGCTGAAAGGGACCTCTGAGGCTGCCTTTTCCAACCACCTCTCATTTACAGATGAATAAACAAGCCCATAATGTTAAGTTATTCGTCCAGGTTTAGAATCAGAGGCAGTGTTTGACCTGAGATCCTCTGACTCCTGAGCCACTGTTCTTTCCAGTTTCATTTGCTACTTAATTGTGACCTCCTTTGGGGTTTTCCTTGCAAAGATAGGAGTGGTTTGCCATTTCCTTTTCCAACTCACTTTACAGATGAGGAAACTAAAGCAAACAGGGTGAAGTGACTTGCCAGGGTCACACAACTAGCAAGTGTCTCAGACCAGATTGAACTCCCGAAGACGAGTCTTGCTAACTCCAAACTTATACACACACACACACACACACACACACACACACACATATCAAGCCTTGCTCTTCTCCTAACTACTTTTATAACCATTTTACGTGTGGTCCATAGCACCTGACTTAGGAATTAAGGGAATTAGATTCAAATCATGGCTCAGCACTTGTTAGTTGTATTGCTATGGGCAAATCAAACCATCTCTCTGCACCTCAGTTTCTTCATCTATAAAAGGGGTATATTTGCAACCAAAGCTTTGTAAACCTTAAGGTACTATGGAGTGCAGGTGACAATGATTCTGCAGCACACTATTAACCTTTGAAAAGTTTTTCACTTTGCTTTGACATTTTCCTTTCACTCATCACCACAGGTGCAATATTGCCTCTTTCACTGGGAAATGCTATCATAATAATGAGATGCAACTGTGTGAAGACATCCTGTGTAGACAGCCTTTTAAAATCCCCAAATGTACAATGATAGAACCTAAAGCAGTAGGTAGTAACCCATCAATTAATCAGTTGCAATTGCCACTTGCCAGCAATGATATACATGAGATCTCCAAGGGTTAAGAGAATGAGACGGAAAATCCTTTTTTCAGAATTAGATTCCCTTGTTGTATGAATTTCTTTTATGTTCTCCACTGGCAGAAAAATCTCTGAAAAGAAGAAATGTTCTGCAATCCAGTGACTGTCAGAATTCAAGACGGACAGGCTGATATATTTAGTAGAAAACCTGCATTATAATAACAAATGTCTGAGACTGCGAATGTATATGACAACTTCAATTATGGACCCAGGAATAGCCTATGTTTCTGTCCTACAAGGACCAATCTATGTTCTAGAGAATTTGATCAAGGTCTCATATTTTGTCAATGCCAGCATTTCATTAGATATATCTCTCTGTTCTCCAATGCTCCTGCTATATAGTCGACCTGCTTCCATTTCTGGTCCTTGATAATATGTTTATGCCTTTATCTTATGGGCCAGCCATTACTAGTAATATGCTATATAGTCTACTCACAATTTAGATAGCATGCATCTTTTCATTCTCCTTTGGTTCATCCACAGTTTTGAATTCTCTAACATCATGGTGTTCTATGAGTCCCAGTCACATAGAAGTACCAGGACATTGTTTTGTTTTTAATTTGGACCTACAACCTCATCAAGGATAGGCAGTTTCCAGTGTAAAATTCAGTGTAAATCAGCAACTCATCTGTAGCTCAAAGTATGAGAGGTAGATTAAAGGCCTTGTCTGTGGTCATATAGTCAGTATGAGTCAAAGACAAAATTGAACTCAGACCTTCTGACTAGTTCTGTACCACAAGACCATGCTACATCTCTAGAAAAGTGAATGCTGGAGTTCAAAATGATTGGCTTTGGCACCAGTGACCAATTTAGGATCTCTGAAAGCACAGCACAGTTTCCTAAATGTCATCAAAACAGGAAGAATTACATATGTCTTCTTAGAGCACGAAAGATGAAGAATCTCTCCTCATCTGAACTCTTATACTGGTTTAGGCGCCTCAGGGCCACATGTGACCCTCTAAGTCTTCAAGTGAGGACCTTTGACTGAATCCAATCCTTTTATTAAGTTGCATTAAGTCAAAGGAACGCACTTGAAGACCATGTGTGGCCTCAGGACTGCAGGTTCCCCATCCCTGAGCTTCACCCAGGCACATGGTATTAACTCATCTTTCTCTTCATCAATAAACATGCTGTTGTTCAGTTGTTTCACTTGTGTCTGACCCCATTGATCCCATTCAGGATTTTCTTGACAAAGCTACTGAATGGCTAATCAGTCATTTCCTTCTCCAGCCCATTTTTCAGATGAGGAAACTACAAACAAACTTGTGACATGCCCAGGGTCACACACTGTTTGAGACCAGATTAGAACTCAGGAAGATGACACCAGGCCTGGCACTCTATGCACTATGTGGCCACCTAGCTCCCTTCCCATCACTGAGCATCGTCTTACTAATGGTTTGAACATGGAGTCACATAGCTAGGTTACGATGTCCAACATTGATCAAAAGAAGCAGTGTGGTAGGGGAAAAAATACCCAAACCACCAAACCAATTCTATATTCCAGTAACACCATTTAGTAAACAAGTTGTGTTTACTCTCTGAGTTTCAATTTCTTCATCTGTAAGGTGGAGACAAAAATACAGTTCCTGCTTACCTCATAGAGCTGTTGGGAAGATTATGAGTCTGTCAGGGCAAGAGCACTCTAAAGACTATGAAGTCCCTTAAAAGCTGATTATTAGAGAGCATCGATTCATTCCTGTTCTCCTTGGCTTTCTCATCCATCGCTCCACCAAACTAGCTTGGGTATATTCGCATTTAGTCTTTATTTTAAAACTATAATTCCTATAAAGAAATCATATTAGTTCCTTCTCCTATTCCTCTTTTGTATTAAAATGGTTGATTGTTTTATAACTGGAAAATTATAAATTGCAAAATTATACTTATTTTCATTGTTGCCTAACATGGCATAAGCAGTTTTATGTATACATATATGTATATATATATATATATATATATATGTGTGTGTGTGTGTGTGTGTGTGTGTGTGTGTGTGTGTGTGTGTGTGTGTGTATAAACAACCAGGCAAATGTAATATTGTTCATATCCATGTTCTTTCCCATTTTCAGTCTTTTGGATAGTATCTTTTTTTCTTTACTGATTTTCACTTTCCTCAATTCCTTGGCAGTAAAGTTATGTGAACTTTTCAACTTTCCAATTATTTGCCAAAACTGGTTTTCCAATACCATCTATGAGGAGGTTACCGGGATCATGGTATTGTCTATCCTAACACTTCACCTCTGAACGAAATTGAAAAATAGAAGTTTTGGATATTATATAAATTATTTCATGCATTTTCTTTAGTCACATTACTAGTTTTGCTACATAAAAAAAAACCTGAAAAGAGATTTCTTTTCCACCAAGTACTGAAAAGAATGTGGGTTTTGTCTGAGTTGCACAATCTTAGTGCCAATGTCTTTTTGTAATATAGTAGCTGCATGTAATAGGAGATAGAAAACTGGTCTTAAAGCCAGGAAGTTTGGGATTCAAGCCGTGATTCTGTCATATACTGATATGTGATAACCTTTCAGTGTCCAAAGCGAATCTCTAAGTCTATAACTTGCAGAGAGGGTGCCGACCTACTTTGATAGAGGGAGTTTCCTCACCTAGGAATTCCCTAGGCTAATTAAATCACAGGTCCAATAACTATCCCTAACACCAACTTGGCATGTACCAAACCCAAGCAGTAAGAAGATTCCTTCTGTAAGTTGGTTTTCCCTTGTTTTCCTGAAAAGAGAACTCGCACATTTTTGTCATTCTGATCCTATGGGACATTAAAAATGTCTGTTTAGCTTTTAAAGCCCTTCATTACCTGACCCATTCCTTCCTTTCCAGTCTTTGTATACCTTACTGTCCTCTATATACTCTTTAAACTAGTAACACTAGCCTCCTGACTATTATCTTGCACATAACACTCTATCTCCTGACACTGCTCATTTCTTCTGACTTGGAACTCTCTCCCTCCTTACCTTCTTCTTATGTCTTTTTTCAGATCTCAGCTAAAATCTCACTTTCTGCAAGAAGTCTTTCCCAGAAACTAATGCATTGTTGATGGAGTTGTGAATTGATCTAACCATTCTGGAGAGCAATTTTGAACTATACCCAAAGGGCAATCATTCTGTGCATACCCTTTGATCCAGCAATACTACTACCAGATCTGTATTCCAGAAATTTTTTTTAAAAGGCAAAGGACCCACATGTACAAAACCATTTATAGTAGCTCTCTATGGTGACTGAAAATTGAAAACTGAGGGGATGGCCATCAACTGAGGAATGACTGAACAAGTTGTGTTATTTGAATGTAATGGATACTATTGTGCTATTGAAAATGATGAGCAGGCAGATTTCAGAATAACCTGGATTTACATGAACTAATGTACGATGAATGAGAAGAATCAGGAGAACATATTACACAGTGGGAACAATATTGTGCTACGATCAACTATGATGGACTTAGCTCTTTTCAGCAATACAGGGACCTAACACAATTCTGAAAGACTTGTGATGGAAAATGCTATCCTCAACCAGAGAAAGAACTATGGAGTCTAAATGAAGATCAAAGCATAATATTTTCACTGTAATTTTTCATATTTTTTTCCTTTTATTCTGCTTCTTCTTACACAATGTGACTAATATAGAAATATGTTTTATGTGATTACACATATATAGCCTATTTAACATTCTTATCTTTTTAGGGAGGTTCCTGGAGAATAAAGGATGGAGGAAGGTTGGAACTCAAAATTTTAAAAAATTGAATGTTAAAAAAGTATTTACAAGTAATTGGAAAAATACCATTTAAAAGAAAAAACAATCTTTCCCAGTCCTCCTTAATAGTAGTATTTTGCCACTGAGATTATTCCCAATTCACCCAGTATTTTGTTTGGATGTAGTCGTTGGCTTGTTGTCTCCTTGACAACATGAACTCCTTGAGAACAGACATTTTTTTTGCCTCTCTTTGTTACCCTGGTGCTTAGCACAATGACTGGCATATAGTGTTTAATAAATGCTTATCAATTGACTGACTAACTTTGATTATATAGAAGCAGATTTCTGAGCAGTTCCTGATAGATTTCAGAGCAGAGGAGATCCCAATTGTGTTTCTTACAGAAGGAATACTCCTTTCTGCAAATACTCAGAAACAGTATTTCAACTTCTTCAACAACTGTCTATCATAATAATGTCTAATTAACAACAACAAAAATAATGTCTCAACTTATTTAACAATAAGTCAAAGCTCTGTGGCTTTTTTCAGTGGAGCCCTGCCACAGGTGTGATCCCATCTGTCACTTAGTCTTACAGGATAGCCTGAAGCTCGTGGAAAGTGAAGTGACTTGCCCGTGGGCAATTATCAGAAGAAAATTGGACACCCAGGTGTCCCTGACCCCAGGCCCCAAACTTCACAGACAATGCTATGCTGTTTCCCTTGCTACACAAAAAAAATTCATTCAGAAACAACAACAAATCAGTCAACAGGTATTTATTAGCTCTTATATGCTACTCGTAAGCACTGGGGAGACACAGAAAGTAAGAAACAATCTTATTTGTCACGAACCACACATTCAAATGGAAGAGACAAACATGAAGATAACTAGGTACATGCAAGAAATATACAGAGTAAATGGAAGCTCATGTTATAGCAGCTGAAGAGACTAGGAGAGGACTCCTGCAGAAGATGGAATTTCAGCCGAGTATTGAAGGAAGTCAGGGAAACTGAAATAAGTGGGTAGGAGTTGATTATTAGGCCTACTTGAAATTGATCTATAGTCAATAAATAAATCAGTAAGAATTCATCAAGTGCCTACTATGTATTAAGCACTCTGCTAAGCTCTGGTTATATTCAAAGATAGGCCAAACCATAAGAAACTGCTTAATGAACCAAATACAAATGTGGTGATTTACATAGAGGAGTTGAACTGCTGAACACACAAGGACAGTCATGTCAGCTGTTTAGCACATTATATTGCCTGGAAAAAAGTTTTTTTGAGAAACCAAACTGAAATAAAAAATCTCCTTTGTGAATGCGTAGCCCTGTAGATTAGGAACTCAATCTGGGATCTGTGAAATTGGGTTTTTTTAATATTTTGAAAATTCTATTTCAAAATGATTGTTTTTCTTTATAATCCTATGTATTTGGTTTGATACATTTTTTAAAAATATTCTGAGAAATGGGTTCATAGGCTTGACTAGACTGCCTTAAACAAGCAAGCAAACAAACAAAAAAAGATTATGGAAACCTTTTCCTAGACAAAAGAGATCTGTAAAATCTTAGCAGATAGCATCCTCAAGTCATTACACCACCTACTTCAAAAAACTACGAAAAATACTTCTATCAACTGATTAGGGTAACATCTCCCCATGAACAGTGCTAAAAAGGCACCAGTAAATTCTGCCTCTTGAACCCTCATTTGGCTAGCACTCTTAGTTTTGCATTTGGTTTTCAGATGTTCCAGTTTCCATGATTACAGACTATTCTACTTAAACTGCAGTTATGTGGTGGAGGTTTGAAGAACACTCTAGTCTGAGTGGCCCCCACACTGAGTGGGGTTCTCCCACAAGTGCTGAATCTCATTCATTTGAGGTTGACCTTCCTTAGCTCCAAGCTTGTGACACTTTCTCATTTCACCCTCATCATCTGCACCTTATTTGGACACTTCAGCACCTTAATCCTCTTGTCTACACACCTAGCATTAATAGAAGTCAGGCATGTAGTCCTTGCAGTCCAAGTCCTGGCTCTGCTAAAATGTTCACTAAAAGGACCAGTTGCCTAAGAGTTTGAGCCAAAGCCAGATTGTTTTGCACTTGTGAGCATAGCTTAGAAGTGAATGGTTGTTCATTAGAATGTTAAAAAGAACAAGAACAAAAAAAATTTTAAAAACCACATGCACATTCTGAACTCCAGTGTTGGCTCTGACTCATTAAGGATGCAAGGCAAGACATTAACCTCATCTGTGTTTTAATTTGCTCATCTACAGAAGGCTGATTATTTCTCTCTTACAGGGCTAGGATGAAGGTTATGGTTTCTTCATTGTTTTGAGAAAAGAGATCATCTGTAGAATTATTTCTTGAGATGATTTTTTTAAATCAAATTTGAACCTCAGTTACAAATAAAAACAGGTTCTCATATTTAGGTTAATAAAATCTCTCATGGAAAGTTCTTTGAGTTTCTAGAAGAAATTCAGTATATAAATAACAAAAAATCACATAAGTTCAGAATTAAAAAGGATTTCAGTGGCCATACAGTCCAACCCATACCTGAAAAAGAACCCTACCACAATCTTCCCAAAGATGGTCATCCAGCCTTTATTTAAAGACCTCCAAAGTAAGAGAACTCATTCCTCCCACCAAGGTAGTCCATTCTAAATTTAGAGATTTTCTTAAAAGATTTTCCCCCCCAACTTCAAACCTCAGTTTGCTTTTTTTTTCAACTTCTGTGCAGAGGAGGAAGTGACGGGGCATGGTACATAGTGTTGGACTTGAAATCAGGAAGATCTGAGTTTGAATCCTGCCTCTGGTACTTTTAGCTATGTAACCCTGGCAGAGTCACTTAAACTCTATTGGTCTCAACTCCTTTATCAGGAAAATGGGCATAATAAAAAAAGCACCTGCCTCTCAAAACTGTTAGGTAGATCAAATGAGATGACATAATTGCACAGATATAATCTATATCTCAAGGAGAGATGAGGAAGGGAAGTAGGGAGGAATAGAATGTGGAAATTAATACACAGCTGCCTCAATGATCATTTATAAGAAGGATTTTTTAATTGGTCAGTGTCAACTTAAGAGAAGGACTCTAGAGCGTTAGCCAAAATTCTACTCTATTCAACATCAGTTTGCCCCTCTTTTTAAAAGCAATTTCTTGGATGAAAACATCAATAACAGGCTTATCTAACTGAAAGTGTCATAAAGCTGGAAAGACTATCTAACTTGTTTGGTGACAGAATATTTCCCTTCCCCCCAATCTCGGAAGGCTAGAATGACTGGTTAGCTCTAGCAAGAAGAAAATTAAGAAAGACAAAAAAACCTGCACTTGGAGTCAAAAAACCAAAGCATTAACACAAGCAAGAGTTGGCTACAAAGTAATTCAAAGGATGAAGAACTAGGTACTTGAGTTGACTGAACTGTATATGATGTGATAGATGCTGGCAGATAAAAAAAAGTTAGTTATCTTCTGTGACATTTATAGAAGTATAATGTTCAAAAAAAGAACGAAGACAGTAGCAAGTGACAAGGCACGAAGAGATAAGGAGATGCCGCCTGATGTCTGATCAGTGGTGAGACAAAGAAGAAAAAGGAAGAAGCAAAAGCAGTTGGAGGTTGTATTACCTCAGAGGACCAGCAGTTAAGAAGAGAAAGAGGAAATGGCATGGAAATTAAACAGTGCCTCACTCAAAAGCCCTCAAGTGAATGGCAAGGTTCTGATAACAGTTTACCCCCAAGAGATGTACACAGAAGGCTGAGAGGGTATCCCTGGCTGGCAGAGAGTGTGTTGTGCTTCTGCTTCTTCTAGTGAAAGGTGCTAGCTTGTACACATGTAGAAGGCAGGTTGTTCTTCCCACCGGAGGAAAAGGTTAAAGGATGGGGAGAATGCTCTTCCAACCTGGAGTTTTAGCAGAAAGAAGAAAGGTGTCATGAAAGATATACTTAGAGAGGAAAAAAATACATGTATATGAGGTCAGAGGGCATCTAAACCTATTTTAGGAGATTGGAGGGTTGAAGAAATGAGAAGGCCAAAGGAAAGGGAAGGGGAAAGGGGAAGTAGAAGGGGAAGAGGAGAGGGAAGGGAGAAAGGGAAGACAGTGGAAAGGTAAGAAAACCATTGGAATGGCATGATGAACTTGGGCTCATCCCACAGAAAGTGGAGTTAGATAGCCTGAGGAAAAAACTGATTCAATACTCGTATGATGGGGATCCATGCTACAGTAGAAAAGATGCCAATTACTGATCAAGAGAATAAGAGATGGGTCATGATGGTGGGTGATTCCTTGCTGGGGAATCCAAAGTGTCAGCTGTGACATGAAAAACCAGGTGATACAATTATCTTCCCAGAGCATACATCAAGCACATAATGGTGTATGGTCCCCCAAGGCTCAAAAAAACCTGATGATCCCTACTTACTCCTGGTGATTCATGAGGGAATAAATGATATCACCAGACAGAAACTAGGATAATTCTTCATTATCAGACCTTAGGCAAGGCACTGAAGATTTAAGGGGTGATGGTTTCATCCCTGATGCCAGACAATGATAAGAGCTGCACAAAAGCCAGAAAAATAAAATAAGCAAACAACTGATGAAGAAAAAGGAGCTATAAAAGAGGATTTGCATTTTTGAACCAGAGCTAAGATACAGACTTTTGGCCAAGGTTGCAAAGCACTGAATGAAAGGGGATCAAGAAGAAAATAGGTATTGCAACACTTTCAGATATTATCAACAGAACTTTAAAGCTGGAAATGGAGGGAGAGGATAAATTGCTGAGCCATATTAAAATATGTGTGTGTATCAAATGTCAAATCACATGTCAAATATATATGTATGTATGTGTATACATATGTGTATATGTATATGTGTATATACATAGGTATATGTGTACATGTGTGTACATGTGTGTATTGTGTATGTGTATGCATATGTATATATGTATCCCAGCCCCAAGACCACTAGAGGAAGAGCTATAACCATGAAGACACTATATCCAAGGAATGGAATTACTCCCTCTCACTCACTTTGCATAGTCAACAAGTTGCCAAATCTTATCATTTCCATATCTTCAACAACTTTCACATCCTTCCACCTCTATCTACTCCCATTGTACCAACCTTAGACAAGCCTTCGTCAATCCTTGCTTGGTTTGTTTCATTAGCCTCCTAACCAGTTTTGCTGCTTCAAGTCTGTTCCATTTATAATCTACCCTGCAAATAGCCAACAATGTAATTTTCTAAAGCACAAGTCTGATCATCCTCTACTCAGAAGTACCCCAGTGCTAATCTGTGTCCTCTAGGCCCCAAAACAAACTCCACTGTTTTGCCTTTAAAGCACTTCACAATCTTGTGTCTGTCTTCACTTCTACTCTCATTAGAAATTATTTCCTTTCACGTACTCCCTCTAATGTCCAAACAAACTGGTCTTCAATTGAAGACCTGTTGAATGTCTCACCTTGCATGCCTTTACACGAGCTGTCCTCCAAGACTAGAAGGAATTTCCTCCTCACCTCCAACCTTTGTACTCCTAATTTTTTCAAGACTCAGTCCAAGAATGAACTTCTGCAGTGAGAACTAAGATATCTTTATCCCCACCTTAGAGATGAAGGAATTGAGGGTCAGAAATGTGTCTTGCCTATGGTCACACAGTTAATCAGAGCCAGAAATGAGATTTGAAGCCAGGCCTTTCTGCCTCCAAGTTCAGCACTCTACTGCAGTAAAGAATTTCCCCAGGGCCAAATGCTACCAGATATGTTCAGCTTTCTTAATTCCTTCCTTGACTCCTCCTCTCACTTGTACTATTTGAAAAAGTCTAAGTTTTCTCAGAAGTTACTTTACCCCTGAACTTCCTCCCTAACAGCTTAATTCATCCCCTCACTAATTTATATGTGCGCATTATTATGTGATAGGACAGCTAGGTGGCACAATGGATAAAGTGACGAGTCTGGAATCATGAAGACTCATTTTGAGTTCAAATCTGGCTTCAGATATATGCTGACTGTGTGATCCTGGGCAAGTCACTCAACCCTGTCTGCCTCAGTTTCCTCATCTGAGGTGGAAAAGGAAGTGCCAAACCAGTCCAATATCTCTGCCAAGAAAACCCCAAATGAACTCAGGAAGAGTCAGAATGATAACAAATTATTATATAAAGTTCTAGTATATGTATTTATGTTTCACCTCATACAAAATAAATTCTGTAAGGGCAAGGTTGCTTCTCTTTTAATTTATATTGCTAACCCCTAGCACAGTGCTTAGCACATCAGAAGTGCTTAATAAATACTTACTGATTGATTATTAAAGTCCAAGACTGTGGACTAGATGAAGATCTATGAGTTGGATAACTCATTGAATTTAGAACTGATTGAATGACCATACTTAAAGAGTAGTAATAAATGAAATGAGACCACCCTGGAGGGAGGCCTCTGGTGGAGGACAATTTTCTGCTTTTGGTCATGTTCTACTCAATCTTTTAAGCCTGAGAGGGGACCTAAATGGCATGCTTATAAACTTTGCAAATGGCATAAGATTGATAGGAATGACACTGAAGCTAAGAGAGTTAGGTTCTGGAAATATCACAACAAAATTGAATAATGGACAGAATCTAGCAAAAACAATATTTAACAAGAATTATAGGTTGGTTGGTTGTTGTCCACCATGCTCGAAGAGGGCCAAAATCACATCACCATGATAAAGTAAAGTTTCAACGTGTCTTATTGTGACTGATAAAATCAATTAGAGCTCAGAAGGCTCTACCACAGGTAAGGCACAGATAGTCCGTGTGAACATTTGAGGTGGTTACTCCAAATCTGCGCATCCTATGTATCCTTTGTGCTGTCTCAATTCTGCTTTGCTTATAGAGCACAGCACCTTTTCTGATGTGGGCACACCATGCTGAGTGTGTCACACAATCAATTCCAAAGTTCTTGAGAGAAAACTTGAGAGTATCCTTGTATCTTTTCTTCTGACCATGATGTAATTGCCTGCCCCACGTGAGTTCTCCATAAAACAGTCTTTTTGGCAAGTGCATATTTTGCTTTAGAACAGTGTGGCCAGCCCATTGGACTTGCACTCTCTGAAGCATAGTTTGAATGTTTGACAGTTTGGTTCAAGCAAGACCTCAGTGTCTGGTGCCTTTTCCTGCCAGGTGATCCTCAGAATCTTCCTAAGATAGTTCAAATAGAAGCAGTTCAGTTTCCTGGCATGGCGCTGGTAGACTGTCCATGTTTCACAAGTATATAACAATGAGATCAGCACAAGGGCTCTGCAGACCTTCAGTTTGGTAGTCAGTCTAATACCCCTTTTCTCCCAAACTGTTCTTCAGAGCCTCCCAAACATTAAGCTAGCTCTGGCAATGCATGAGTCAACCTCATTGTCAAAAGTTCAAGGGCAAGATAGGTAAAAGAAGCAGCTAGGTGATGAAGTGAGTAGAGTGCCAAGCCTACAGTCAAGAAAACTCATCTTCCTAATTTCAAATCTGGCCTCAGACACTTACTGTGTGACTCTGCGCAAACCACTTAATCTTTTCGCTTCAGTTTCTTCATCTGGAAAATGAACTGAAAAAGAAAATAGCTTACCACTCCAATATTTTTGCCAAAAAAACCCCAAAAACAATAACAAAAAAAACCTCAAACTCTAAATGGAGTCACAAAGTCAGACATCATTGAAACAACTAAACAATAACAGGTAGGTCAGATACATCTAAAACAATAATTCAATGGAGGCAAAGGGAGCCCTGGGAATTTTACATGGAGTTTTAGCTCAATATGAGTCAATAGTGTTACCCAAAAATTTAAAAATCTTCATTAATATAACCATAAAGTCTGGCATGAGGAAGCTATAATCTTGCAATATTCTGTCCTGGTCAGACCATATCTGAAGTTTTTTGCTCAGTTTTGAATGCCACAATTTAAGAAGCTCATTGGCAATCTGGAGTATATCCCTAATATTAGGATATACCAGGGAATCTGAATAACGGTGATGATGATGATGATGACGGCGACGATGATGATGACGACGATAGCAATCTTAAGGTTTGCAAAGTGCTTCACATAAAGTTATCTCATTTGAGGCTCATCATGATAGTAAGAATTGGGTGCTGTTATTCTTTCCATTTTACAGATAAAGAAGCTGAGACTAAGAAAATTTAAGTTAGTGTCCGAGGCAGGATTTTAAACGCAGATTTGTCTCACTCCAAATCTAGTATTTTAGCCTAGCTGTCTCACAAATGTCAAGGAGATTCATTATCACAAAGAAGCATTGGAGTAGAACCTTTTCCACATGGTTTAATTGATTCATAACTTCAGCAACAGTATGTTAGGGAGCTTATCTTTTGGCAGTATTTCCGGCTTTAACTAGTTTGCATCTCCTGTCATGTTTGTTGATTTTCTGGAAATTAGGCAAAACTTCAGTATTTATTTTGCATTTCCCTTAGTAATAGATATTCAGAATAGTCTGTCATATGGTTGTGGGTAGTTTGGAATTCTTATTTTGAAAAATGTTTGTATTCTTCAGATATTTGACTATTAGGGAGTCCACTGATGATCTCTGAATAAAGTGATGTGACCAGATTAGTTTGGTAGTAGCACGAAGAATTTGATTGGAGAGGGCAATCAGTACCACTAACAGTTTCTGTATCTATGATTATCTTTGTTGGTTGGGAAGTTCAATACTTTTGTTCACTTTATCATCTCCTTACAAACATTCTGTGGGGTCAGCTGTATTACTACCCACAATTTATAGATGAGAAATGAGGGAAGCACAATTAAGGGTCCTAAAATGGATCAGTCAAAAAGCATATTTAAGAGCAAAGCACTGTTCCAGGCTCAGGAGACATAAATACAAAAGGGAAATAGACCTTACCCTCAAGAAGCTTACATTCTAATAAGACTCAAAGTTAAGACTTAAGGCTGGACTTTCTCACTCTAAGAATCCATGACATTACCTCATCTCATTTAACAAATGCTTTTTCAAGGACTCTCTAAGGCTGCACAAACACTTGTGGGGTGTTCAGTTCAGTCATGGATTGACCTGGGTGACCACTGAGGTTACTTCCAAATTTCAAATTCCAGAATTCTTTGATTCCATGAGTAGAGTTAGATAGACATAAAAAGAAGTTAATTCAAATAAAAAAGAAGGAAAAGCTATTTCATTAGGACAGGCATGTGGTAATAAGGGCTCATAATAAAGGAATGGCAGTGGTAAAAAAGAAGTAACACATGCAAGATTGTGGATATAAAATCTACATGATTTAGGAAATTGATTGCATATGATAAGAATATGAGGTATCAATTGTCTCCCCTCAACTCTTCAAATTTTGACATGGAAATATAATTTTGTCAGCTTAAAAATTTTAATGCCATCCTTTTCTCTTATCTCTAAGTCAAGAGAACTTACTTAATACCCCAAAGAAAGAGAGAAACAATTCATTCTGATGAATAAGCCTCCTTCTTTGCATAATGTTAGAGCTGAGGGATCAGCTGTATATGGAACTGACACAAGTTCATATTTTTGTGGAAGAATTCCTTCATGTATGTGCTGGAGCCAGCTCCAACCAGCTCTTGAGAGCTGATTCGCAAATTTTCAGTGTTAGTCTTTACACCTTGGATATTCTCATATACTACAATCATGATGATTCATTTTGTTGATTCTTCAGACAAGAAAATGATGGATAAGATGTTATAAATAATTGTTAATTAATGTTAAATAATGTTAAAATAATACAAGTGTTCAATATGTTAAAATATGTTATATTTTAATATGTTTAATATGTTATAAATAATTGTTAATTTGTTTAATATGTTATAAATAATTGTTAATTAATGTTAAATAATGTTAAAATAATACAAGTGTTCAATATGTTAAAATATGTTATATTTTAATATGTTTTAAGTGTTTAAAATATGTTAAAATGTTAAAATAATGCAAAATAAATTTAAATATTTTATGTATACTTTTTTTGTGAAAGTTGATTATAAAAAATTTACCAGCAGTACATTCCTTCCCTTCCACTCTTGTCTGACTCTAGCGTTCATGGTAGAAATAAGCATGATTAAGCTTCCCCTAAGTAATTCAGGGAAATTTCATTGAACAGATTTGAAAGAATCAGAAGCTTAGTAGTCATGAATGTGTGGAATTTTGTATGCATCTGCCAAGCAATCTATGTGCCTTTCTTATGACTTGTAAATAGATGTATTTGCTAGTAGGAACTGGGAGTCATTGCCAATGTCTAAATAAAATAATGATTTAAAAATATTATTTATCACTTATGTGCAAAGCACTGTGATAAGAGCTGAGGACATAAGTAGAAATGTGAGACGGTCCCTGTCCTGAGGAGCTCACATTCGAACGGATGGTCCCTTAAGAATATGGCTGATAATGCTAACTAGATACAAGTGTATATAAATGGGCTAAGATGAATTAAGGGCCAGGGAAAAGTTTAACAGGGTGGGAGTCCCTATAATTTGAAACTGATCCTAGCTATGAAGGGTTGTTGAGGTGAGTATGGATCAGCTGAAGACGGAAGAGAACCCTTGCCATGTTTAAGCCCAATGTTTGAGAGGTGTTGGTCAGAATCCAGTGTCCATAGTGACAGTATTCTGGAATTATATATCATCAAGACTTAAAAAAGGTAATATCTAAGTTGATATACTTTTGATTCCCCAGAGGATAAAAAATGGCAGCCCACAGACCTTGGATCTAAATGTGAGAATGTACTTAAAACCTAATACAAAAACCAAGAGATTGCTTGACAATTAATTAAGACTCATGGATTCAACTAAAAGTGGAGAACAATTCTCATAGGAGCTATCTGATGGCTTGGTAAGTTATTATTAAACTCACAATAATTCTGGTGAAGAGAGAAGCCTGATCTGTTCTTTGATACCATGGAGCTAAAAGATGATAAATTAATCTGTCTTTTATTTTAATGTTATGGAAAACCCAGAAGGCAAAAGAAAATACATGAAAATAGTCAGAGTCTGTAGCATAATATTGATGATGACAGGTTTGTAAGAAATATTGGAAAAACAAGAAACGATCAAAACTATTGCTATTAAAGTAGTAATTCAGTGTTTAATAAACCCATGAACACAAATTATTGGGGAAACATTCTTTCTTGAGCAAGAGCACCTTGGAAAATAGGAAAGCAGTTTGGCAGAAAATAGTTTTAGACCAGCATCCTATAGTATAAACCACAATGAGGGGGAAATGTACATAAAAGGATTATCCATTTTTTTTAATTAGAGGAGAAGAGAAAAAGTACTCCTCACAACTTTGACTCAGAGGCAGGGGAGATAAGGTGGTCTTCTCATGGAGGAGGGAGGATAAAGAATAGCAGTGTCATTGAAAACACAATAGAAATTTTTATTAAAATTTAAAAGTTTTGTGTAAATAAAATCAATGGAGATAGAATAAGAGAAATCATTGTGGAGGAAAACTTTTCAATTATATTTGATCACATCAAGTATAAATGAATTAATTATATCAAGTATAACTGATTAAAGATATAGCAAACTGGCACAAATATATAAGACAAAAGAACCATTCCCCAACAAACAAATAGCTGAAGGATATGAACAGTTTTCACAAAAGGCAATAACCACAGGGAATCATGCTCTACATCATTAACAATAAAAGAAATGCAAATAAAAATCTACTCTGAGATTATATATAACTTATTATGTTATACCTAGCAAATTTGAAAAAATGACCAGACAGAAACAGTGGTGCCACTGCTGTAGGAAAGCACACTAATAAGGTTAGTAGAACTGTGGTTTTTCCCAAACATTCCAGAAAACAATCTGGAATAATGTGAGAAATATCACTAAACTTTTTATTCCACCCCTTTGTTCTATAGATCCCATTGCAGGCTCTATGGTCCATGGGGTCACAAAGAGTTGGATGTGACTGAACAACCAAACAGCAGAGATAACAATATTGGGTGTATTCCCCAAGAAAGTCAAAAACAGAAAGTGTGGTCCAATACAAACTAAAAATATTCATAGAACACTTTTGTCGAAGCAAAGAATTGGAAATAAAGTAGATGCCCACTGATTACAGAACTGTAAACAAAATGACATGAATGTAATGGAATACTGTTATATAAATAAGACATCGCAGACATGAAAATTTTCAGAAAAATGGGAAGATTTTTATGAACTGATGCAGAGTGATATAATCAGTCACATAATGTAGACAACACAGTGTCTACAGTAATGTATTTTTTTTTAAATACACTGAAAGAAAGCTGAAGTGAGAATATTTGTAATTGCCAGTCTTGGTCCTAGAAAATAAATAATGAAGTGTGTCTACCATAGTAAAATGGCAAGGACTAGCAAGAGAGAATGTTGTATACAATGGTAGATTTTTTTTATCATTGTCCTAGGCACAATTGGGGTTACAAGAATAATGAATCTGTGTCTTTGCCAAAAGAGTTTATAATCTAGGATGAGGAATAAGGCAAGTTTTATGCAGACATAAAAAAGAGGGATTCACTTCTGGGGGGAAAGAAAGGATATATATATTCAGAAATGACTGTGATACAAAAATAAAAGGCATCAATAAATCATTTTTTAAAGAAGCGGTGTAAAAAATATAATGAAGAACACATATAACTGCAAAATGAGCTAGTCATACAATAAGAGCAAGTGATAACAGAAAGATAAAGTATTTTAATATTATCTACAAAATGTTCAAATAATCACAGTAATATCTCCTATGAGCTGATGTTTTATAGCAGATTTATAGGCAATAGAAGGGAATAAGGATTTACATAATGCCTACTATATGCCCAACACTGTTCTTTGCACCATACAAATATTATCTCATTTGGTCCTCACAACAACGTTATGAGATAGGTCCTGGTATTTTAGCCATTTTGTATCTGAGGAAAATGAGGCAGACAGAGGACAAGTGACTTGCCCAGTATGGCACAGCTAGTAATCGTCTGAGCCTGGATTTGAATTCAGGTCTAGAATCACATAGTCAGAAAAGGTATGAATGGGTTGTGTAAAGAGACCACAGATTCAAAGGAGTATCTAAGTAATTTAACATCTTATGTATACTTTGAAGTTTTTTTGTTAAGCCTGCAAAAATATCACTTCAATAACTTATATTATCAAATATCAGATGTTTGCTGGACACTTAACAACCATAACATTTACAACTTCATTTTGCCAACTTCTTGAGCACGTGTTGATTTGGCTTCTCATTGTCCCATTTAGTAAACCCATCTTCTCTACAGACTGGAACAAATGAATGCAGGGTGATTTAAAAAAAATTGATTCAGGAACATTTCAAAAGACTGAGGTGAGCTTACAAAGCTATGGCTATATAAGTATACATATGTATATATATATATATTATATATATATATATATAACATATATATATATATATATAATATATATATATATATATATATACATATGTATAGTTTGTCTCAAAAGTCTTACTGCAGTTTTAAGCTTTCATAGCTTTAAGACATTAGAGCAGAACTTTCCCCGGCTTTAACCTTCTAAGTTTTAATAATTTAAAACTGCACTAAGACTTTTGGGACAACTTAATAGAGTAAACAGTTTCCATCGTCTTTTCTAGAAGCCCACAGATATCTATTCATGAATAAGAAAGCTTTAAGTAAAAACAGTGACTAAGAAATTTTGGTGGGTGAAATAATGGATCTGGTATTTTAAAATAATAGCTGAACTCTTGATTTGAGGGAAAAACAATCCTTTACTCTTGCAATAAAATATTATAAATGCCAAGGATTTCAAAGCAAATATATGTATTTTCTTCTGTATGGCCTTTGACAGAAAAGGCTGTTTTGTGGGGATCTAAGCAAAGATAGAAGCAGGGAAACTACAAAGGAAGTAAGACTCATTAGCTTCTGGTGTAAAAAAAGGGGGGAAGGTGTGAAACAGAATGAGCTTGGATGGTGTGAAAATGTATAGAAATAAGCATTAAAAACAAGTATGAGAAGATATGCAGGCACTAGCTTACAAAGAGGTGTGATCTTGACAAAGTGATCGTGAACAAAATGTGTGAAATGGGGTGTAAAATGCATTAAGTATATATTTACAGCTACAATTTAAAAAAAAAACCCTCACTTACCAATATGGATTAAGAGGGCAAGATCTTTAAATATATGGCCCTCCTTGAAAGAAAGGAAATTTCAGCACAGTAGCATAACATTCAATGATAAGCAGATCATTTTACATTTGGTTAACTGGCTGAGAGCCAACACTAAGCTGCCAGGACACAGATTAAGTTTCTTAACACCCTGTTCCAGTTGACTGATCTCTTAGCCAATGGCGGTAGCAAAATGTATTTTATTCTCAAGAGACAGAAATTATGTCTGGGATGGAAGACCTTGCTAAACTCTTAATCTGGAAGGATTGTGTCACTGGCAGAAGAGGAACTGAAAAAAAATATTTGAAAAACTATTTATTTTTGAATCTCCTCTTCCATTTAAAAAAAATCTAATACAGTGATCATATTTTACTTTTAGATCCCTACCAGAAAGATTGTTTTATACTATTTATACCAGAAAATTTCTGATGCATTAACTTAGGAAAATCTGATAAGAAATTGGAACTTTAAGATATTTAGTACGCCTCTTGGTGCCAGTTTTTGTGACCAATGATATATACATTCCCTTTATCTACTTCAATTTCCAGTTCAAGATTGCCAGTACATGGGAAAATTGAGAAAGAGACCTACATGCTAAGGGTTCTTCTATGTCATGCATATTCATAGTCCACCCACTCTGGGATTCTATCTGGCACAAGAATTCTAATAGTGACATTGAGGCATTTTTGTGAAAGATCATGGTTGTCCTCTGTGATATTCACCTCCTCTTAAGGTTAGCCATGTCCCTCAAAAACTGAGAGGCAATGAGTGGCTAGATGCTACATTCAAGTATGGCTCTGCCATTTACTAGCTCCATAACTTTGAGCAAGAGATTCTTTCACATTTCTCATCTGTAAATGGAAATAATGATATCTAGTCCTTCCTAGGAGCAGATCTGGTGGTCTGGGAGGCTGCTGTGGTTTTTAGGCTTCTGGGGTTTGCTTTCTTGCCCTTTGGCTACAGCTGACATTGGTTGCCATGGAATTGGTAGGATTCTTCTCCAAAGAGATCATTCACCTGGATGATAAGGGTGGGGTGGACTGGAAGTATGTCAAAGAAGATATAATAAGAGATCCCTCTCATTTGCTGTGATGGGGGACTATGGGTGTGGAATAGCATTTCACAGCAGGTTTTTTCAATATCTTCATTAGTTTTGTTGAACTTTTTCCCTCTCTTTTTTGTTCTGTATTATAAAGAATCATTCTCTGGACAGAGAAGAGGTAAGAGGTATACTGAAAAATGTACTGATGACAAAAGCCCAATAAATAATTATTTCTAAAAAATACTCCCTCTAAAGCAGTGATTCAGGCCTGGAAGCACTATATAAGATTTGAGGGAGAAGGGGAAGGAATAGGTATTTATCTATTAACTGTGCTAAACAGTTTTCTTTAAACATTATCTCATTTGATCCTCAAAACAACCCTGCAAGGCAGATGTGACTCTTATTTCCAGTTTTTTTTTTTTATTATGGAGAACACTAAGGCAAACAGAGGTTAAGTGACTTGCCTAGGGTCACACAGCTGGCAAGTATCTGAGGCTGGATTTGAACCCAGACCTTTATTTACCTTGCCACCAGCTGCCTCTGAGAAGGAGGATAAAATAAAACTTCCTAAAGCACAGCTCTAACCATCACAATAAACGACATCTAAATTGGGTTCTAAACTTTATAAAGTAAGACACAGCTGTGGTGGGGTGAATAAAAAGCTAGCCTTTAACTTAGCATGGATCTGGGTTCCAGTCCTGCCTGTGAGACATATGGGCTGTGTAACCCAAGGCAAGTCATTAAACCTCTCTGTGCTCCAAGAAACTAAATGGTAAATGTTACTATGAGCTCCTTAAGTGAAGGCAGAGTTGTTGCCTTACATTGTATCCTCTATGCTTAGCACAGTGCCTAGCATACTACAGGTGTTTAATAAATGCTTATTGATTGAATGACAACCTGTATTGGCATAGGAACATAGATTAAAAAAATGTGCAAAGCACATGGCAAGTCCCTACTCAAGGTCCCTGTTGAATGAAGTTCTAACTTTTTCACCTGGCATTCAATACTTTACATCATACTGTACCCCAGCTTAACTTTTCAGTCCTTCTCTTTGTTAACCTCCTACAACCTCCCACCCAAAGTGTACTACTCCATATTCTCCAAATACGTCTGGCCCTATTGAAGCTGTTACTTCAATTTAAGATCTCCCACTCTTTCTCCACCTGTCAAAATTCTACTATTCCTTTGAGGATCAAGGCAAACTCCTTAAGAAATTTCCCTTAATCCCTTCAATCCTATGGAGTTATTTCCTCTGAACCCTTTGTACTTCCCACGATTGTCAGTCATCAGAAGAGAGTGAGGCTGGTGACTATGCACAGCCCTGCCTCACTTAAACCCAAAGCACTTGCAAGTCAAAACATCACCCTCCTGACGTCACTGTCCTCTTCCAGAATGAAGGACAAACCACAAACAACAAATTTCCATTTATTACATGCAACTTTGTTCCCTCATTATTTTTCTATCTTCTTTTATTTTTCCTACTAGATTATAAATTCCTTCAAGCAAAAGTTAGGCTTTCCTCTTTTTTTAATCTTTCCAATAGTACCTACCACAATGTCTTGCACATAATAGTTCAGCTGTCTATCAGTCATGTGAGACTCTTCATGACCCCATTTGGGGTTTCCTTGGCAAAGATCCTGGCGTGGTTTGCTATTTCCTTCTCCAGCTCATTTTACAGATGAGGAAATTGAGGCAAACACGGTTAAGTGACTTGCACAGGGTGACGCAGCTAGTAAGTGTCTGAAGCCAGACTTGAACTCAGGAAGCTGAGTCTTTCTTACTCTAGGTCTATCCACTGCACCACTTAGATGACCTTGTACATAATAGAGGCTCCATAAACTTCCATTAAACTGAATTTACTTAAAGTTCAATTATCTGATTATCCCAACCATTTTGTCAGCTTTTTTTCAAACCACAGCAAAGAATTGGTCCAGAATAAGTCCTTCCTTTTATAAATGTCAAAGAATATTTGGATCATTTCCCCCTAAACATACTGTGATATTGATGCTTGTCTGTCATTGTCTATCTTCAAAGATCTGGTAATATCTTTCCATAATTTATACTGGTTCCCATGAATTCAAAAGAAATTGGTGTCATCTATAAATTTGGGGATTTCACTGTGCATTTCTTTCCCCAAATATTTTATAAAAATGCAAAAGATTTTCTAGCACCAGTTCCTAAAAAAGCCTTAGTGTTCATAATTCTTAAAGAAAAGAAAGCCTTCCTTATCTTAAAATACATTTCCTATACATGAAAAAAAATCCTCTGATTTCATGGCACTTCAGTTTTTTTTTAAACTTTTCTATTTTTATGTTTAATGGCTGCTAATATAGGAACACAGGTTAAGGAAAATTTACCGATGCTATAGATGAGAGCACTAGTTAAAAAAATTTACAGATGAAATTGACGGATTACTGGACCTGGGATCAGGAAGGCCTGAGTTCAAATCTGACCCCCAACTCTTGCTCACTGTGTGACCCTGGACAAGTCACTTAATTTGTCTGCCTCAGTTTCCTAAACTGCAAAATGGGGATAATATTAATACTTATCTCCCAGAGTTGTTGTGAAAATAAAATTAGATGTTTGTAAAGTGTTTTATAAACCTTAAAGTTCTATATAAATGCTAGCTATTGTTATTGCTATTATTGTGACCTATTGAAAGATTATATGAATTATTCCAGCTGTAAAATTCTTTCTATTATTCTTGGTTTTCCCTTATTCAGAGCTTATGTGCTCAGAGAAATGAAGATTACTGAAGGCTGACATTGATTTAATTACAAATTCAAATGTTCAAAGTAAGGTAATTTTTAAATTTAAGTGTAGATTTCATTACCTAAATGAGTTAGCCTAGACCTCTAAATTTGTACATTCTAATTAGTAAAAAAATGAATAATCCAATTTGCATGGTACATAGAGACTAGGCTGGGGAGGCAGGGTATATTAGTAGATGTTTAACACCTAGTTCTCCAATAAAAAAAATACTGTTCATGACACACTTTTAAGTTTGATCTGCATGACTATAATATCTTCTCTATCACTTTCTTAATTCTTGACAATCAACAAAGCAATAAATCAAGCCCTGATTAATGGTATTTGATGATTTCCAAGATATAAGTGCTCCCCCTAAAAAATTTATAATCAGCTCAGAAGCCTGTGTGAGCTGTCTCTAGCACCATTAACCCTGGGGAGACGGGGGAAGGGAGCGGGGGAGATGTAGGAATAGAAGGTCAGGCTGGAAACACACTTTAATAAAATATTACAGAGAACTTTACATGTCAAGTGGAAGAGTATGGACTTTATAATGGAGCAAATCCTAATTAGCAAAAAGATAATTTCCTTCTATCCTTAACTCTGAAATAAAATCAAATTAGGTGTTTATTTCAGTTTCAAAATTTTGAAAGAAACTCAAATTATATGCTTCACATCAAGTTACTTTTTTTAAAAAAGTAACAAATAAATAGCCAACGAGCTTAGAAATCCCAGGAGGTCTGGGCAGTTCTTAGGAATCATGCCCTTGGGGTTCTCAGAGATGGATAGGGCTGTGACTTCTCCAATGGATCACACGACATTTCTCCTTGGACTCTTTTCTTATAGGAACCCTCCTCCTCAATACCCAGGTCATCTGACCCCTCAGGCCTCGCTTCTCTCCTGGTAGAACCAAGTCATTTTCGTAACATCCTTCTCATTTCTTTTCTCTGTAATTCTTGGCCCTCTCTTGTCTGGTTTCTCTTAGTTAAAGGACTGCAAATAAGCCAGGCTGGCGAATTTCCTCTCCACCCCCCATACAGTGAATGAGAGAAAATAAAACATTCACATGGGTTTGGGAATGAGAGCAGTAGGTCAAACCCTGGTCACCCCCTTTGGATACATGTAATTTTCCTGATGTGTCTGGGAAAGAGCTATGTCAGAGAAAGCCAAGAAGAAAGGGACAGGGAGCAGGCCTATGGCACCGGAAACAAGGCAGCCACAGACCAGGCCCTACTCTCCCCTCCCCTTCCCCAACCCGCCAGCCCCAGAGTTCCCAGCCCCAAGGGTCATTGGATTCTAAAGAACCATAAAGCACATGGTGTGCAATGCAGAAAGGCATGCCGATGAAGTCTTCTCAGGGCTGTTTTACAGCTGTTTTTATGTGAATGTGTGGGATCCAGAGAGAATGAATGAAGTACTCATCCCAAGCACACGGGCTAAGGTCTGTCAAAAGTGAACACCCTGTTACAGTTAAGCCTGGGATCAGAACTCTCCCATAACTGCAGGACAGACTCTTTTGAGATCAGTGAGTTATTAGCCAATGTGGTAAGTGGGAACTAATGAACAGAACAAGGTTCTAGGGTCAGTTCTGCCATCGCAGATATCTAGTTGTAAACAAATCTGTCTTGTCAAGTTTTGTTGTTCAAATAGCCACAAACATAATAAGCTTTTACAGAAACCTTTACTAAAATAATACAAAACTCTGGACAATTCTCGTTTTCCCTAGATCATATGTGTGAGGGCTGGAGAGCTAATCTTCATTCACTGAATCAATTACCAATTAAATTTTTGGTCTCTCTAATGCTCATTCCTCCTAACTGTGACTTCCATACAGCTGCTAGAGGTGCAAATGCCAGGTGTGAGGAAAGGAAAATAAAGTACCCTGCATCAAAAAATACCCGAAGAAGGAATGCAAACAAATGTGTTAACACTCGCTGACGCTGAAGTAGGTGACCCAAACCAGAAACGTTATTGCTCTGAAAAAGCATTACACAGTGATGGAATCAATTAACATAGCCCTGTTTCACCTTTACAAATTGTCTCTAAGAGAGTCTATCTTTCACTTCTCTGGGACTCAGATATTGAAGAAGGTTGATTTTTTTTTTCTTTCCCACCGATATTATCTTTCATTAGTGTTGTCTTGTGGGAAGAACCAAATTACCCCAAGCTAAAAAAAATGCTGAGATATTTTTAAACTTTCCATTATTTTTTTTGAAAGTCATCATTGACTCACATGTACAAAATATTTATAGCAACTCTTTTTGTGGTGGCAAAGAATTGGACATTGAAGGCATACCCATCAACTAAGGGATGGCTGAACAAATTGTACTATATAAATGTAACAGAATACTATTGTTCTATAAGAAATGATGAACAGGCAGCCTTCAGAAAAACCAGGAATGACTTACATGAACTGATGTTGAATGAAGTGAACAGAAGGAGGAGAACACTGTACACAGTTACAGCAACTTTGTGTGATGATGAACTTAGAGATTTTGATCTTCTCAGGCAATTTCAAAAGGCTCGTGATGGAAAAGGCTATCCACATCCTGAGAAACAACTCTGGAGTCTGAATGCAGATCGAAGCATACTGTTTTCACATTTTTGGGGTTTTTTCTTTTTCATGTTTTGTCCCTTTTGTTCTGATTCTTCTTTCACCGTGTGACTAATGTGGAAATACATTTAACATGATTGTACATGTTTAACCTATATCAAATTACTTGCTGTCTTGGGGAGGGGAGAAAAAGGAGAGAGGGAGAAAAATTTGGAACTCAAAATCTTACAAAACTTGATGTTAAAAAATATCTTTACATGTAATTGGAAAGAAAATAAAATATTAAGTGCAAAAAAAGAGTGAAAAGAGGTCAGCTGATGAATACCACAAAAAATGGAATCATGAGAGTTTTTTGTCACGTTTAATTGCAGTAGAGTTTTCTCTTTTAATGGAAATTGAAACCTTCAAAGTTGAAGCATCAATGACACAAAAGTACGAAATTGGTCATATAACTAGAACGAGAGACATCCAGAAAAATAGGCTTGATAGGACAATGGCATTCTCACAGATATTAGAGCAAAACACACAGAAAGGGTTCTGCACAGAGATCTTCCAACAGAGAGGTGGATATAGGAGTGAATTACATAGAGGGATTGAGATCTGCATTAGCGGAGGAGCTGCATCACACCAAAACTATGGATCCCACAAAGCATCAACCTGATCTTAGTGCACACAACTTTCTGCTAATTCATCCAATCATTGACCCTGGCTCTGGTCCTTAATCCACTGTAAAAGCAAGCAAGGAGGGCCTGTTATCACAGTTTCTTTGATCAGCTTTTCTGAAAGAAAAGAGAACTTTTGAGGGGTCAATAATCACTTTAATCAAGCACATATATATATCATTCACTTAGTTCAGAGGGAAAAGTCAGCACCCTGAAATTCAGAGAAAATACAGAGAAATCAAAATCAACACACATGGCTTTCAACTATTTTGATATAAGCAATACATGCATCATAGATGAACAGACAGATACAACTGTCTGACCATTACATACATATATAGTTACCAGAAAGAGAAGCACCAATAAAAGCTGGGGGACTCTTTAGAGGCTGCCCAGAGTCTGACCTGCCCAGACAAACACTTCCAAAGAGTAAGTCCCAAAGTGAAACCTCACCTCAGAGTATTTATACATTTTTTTCAGAGCAACCAGGGGTAAGTGACTTGCCCAGAGTCACACAGTGTCTAAAGCTAAAGTTGAACTCAGTTCTTTCTGACTCCAGGCCCAGCCCTCTGTCCACTGTCCCACCAATAGCTAGTATTTATATAGTACTTTAAGATTTGAAAAATACTTTACAAATATTATCTCAATGACCCTCACAAAAATTCTGTAAGGCGGGTGCTATTTTCATTCTCTTTTTACATATGAGAGAACTAAGGCAGACAGCAGCTAAGTGACTTGACCAGGGTCACATGGTTATCAAGTCTCTAAGATCAGATTTGAATTTAGGTGTTCTTGAACCCAAGTTCAATTTGCCACCTAGGTGTTAGCCTCTCTTGTTTTCTCATTCTCTCCCTTCTCCTTCCAAATGTCTTTCTTCTTCTTATCCTCCTCTTCACTCAAATACTTTTTCTCACATTCCCATATATCTTCTCTCTTTTCTTCCTTCAATTTCCATTCATGTGAACTTGTGACAGGAACACATTCCTAAGACTTCTGGTGATGATGGCGATAATAAAGTAGCCAGCATTTCCATGGTGCCTACTATGTGTCAGGTACTATGCTGACATTTCAGCCTCACAACAATCCTGGGAGGAAGGATTTTTTCATTTTGCAGTTTATGAAACTGAGGCAAACAAAGGTTAAGTGACTTGCCCAATGTCACACATCTAGGAAATATCTGAGGCTGGATTTAAATTTAGATCCTCTGACTCCAGGTCTAGAACTCTATCCATTATGCTACCTACATGCCAAAACTAACCTTTCTTACTTGAGTAAAGCAAAAAGATATTCCCAACTTAACTTTTAAGCAACTGTAAATCTCGCAATCTTTGCATATATATCTCCTACTGAAACTTGTTATGTTGCTCCCCAACCATCTGCATTCCATGCTCTTATACTCCAACCATAACCTCCAGCCTGTTTTCCCCTAACAGTAAATTTCTTGAGGACAGGGGCTCTCTGGCTTTTTATACTTATATTCTCAATGTTTGGCATATGTTAATTATTGTTTAGTTCTTTATCAGTTATGTCCAACTCTTCATGACCCCATGTGGGATTTTCTTGGCAAAGATACTAAAGTGGTTTCACATTTCCTTCTCCAGTTCATTTTACAGATGAGGAAATTGAGGGAAATAAGGTTAAGTAATTGCCCAGGGTCACACAAATAGGAAGTATCTGCGGCCAAATTTCAACTCAGGAAGATCAAGCTTCCTAACTCCAGGCTCAGTGCTCTATCCACTGTAGCACTTAGTTGTATATGATAAGTACTTAATAAATAATTTTTCGTTCATTCTTTAATTCAAATAGCATAAATTAGATCCTGAACTAAAACTATTTAATAAGCATCTTTATTTATTTTGTTCAGTAAATTCGAAGTCAGCTTCACCCTGGATATGTTTTTGTTGATTCATAAGTGTGTGTAACATTCTTGAAAAATACTGTCTTTAAATTTCAATATTCTTGCAACCTATCAATATGCTCTGTTTTTAAAAAATATCAATCAACAAGAATATATTACCTGTTTATTGTATATCAGGCACAGCACTAAGTTCTGAGGATACAAATACAAAAAGGTAAACAGTTCTGGTCCTCAAAGAGCATATGTTCTAATGAGAAATAATATGTAAATATCTTGGTACAAACAAATAGATAGATGGTCACCTTAGAGGGTTACCATGGAATGGTACATTAAAGATCACCACCAGTAGGTACCACTGGGAAGTCTGAGAAAGGTTTCCTGAAGAAGGTGGCATTTGAGCTGAGTCTTTAAGGGATTCTGAGATGTAGACAAGAAGAGAAGAATGGAGAAAAGCCAGTGCAAAGGCACAAAATAGATATGTGCACTGTGTGTGTGTGTGTGTGTGTGTGTGTGTGTGTGTGTGTGTAGAAAGGCAAGTGGGTCAGTAGAGCTAGATTATTGAGTGCATGCCAAGGAATATATAACATGTAAGATGATAGAAAAATAGAAATTAGATGAATAGTAAGAAGCTTTAAATGCTAAACAAAGGATTTTGTACTTTATCCTAGAGATAACAGTCAGCACTGGAATTTATTGAGTAGAGAGAGTGATAGTATCAGATACGTGCTTTAGGAAAATCACTTTGGCAGCTGAGTGGAAAATGAGGGTGGATTAGAGTAGGGAAAGACTTGAATCAGGGAGATCAATTAGAAAATTATTTTCTTAGTCTAGTCAAGAGGTGATGAGGAACTGAATTCTGGTGGAGGCTGTGAGAGTGGAGAAAAGGAAAACCTTATGACATATGTTATGATGAAAGAAACAATAAGATTATGCAACTGACTGTGCATGTGGGGTGAGTGAGAGTAAGGAGTAAAGGATGAAATTAAGGTTATAGACTCAGGTGATTGGAAGAACATCAGTACTTGATGACAGCAGGAAAGTTCACCAGATTAACAAAAAAAAATGAGTTCCATTTTGGACATAGTAAGAGATGCTGAAAATATAACCAACTGAAATCTTCAATAAGTGGATGATCAGTGACTTCAATAAGTGATGCTCAGGAGAGAAACTATGGTTAGATATATAGATCTAGGAATCATTAGCATAGATATGATCTTTAAACTAGTGGAAACTGGTGAGATCACTTAATGAGGAAAATATGGAGAGAAAAGAGAGGCAGCATTTTGAAGCACACCCTCAGTACCAGTGACAAGGATGAAGACCCAAGATGTGAGATTGAAGAGACAAGTGGACAGGCAGGAAAAGAACTGAGAGAGAGCAATAAAACATAAAAACCTAGAGAATGGAGTGCATACAGGAGGAAAAGGCTGAGTCAAATATAATCAAATTCTTTTTTAATAGTATTTAATTTTTCCCAATTACATGTAAAGATAATTTTTAACATTCAAATTTTTTTTAAATATTGAGTTCCAAATTTCCTCTATCACTCTCCAGTTCCCTCCCAGAAATGTTAAGAATTTTAAATAGGTTATATATTTGCAATCACATAAAATATATTTCCATCTTAATCATACTGTGAAAGAAGAAAAAAACTATGGAAAAAATAAAGAAAGTGAAAATTGTGTGCTTTGATCTGCATTCTGGTTCCATCAATCCTTTCTCTAGATATGGACAGCATTTTCCTTCATGAATTTTGTGAAAATGTCTTGGATTATTCTATTACTGAGAAGAGCAAATTCATAGTTATCATTGCACAGTGTTGTTGATACTGTGTACAATGTTGTGTGTGTGTGTTTGTGTGTCTGTGTGTGTGTGTAGACAAATTCTTTAGAGGGGTCAGGAAGGACACGGATTGAGAAAAGACATATTTGGCAATTAAGAGATCTTGTAAAAATATTTTTTGTAATGCCATGGCCCTCTGTCACCTATTACGATTAGTCACAGAGTAGTAGGATACCAGAGGAAAGAAAAATACTGATTTTAGTATAGCTGAGCAAACTGACATGTGCTTTTATGTTTTGGAAGAAAGACAAAGAAAGTCTTATGATAGTTATCATTGTGGAGTCATCATACCGAAACCAACCACATAGGCTATATCCATATTATATTTGAAAAAGAAATGAAAGAACAAAAATATTTGACTTTATAGAGAGTGGCATCTAATAAAGGTTTATAATGAGGGCACCAACCTGGAAGTGAGAGAAAGCTCTGTACCCTATTTTTATTCATAGCATTGCACATAATAGACAGCTAATAAAAGTACCGACTATGATATTTATGAGTAGGGTAACCCTGGGTAAATTACCTAACCTCTCATTACTCTTGATAACTCTAAGACTGAATTTCAGAAAAAAATACTCAAATGCATTGGCAGAGGGAAATTCCCTCATTTGAGAGTTCTAATGAAACCATCGGTCAAGTCCCTACCTACCTACTTGTTATCTGTATTTGTACTTCATTTGGTAATTCAGTTTCACAGACTTTTACTAACCATGTAGTAGTTGGTTATAACCCTAACCCTATTGGTTTGAGGTCAACTCTCTATTCACTACCACAGTCTGTCTCTGAGTGTGCAGATATGCTGTTCAAATACCAAGAAAATCTCTAACGTCTTGAGTTTTGTTCCACAACCACCTCAACCACAAATCTATTTTCACATAGTTTATGATTTATCAAAAATCAGTATTTGTTAATAATGATGGGGAGAAGGAACATGAAATATGGGATTCTCTTTCAGTGTCAATGAGCAAAGGACATAATGCCTTATATTGGAATAGTATGTTGTATTTCCAAAGCTTTTCCACATCTCTGATTCCATTGATTTTAGTAACAATCCTATGATACAGGAAAAGTCCATGTTCTCATCCTCAATTTGCAGATAAGGAGACTGAAACTCCAAGAGGTTAAATGATGCACCCAGAGGTACATAGCATGTAAGTGGCAGACTTGGAACTAGAACTCATGTTTTCTGACTCTTGGACTTGGGCTCTTTGCATTAGAATATGCTACCTCCAATAAAGTCTTATTCCAAAGAATCTCAGAGTGGGAAGGTGGTTTGAGCATTTATTGCTTGTTTCATTTCTTTTTCCACTTAGTTCAATGAGAAATATTTTCTTGACTAAATAAAAGGGATAATGTTGGGAAAGAAAGAAGGACTAGGATGGAGGAAAAATAAACATGCTCTGTTTATCTTGTTTGGTTATAAATTCTTCCCTTATCCATAGATCTGACAGATAAACTATTATTCCATGCTCTCTTAATTTGCTTCTGCTATCACCCTTTATGTATAAATCAGGCACACATTTTGACCATATCTTGGTATAAGACGTGAGATGCTGGTCTATACTTAGTTTCTGCCATACTATTTTCCAGTTTTTCCAGAAGGTTTTGTCAAATGGGTTTTTGTTCCAAAAGTTTGGATCTCTGGGTTTATCATATGGTAGATCATTGTGGTCATTTATCAGGCTGTTTTTCACTTTCATTCTTTTTGTTTTGTTTTGTTTGAGTCTTCTTGTACAGAATTACTAATATGGAAGTGTTTTACATGATTGCACATATATAACTTGTATTGAATTGCTTACTACCTCAGGAGAAGTCGGGGGAGAGGGAGGGATGGATAGAATTTGGAACTCAAAACTCAAAAAAAAAGTGTTAAAAATGTTTTAACATGTCATTGAAGGAAAAAATAAAATGCAATAACAAAAAAGAAATAAAAGATAGCCTTTCTGAAAGAGGAAAGTAAAATTGTGAGAGAAGAGAGCTTCAAGTATAGCATTAGATGTGACTGAATGTGTATTGTGTATTTTTAACACCAAATGCTCACTTTAGCCTCCTCTCTTTACTCATCATGGAAGAAGAAGAAGAAGAAGAAGAAGAAGAAGAAGAAGAAGAAGAAGAAGAAGAAGAAGAAGAAGAAGAAGAGGAAGAGGAAGAGGAAGAGGAAGAAGAAGAAAAAGAGGAGAAGGAGAAGGAAAAGGATGAGAACAAGAAGAAGAAGGAGGAGGAGAAGAAGAAGAAGGAAGAGAAGAAGAAGAAGAAGAAGAAGAGATTGTAAATTCCATTGGACTGTAAGCTCCTTCAAATCAAGGACCATCTCTAGCCTCTTTCTGTTTACCCAACGTTTAGCACAGTGCCTGGCATATAGTAAGCACTTAATAAATGTTTATTGATTGATTGATGTCTAAAATCAAAAACAGGACTAGAGTGGCATCAACATTTGTAGTGGCTGGAAAAAGAGACTGAAGTGCCCAAAAGAGATTTCATTTTCAGTAGACAGGAACATTTGCCTACTTCTTACTTACTTGTGAGGCTGATAGGGTAAGTGTTAGAGTTAAAGTCAGGAAACCTGAGTGTAAATACTGTTTCTAATACTACATGTGTGACCATAAATGAGCTACTTAAACTCTCTTAACCTCAGTTTCTTCATCTTTAAAATGGGGAAAATATAAGTTGTTATCTCCTTTATATGTGATGTTAATGATTAATTTTGCCACTCTCAGAACAGTGATCTAAAAGCCATCCTCTAACTGATTTCATTAGGTTGCCTCTCTTGCATTGTCATATTTTGATATGCCCAGATTTCCATACATTTGGAATCTTTTGGATGTGAGTATTCCTCTATCAATGCATATCACAATCATCCATGCCTGCCAATCTTGTGAGATTTTCATTTATTTCTTCCCAAAACTTCATGGTAAGAGATAAATTCAGTGTGCCAGAGGCCTTCCCTAAGTTTTCCTGACATCTAAAAGATGAGTGAAGTATGCAGATTATTCTTTTTTCCCCTACTCTGTGACAGAGCTATCTTCCTTTTCTGCCATTCATTTCTTTGACTCAGATTACTTCTCCTGAAAAATATCTTCATTTGCAGTCTGACAGAGATCCATTCATCTCTGGGTGATCTCCAACTTCAGTCCTTCAGACATGATAATATTCCATAACTCACAGTTGTAACCATGATACTGGAAGAATATAGCCATCCAGAAGAACAGCCATTGTTTCAGAAAGAAGCTTGGCATCATTAAAAGAATGTTACAGTCTCTCAGAGGCAGTACAGCACACTCTCTCCATCCTATTCAATTCTCACAGCTCCTTGCCCATTTGCAGTGTCTGTTCAAGACAGTCACATTAATGGATGAACTCTATAGGTTGTCTATCCACCTGCATATCTGTTCAACAATTGTGGTAATTACAAAAACAAAAATCCCACCACACTCTTAACAACATTAGTTTCAGTTCCTGATTTACTTAGGTTAAAGCAAAACAGTGTTCTATATATAAAAACCTAAATGTACTTAAATGGACTATTTTCCCAAAGGACACTCTTTAAGGGAGTCAAAACTGCTTTTGCTGGTATGAAAATGTAAGATAGTCTGAGACAATGAAAAAGGACAAGAGGAACATGAAGTGACGAAAACAAAATGTTTTTAAATGTTGGGGAGAAAACAGCTGGTCAATCCTTTTTTCTCCTGAGGGATTTGAATATTTTTAACTCAAGGAATGAGTGAAGGTCTCTTTTTCTTGGACTAAATTCAGTTTCATTTGAACCAATCTTTTTTCTGTTCCTTTTAAATTTATTTCTCTAATTAGCTTTGCTTAATTACAAAGATAATGTGAAAACCATTGACCTAGATCTATCTCTCTAACATAAATTACAGAAGCACTTAGTCCTGGGACCATAGTATAGTAGCAACTTCATTTCTCCACCATATCTCTAAATCTACTTTCCTGACTTTACTTCTTACCTCTATCCTCATGCTTGTGGTCCATTCCTGTCTGTTCATAGTGGGATCAGTCTTACTTTTGACTTCCTTGAATTTCATAAAAAATCAATAACCAAGTTGAATATGGTGGTGCATGCATGTAATTCCACCTACCTGGGAAGCTAAAGTTTAAGAGTTCTGAGCAGCAATAAACTGTGACTGAGCTAAGTCCAACATTAATATAGTGAGCCTGGGAGTTGGAGAGGAAGGAGTGGAATTAGACCACTGCATTACAGTTTAAGAGAACTTACTTTAAATAAAAAAGGAAGGAAGGAACAAAGAAAGTGAGGGAAAGAAGTGAGGGAGAGAATTGTAAAAGAGAGGAGAGGAGAGATGAATAAACAGCTTTCCTTTAGTCTGGATTATATTCTGAATGTCCAATAGCTTCCACACCTACTGCGCACTGAAAGTTAAACCTGGTAAAACTTTATCAGTCACTAAAACTGAAGTTGGCTTCAGTTAATTCCTTTCCATTTCCAGATAGGTAAAAAGAGTATACCCATCTATCTGCTACAATAATGTGTCTCCCTTGTACTACATGAGATCATTAGGTAATTAAGACTATAGATCTAGAACTAGCCAGCATTTGATATACCTTCTAATTCAAGTCCTTCCCTTTCTTTCTTTTTATTTTATTTGTTTTCAGTCTTCTACAATCATTTCCATATATATTTCCTTTCTATAGGAGGAAACTGAGGTCTGTAATCACACAGATTGTGTGACAGGTAGAATACAAACCCCAAATCTCTGACTCCAAACCAATAAGCACAACACAAAGGATTACTGAAGAGAAGAAGTAGTTTAATTTTATTTCTCTTCCACCACTTAACCAGCTGTCTTTAGTCAATCAGTCACTAAGTTTTTATATTTAAATAGTTGATTGATTTTCTTTAGACCTGAATAGAATTTTCCTATTTTTCCAACATTGTATTTACTGGCCTTGCTGCTTTATACACATTTCACCTTTGGGTTCATTCTCTTTTCTTCTGATTTTCAGTATCTTTGTGAGTTTAAACACTGTAGAAAACTGCTATTTGCCTCATAATGGCTTGTTCAGAGCTTTTGTGGAGGCTAATGACATAATGATAATGTTCTCAGACCTATATTTTCTACTTGATAAACTAGCAATTAGACGATTAGAGCATCTTTTTAGAAACCCACATTAAGTATATAATACACCAGGAAACCAGGCCATTATATAATTATAGAGGCAGAAGAAATGATTTGCATGACTGTAAACTATCTGAGTTCCCACTGCTCATGCTTAGAACAGGATTTTTTTTTAAGACTATATATGTATTTGAAATTAAAGACACTTTAATGAAGGTGACAGATGAGACAATATTTTCACTCAGATCTAAGTGTTCAACCTATCATAATCATCTGAAATAGTTTTAAAACTTTTCTTTCTTTAAGAAAAGGTGACCCTCGTGAAATCTATCGAACATAACGTTCTGGACAAACTTTAACAAAAACATCTGAAAGCAGTGATCAAATATTTTCTGAGTGTTTCCATCAGTAAAGCACTCTATCGATAATTAACTGTGCCAATTATTTCAGCTCTGATGAAGACCATTTTTGCAGAAGTCTCTTCCTATATCACAGGATACTAAAGACAAGTGGCATTCAAATAATGTTTGAAAGTTTGCAAAGCACTCCACATACATTGTCTCATTTGATCTCACAACCATCTCAGATAAAGACTGAAAGTATCACGATCCCTACTTATTACGAGGAAACTGAGATTCAGAAGTTCAATGACTTTCAGAGTCACATAGAAGAACAAGGGTTTAAACCAGGATTTTCCTGCCTTTCTTTCTAGCATTTTATCATCTACTTTGTCAGATGTTCTCTTCTTAGGATAATGAATGAGAAAGAACTGGGAAATTATAAATTACCATAAACATGCAAAGTATTGTTATTGTATATCTTCAAATGGAATTTAACCTATATGTTTCTGTTTCCTTTAAATCTTATCCAATACCCATCAACAACAGGGTGACCAGTTCTTCAGAAGAGAAGAAAATTAAAATAACCTCCAAAAGTTCAGATTAGGATGAGGGAAAACCCAAATCCTGATTTTAAAAAGAATTTCATTTTCTTCCTTAAAAAAATACAATTTGTTATCTTTTATAAGTGTACGTTTAGTTCAGATACATTTGTTGTTCAACTGTTTTCAGTTGTGTCCAATTCTTTGTGAACCCATTAGGAGGTTTTTGAGGGGTTTTTTGACAGATATTGGAGAGTTTTGCCATTTCCTTTTCCAGTTCATTTTACTGGTGAAGAAACACAGGCAAATAGGGTTAAATGACTTCCCCAGGATCATACAGGTAGTAGAAGTGTCTGAGGCCAGATTTGAACTCATGAAGATGGGTCTTTCTGACTCCAGGTCCAACATTCTATCTACTGCACCTTCTAGCTGCCTGCCTACTCTTCCCCCACAAGTTCAGATACATAGTTTCTTTTAAATACATGAAAGAAGGTAACACTTGAAAAGCTTTAAAAGGATGTCTTAATTACCCTCACAAGACAAACTCATTATCTCAGGTTGAAGGCACAGGTTAGACAGACACATAATTTTGCCTAAAAGACAAAAGGGCCAAGATTAAAGTGTGACAAGGTAGAAATCATAACTGAGAGGTGAGAGTGGGAGTGGGTGGAAAGCACCAGGGTGGAGTCAGCAGCAGCCATGCTAGGACGATTTTACTAATTCACACCTAAAGGGCTTCAAAGAGTGGAAGTGGCATGCTCACCTCAAACTCAACTACAAACATTAAGTGTCTTCAGTTCGCTATTCTATTTTCTGGACAGACTTAGGTTTCTACTTTAGTAAAAAGGCAAGCAATACATCTAATTTTAAGTCTTAATAACAATTCCCTTTGTGAGAAGCTATCCCTCACAGTGAAGATTGATCTTACTACGTGGGACTTCAGGAAAACTTTTCTGGTGACCAATAGGTACTATTCACAATTCTAGTAGTTGATTTCTCCCTTACCCTTAGTCCCTGCCATTAAATTGCATGATATCACCTAATCCCAGAAATTTTGTTTCCTAGAACAATGTCTTTCATTGGATGAAGTAGGAGAAAATGTCTAGACTGGACATCATTGAATATATTCCCTTATAAACTCCTTGGTAGCAGGAATTATGCTTGAACTTCTACCAGTCAGACAATAAACATTTACTAAGCATCTACTATACGCCAGACACTGTGCTGGGGATACAAAGAAATGAAGAAAAAAATGTATCTATTCTTAAGGAACTTACTTTCTACAACACTTCACCTATGCCTGGCAAATAATTGGTCCTTCAGCTTTGTTTTTTAAGTTATTGAACTGAATTGAACTTATCTAGAAGTACTGGATTATACCACTAATAAAAGTTAGCATTTATATGGTGCTTTAAGGTTTGCGAAGCACTTTACATATGCTATCTCATT
Organism: Potorous gilbertii; assembly: GCA_028658325.1. Lineage (NCBI taxonomy): Eukaryota > Metazoa > Chordata > Mammalia > Diprotodontia > Potoroidae > Potorous > Potorous gilbertii. Next base: position 206,228,449 of record CM053771.1, on the reverse strand, counting down.
TGATTCTCATGGAAGCTATTATCTTCATTTTACAGATGAAGGAACTGAGACTGGCACAGGTTGAATGACTTGCCCAGGGTATCTCAACTAGTTAAAGTCTGAGGCAGGTTTTGAATTCAGACTGCTTGACTCCAAGTTAAGGATATCATACTTCAGTACCTAGCTGCCTAGTACCATGTCTATCACAAAATGGTTGTGTAGGCTTAAACAAATCATAAACTGTGGGCTGGAGTTCCTGCATGTGTAAAATAAGGAACTAGATGATCTCCAAGGTTCCTTGTAGCTCTGAAATTCTATGAGTCTGAGTTTCATTGTCAGAACCCCTTCAACCACTCTGATACTGAGATATGAGTTCTACAGGGTGTCTCTAAATTACCACCTAGCTCGCCTTTTTTTTCTTTTCATTCAATGATTTCGTCAGTTTCTATGGATTCAATCGGCATCACTTTGCAAAGGACTCCAAATCTATATCAGGCCCTAACCTTTCTCCTGAACTCTATTACAAGCTTACTAACTAGCAACTGGATATTTCCTCTTAGATATTCCAAAAGCATTTTGACATGCCCAAAACAGGACTCCTCATATTTGCCCTGATCTCATCCCTCCTCTCAGTTTCCTCATTTCTATCAATGGCACCACCATCATTCTTCTCATCTACATTCTTACCCTTAAAGTTGTCCCTCATTCTTACATTTTCTTCAGTATAGCCAATCATTTTTTTTGTTATACTTTCATATCACCCATTTTTTCTCTTTCCTCTTCACTCACACAGACTCACTGTAGGACTTTCATCACCTCTGGTCTGGACTACTACATTAGTTTCCCTGCTTCCAGTTTCTCCCTTCTCTGATTCATCCTCTATGTAATTACTAAGTTAATGTTCCTAAAAATCAGATCTGACCATGTCAGCTCCTACTCAGAAATCTTTAACGTTATCTCATTGACTCTATGAGAAACTATAAACTCTTTGGCCTGGCATTAAAAACATCCCACCAACTTTTTGGAGGGAATATGAAATAATACTTCCTACTACCAAAAATATAAAATGATTATTTCATATTATTCCCCAACATGTACTCCCCATGTCAGGCAAATTGTCCTTTTGACTGTTCCCCATGAATGATATTCCATTGCACAGGCCTCCATGACTCTGCAGAATGATTCCCCTTTTCTGGAAGACAGTCTTCTCTCACACCTCCCTTCGAAAGTGTTCAGGTGACACTTCCTACACTTAGTGTTTCACATCTGTCTCTGTATGGCTAGGCCCCAGAATAGTGTCTGGCATGTAGCAGGTACTTGGTGCATGTTTAGTGATTGACTGATCATTTTTTCTTCAATTCAATTCAGTATTTCCAATCTGGACTTGTTTTCCCCTCAGAAGCAAGGGAAAAAGGAAGGGAGGGAGAAGAGGAGGAAGAGAAGGGGAGACAGAGGAAAGGAAGAAAGCAAGGGAAATATGAAGGGAAGAAGGGAGGAAGAGAGGAAGAAAGAAGGAGGGAGGGAGAAAGGAAGGAAGGAGGGAGAAAGGAAAGGAAGGAAAGAAGGAAAAAAGAAGGGAGAAAGGAAGAGAAAATAAGGAAGGAAGGGAGAAAGGAAGGAAGAAAGGAAGGAAGGAAGGAAGGAAGGAAGGAAGGAAGGAAGGAAGGGAGGGAGGGAGGAAGGAAAGAAGGAAGAAACCAAGTATTTATTAAGTATATCCCAAGTTGCAGGCACTGTGCTAGATGCTTTAAAAATACGTGTATTCTCTCCTCCGTGTCCAGTAATGGGCTTAGGGTAGACATTCAATCACTTATACCATTTCAGCACAGAACTCATAAGCTCAAGTAACCCAACAGTCTCAGACTCTCTGATAGCAAGAATTCTAGACCTTTATCACTTTGCTCATTTATTCTGTTTATTTTCATGAATTCCTGAAGAAAAACAACTTGAATTCCCTGACTCCTTCACCAAGCTCCCACTACTCTGATGCCAATGTTATCAGGTACTAGAGAAGTGGTTCCAAGTAGATTTCTGTGGGAAAAAGCAAAGTTGTGCTGAAGAATACAAATCATCCAAATTTCTGAATTCTATACCTGAAAGGAAAATCTGTAGCACTTTCCATTTGGATTTCTCCTTCCTCTTGGCTTGCACATGAGGAGTTTCAAAGCATGGTAACTGTATTTACAGATGCCTATAGTCCTGAAATGCTTCAGAAAAAAAAATGTCCTAGTATTGAAGCCAACAATTCATTGTGGGTTGCCATTTTGACATTTGCTTCCTGTTGCTATTTTTCACTTTAAAAAAAAAACTTAGTGATGTTGTAGAAATAGGGCAGATGTGTGTTAGAATCTTTACTATTTTCATGATAAGAGAGACAGAGACAGAGAGGTGCTATTTTTTAAAATTATGTATGTAAGGAAAATTATAGTCTAAGACAAATATTGGGGGGGATTCAATTATTAATTCCTTGAAAAGTTCATCACTCAAAGAAAAAAACATTTTAAATGGTTTCTGATTATATTTCAAGTTGGTGCCCTATACCTGAAACCAGCAAAAGGCCTGACCAATATATTACTAACTGAGCAAATAATAACTCCCACCTCATTTTAGGGTTCAGTTCTATCCTTCTAAACAAAAAGTGATGCTAAAATTGGTGGAAAATACAGCTACTCATCATTATATGTATTTTAAATTCTTCTATTGAATGATTTTTACCATTTATTTAAGATATTTTAAAATATTTTACATTTGCAAATATGTATGCTTTTATCTACAATATCTAGAGGAAATATAGTCTAGAGCGGAAAGAGCTCAGGATATTGAGTCAAAATTCCTGGTTCTGATACTTCCTGTGTAACTTTGGACACATAATTTAATAAGTGACACATATATGCATGTGTATTTCTATATATACATATGGATATATCATCTTAAAGTTTATAATAGTACTTTACATACTTTATCTCATTTGAGCCTTAGCTTGTGAGGCCAGTATGATTTTCCCTTTTTTACAGACAAAGAAACAGGCTCAAAAGGGTGAAATAACTTAGCAATGTTAACATAGTTATGAACCCATGTCTTCCTGATTCCAAATCCAGAATACCACTACTCAATGTCATATCTCTAAAAAAATTATGGGAATATGTGGCATATTAGGTCCTAGAGGAGCTCAGTTTCCCCATAGACACCCCAGTAAATGTATAAGATGAAAAAAATAATAAAACAGGTCAAGGAGAGAGAGTCTAAAGTCATAAGACTACCTGATGAAGAAAATAAAAATAAAATGCCTTGATAACTTGATAATCATCATTTCAAGAAGTCACAACTGAAAACAGTACATATATATTAGAAACATAAGTGAATGTGAAAATATCAAGAATCCACCTAAAAGAAACATCAAAATTAAAATTCCTGGGAATATCATACCAAAATCCTAAGTTTCCCCCACACATCAAAAAAGAGTTCATGTACCAAAGAGAGGGTATTACACAACACTTTGAAGTTTTTACTTTAAAAGAGAGAAGAGTTTGGAATAAGACATTAGAGAGGGTCAAAGGTAAAAAGTTATAATCAAGAGTAACCTATCTGACAAAACTCAGTCTAATTCTAGAGGGGGGAAACCATTAGTGAAATAGAGGACTTCTAAGAAATCTTAACTAAAAGTCAAGAACTAAATATAAGATATGAAGTAAAAACAAAAGAAACAATTAAAACAAAGATGTGTGTGTGTATCTGTGTGTGTGTGTGTGTGTATGATGAATTGGAAGGGACTGTATAATAATGAACTGCTTATATTCTAATGGGAAAACAAAGCAGTGATCTTTCATAACTCTAATGTTTTCAAGGGACATAAAGTTAAATAAGACAGAGATCTATGAATGTTTTTATTTTGTCTTTATAGTGTTCAAAGAAGAAAATGAGAATGAAAGAGGAATATGATAGAAATAGAGAAAGAAGGAGAAGTTGCTGGCTATCTCACAGAATAGGTTTACATGAGAAATAAGAGTATTAAAACACAGAGAAAGGCATGAAGAGAACTAGCATCACATGAATTTTATTTTCATCTGAACCAAAGGAGAGTTGAACACATTCACATAAATGCAGAAAGAGTGTTGTACAGAAATATATTAAAATAGACAGGAAAATAGTGGGGAGAGGGAGAAGGTTAAGAAAAAAAAGATATGATAGGTAAAGAAGTAGTAAGAAGTGAAACAAACTCCAACATCAGAGGATGGGGTATAGAAGACAAACAAAAAGAAATAGAAATCTGAGATCAGGAGCAGGACAAGAGGAGAAACAAGACCAACGGAGAGGAAATGGATTGCTCTAATTATAGAACACTTAGATTAAGTGACTCCTTGTCATAATCTTCTTCTTTGTAAAGGTTGGAGTGGGGAAAGTTAGAGAGAAGAAAAATTATAAAAAGATAAGATGGAGAGAAATAAGTAATTAATCATCATAATTGTAAGTGTTAATTGAATGAACTCTCATAAAAGGATGACTGGATTAGAAAACAGACTACAACAATATTTCTTACAAGAAGAGTACCTGAAACATAAAAATTCACACAGAGTTAAACTAAGGGTCTAAAGCAAACTTTGTATCATGATTTCAGACAAGTCAATAGTAAAAGAAAATACACACACACACAAAAAAAAACCGTAGGAAACTACATTTAAAAAACCATAAACAACAAATTAATATAGTACTTAATGTAAATATATGAAATGGCATAACTAAATAAATCAAATTACAAAAGAAAATTACAAAATTATAACAGTCAAAAACCCCAATGTACCCCTTTCAGACTTCAACAAATATAAGAGATAAACAAAAAAAAAAGTTAAGGATCTGAATAGAACTTTAGGGGGGAGAAATAGAGATGATAGGCACCTGTTTTTTAAAGTATGGTAACAGAAAAGAGTTTACATATTCCTCAGTTGTGAATGGCACTTTTACAAATATTGACCGTATATAAACTATAAAAACCTCACAAATTGAAAAAAAAGTAGAAATTTGAAAACATCATTTACTGAACATAATGCAATAAAAATTACGTTAAAAAGAGAGGTCTTTGAAGAAAGGATTAAAAATTAATTGGAGGCTAATTGAATCCTAGGCAAACAATGAAACAAATGACAAATAATAGAAACAATAGAAAATGTCATCAAAGAAAATGACAATAAGACAATATACCAAACTTTTAGCATCCTGCAAAAGGCAGTCCTTAAAGAACTTTCTATCTCTACATGCTTTGATCAACAAGAGAAAGAAGGAATAGATCATTAAATTGAAAATGTAGTTTAAAAACTTAGAAAATTGGGGGCAGCTAGGTGGCACAATGAATAGAGCACCAGTCCTGGAGTCAGGAGGACCTGGGTTCAAATTCAGTCTGAGATACTTGACACTTACTGTGTTACCATGGGCAAGTCACTTAACCCCAATTGCTTTGTCTTCCCCCCCAAAAAAACCAAACAGTGGCATTCCAGTATACATATGAACCACTCAAAACATTTGGATGAGTAAGTAGATGAAATGGATTTCTATTTATAAAGATGCTCATATTTCTATACTGCTTTACTGTTTTCACAATAATGCTATGAGGTAGATACCACATGTGTTTTATCTACATTTTACAGATCAGAAAAATAAGCACAGGAGCACAGCTAGTATGCATCAAGAAATTAACCTAATTCAATGACTTTGATGCTTCTTTGTTTAAAAAAAAACATTTAAATCAAAAGCTAAAATCTTGTCATAGTATCACCCCTACTCCTATTTTGACACTTGAACAGATCCATGACTTTGTTGATGTTTATACTCCTTCCTCTAGAGCAGAGTACAATCCATCTGTGCCTTGGGTTCAAATTCTATCTTTTATGATTACTATCTGTGGAATGTTGGACAAGTCGCTTATTCTCCCTGGGTCTCAGTTTTGCTCATCTGTAAAATAGAAAGATTGAATTTGATAGCTCCTTCAATCTCTAGATCAGGGGTGAAGAATGTGTGGCCTTGCGGCAGTTTTTTGACTGAGTTCAAGTTTTACAGAACAAATCCTTTTAGTAATGGAATTTGTTTTGTGAAGTTTGGATTCAGTCAAAGGGCTGCACTTGAGGACCTAGAGGGCCACATGTAGCTTAGAGGCCTCAAATTTCCTACACCTGCTCTAGATTTATGATCCTATGATCTTATGCTTCTTTTCCTATTCGAGTCTTAACAATGCCCTTCCAGAAACCTGGAGGAGCTACCCTTTCTTTGCTTTTTTCATGGTTTGTGTGTTCCAATGGAGGAAGAAAGGCAACATGACATAACAGATAGAGACTTGGTCTTGGACCTAAGAAAAACTGGTTTCAAGCCCATCTCTGTCTCTGGGCAAATAATTTAACCACTTAGTATTCTGGACATTAGTATTGCAAGACTATAAGTTACAAAGAAGGTACTAGTACGGATTGGTGGAGGGATTTGCCTCACCTAAGAATTAAAACTAATGATGATAAACATTATATAGTGCTTTATAGTTTGCAAAGTACTTTCCAACTATTAGCTCTTTTGATCCAGCAACCACGGAAGATAGGTACTATTGTTATCCATTTTACAGGTGAAGAAACTGAGGAAAATAGTTATTTACCCAGGATCACACAGCTAATGTGTCTGAGGGAAGATTATAACTCAAGTCTTCCTGGCTCCAATTCCAATAGTCTATTCACTGTGCCACCCAGCTGCTATAAAAAATGAAATCATTGATCCAATGCTTCTCCCTATCCATGGGGATATATAACTTACTGGCAGAGGAAAATTATAAATATATTGGTTCTTATTTTTCTCATTTGACCAGCCCACCTTATTTTCTGATCCTACTCCCAACTTGTAAAAAATAAATAAGAATATTGATGATTGTGATGACTGGTTTCTAGGGGTTACTTCTGGCTGTAAATCCTCAAGATTATCTGATTTCTTTTTTGCCTCACATTTTTTCTTTGCATTTCATCTTAGCATCAGTGCCTCACTAGATATCCCTGAAGCAAAGGTATTTCAACCATGTTGACATAGCACTAAGAATAGTTCAAGTTGATTCTCATGGAAAACTTCAGGGCAAGATTTTGGAAAGAACCTATCTATCATCAAAAAAAACAGGGCTCTAATATAGACCCTCCTGCCCAGTTGTACTAAGGGTGTTGAGGATCTTGTTCAGATGAAAACTGAGGGAGCCCTACTTTCAAATGCAGGTAAGAGACCTGATGACCAAAATCATCTCCCAGAGAGCATTCACAAGTCTACCAAACAAACCAAACTTATAAGGCTTACCAAGTACTTGCCATGTGGTTTCCATTATTTAAATACTTCAAGAAGGTATGGAGGATCCTGATTTTTCAAAGAAGATCCAAACTTCTTTTTCCATTTCATTCCTCCTTGAATTCATCTTTCTCCCCTAGATCTCCTTTTTCTCCCTACTTTGCCTTCCTTCCACCTCACTTTACCCTCCTGTTTCCCATCCATCTTGTATTCCCTCTCTCATTTACAATTTTTAACCACAATCAAGGAGGGAAAAAATAGTTAACCTTTGGAGCAGAAACATAACCACCATTGTCAATAGCTTTAATAATGTCATGACTTTTTCTGCCAGTACACAGTTAGCTACAGAGAGTGAGTCAAAGCAGGATTCATCAAAGCCTCTGGAATGGTGCTAGGAAGTTCCAGTATACTATAGTTTCAGAGTTATATGTATCAAAAGAAGAGAGATCAAGAAAACTAAGAGAGGCTTCATCATGGCAGAATAGCATTGCTCAGATCTGGTTTATGGGGATGGTTTTGTCTGTATATTTGCATTTGTGTTCCTCTGTGTTGTGTAGACTAGGGAAGAGTGCAGAAGCTTTATGTTCTGGGCTTTGCTGTTAGCTATTTGAAGTCTTTCTCGGACTCAGAAAACATCGAAGGATTAGATAATGATGACTCTGTATCACTTAGTTAATAACAACTGTGTCCTTGATAACAATTTCCTAGCCTTTCTCTATTTTCTCAGACACAGATGGCTGGTCAGATGTTATGGAACTTTTGTACTCAGAGGTCACAGGACTTTATGACCTGGAACCTGAAATGTCTCAGAAAATCTTGAGAAGATTATTAGTAGTAAATGAGTTTCCATACATATTTTAGTGCTTGAGCAAACAAATATCTTTCTTCACTTTAGTCTTAAATTTTCTCTTCCTAAGGATATAATATGAAATAAAGGAGAAGTTAGGCTTTGAAATATTTCTATTTTTGAAATCCTAATACAAAAAAGATAATTTATAAGTTAGATAAGATGCGTATCAATTTCTCAAAATTCAAACCAAAAGAAAAGAAAATGTACTCAGGACAACAAAGCAGCCGAGACACCATCTGCAATCTAACAACATGGCAGACCCAACAGCAACTCCAAAGCAACCAACAGAACCACCTTTGTCATTTGCCAAGAGAGCAGCTGCAGTCTAAAGAAGAATACCTTCCATATGTTGGCATCTCTACTTAAAGAGTAAAAGTGTTGCATACAATAGCTCATGCACCTGCAGTGCCCCTGACATCATCAAAATAAATACTATTAAAGCACATAGAAAACATATGCAAATGTTCACATGTGCATGTGCACATGCACACACACACACACACACACACACACATTACAGAAATAGATTGGAAAATGAGCTGGATGCCCTCAGATCAAGCTGTGTATTTCATGGAAAACAAACCAAAAAAAAAAAAAATGGAATTCTAGCTGTATTGGATGTCTATTGCAGAGTGACATTTTTCTCACCTTGAAATAAGCTAATGGAATCACTGGCAGCCCAGCTTCTAACCAAGAATAAAAGTGAGAGATTAATTTAGATCCTTGTGCCCACCAGAAGTGAAGGTGCTGCAGGGATTTTCAATTACATGCATGCAGATTTGGGATTGTGTTTGGGTGTCACTTTGCTGCCAGTATCCAAGTGTGAGCTGTGTAACACTCTTCTGTCATAGAGCTCATGTGAGAAAACTATTCTGTTGTTGAAGAAATGGCACACATCTTGGAGACCTTCCCAGTCATACAAAAGGGCATAATTTCCACATTATCACTAGGCATACCCTCTGTGGTGATAATTCTGTGATCACTTCATGTGCAAATTATATATACAGTTGACTAATGAATGGCTCATGGGCTCCTTTTTTGGTGGTAGTAATGTTTGGGAAAGTGAAATCAAATTTATTTGGCCGTGTTTACAATGTGACCCCTAGAGTGTACATAGTAATCAAATTAAGCTGTTGTGGGGTTAGAAAGTAGATGGACTGCAGTTATTTAGAATAACAGGAAATTTGCAAAGAGTGAGGTTTTTATCTTATTTAACAGATGAATGACAAATTAGAATTTTTGTTTTAGGTAACAGATATACTTCAAACTTACTAGTTCTCGTTAATTGTATTGTAAATGTCTTAGTACTTCTAGAAATGCTCAGAATTGAGGGATGCATTTTATTTTCATTGCCTGTTTCAGAAATGCAGTTTTCCAAGAGCAAAAAGATGAGCTTTTAAAAAATCACTCAAGTTGTTGTTTATTATTACGCTGCTTGAGGAGAAAAAGCTTTAGAGTTTTTTATTGCATTCAGCCATTTTAAAAAATCTAGTCAAGCTATATTTGTATATGCTGCCTTAAGGTAAATATACATTATGAAAGTAAAATTGAGATAATAAATATGTAACTCAAAGCTTTAAAATTTCCTTTACCCAGAATTATTTAGCTGTCTTGGGCTTTAGTTTATTGATTTCTATTTTATGACTTGATATGACATCCTTAATAAAGAATTTATTTTGTCTTTTCTTGAAAGTCACTAGGGAAAAAGAGTAAACTAATTCTTTGCTATAGTTTATGTTTCATCATTACTAAGTATAGATTACATATTTGACCTCTTTCCTTCTCCAGTTTGGTTATGTTTTATTGCTAGACTTCTAAAAGGAACGGCCTACATTTGCTTTAAGGCCCTAGGATTCCCAAAAAAGCATATTCTCCTCACACAAATGATCCATTGGGGGATGGGGGGTGTGGAGCAAAGATGGGGGAGTAACAGCACACACTTTCTAGAGCGCTCCCACCAAGTCCAGCCAAATATCTGTAAAAAGTGACTCTAAAAAAATTCTGGAACTGCAGAACCCATAGAATTATGGAGTGAAGCAGATCTCCAGCCCAACACAGCCTGGAAAGTCTCCAGGAAGCGTCTATTTTGCTACAGTTGGGGCAACACACAGTCCAGCGTGGACTGAGCCAGCACAGACAGGACCTGAGCAGGCCCTGGGAAAACTGAATCTTTCTCAACTATGGCAGGTTCCAGACTTCAGGACTCCAAAACACTGAGGAAAAGTTGGAAAGTCAGTGGGAAAAGTCTGTGGGACCAGTACAGGACAGTGGAGTGGTCTGGCCCCAACCCCTGTGGAACAGAGGGGGGAGGGGCAAAGGGTTTATGGAACACTAGGCCCACAGATTGTGGGGGGATCAAGCTGCTGACAGTACACCCCCAAAACCTCACTGGAAGCAAAGAATTACCTTGACAAAGAACTTAACAGTCCAGCAAAAAGTTGGAAAAGTGAGAAAAAACTGGAAAAAGAATAAAACTATAGAATCTTATTTTGGTGACAATGAGGATCAAAGTATGCAAACAGAAGAAAACAAGGTCAATGTTCCTCCATCAAAAGCATCCAAGAAAAATATGAATTGATCTCAGTCCATGGAAGAGCTCAAAAAGGATTTTGAAAATCAAGTAAGAGAAGTAGAGCAAAAATTGGGAAGAGAAATGAGAGTGATGTAAGAAAATCATGAAAAATGAGTCAATTGCTTGCTAAAGGAGACACAAAAATTGCTGAAAAAATAACATTTTAAAAAACAGACTTACCCAAATGGCAAAGGAAATCCAAAAAGCCAATGAGGAGAAGAATGTCCTAAAAAGCAGAATTTGCCAGATGCAAAAAGAGATCTGAAAGCTCACTGAAGAAAATAATTCCTTAAAGATTAGGAAGTTAATGACTTCATGAAAAATCAAGAAATTATAAAACAAAACCAAAGGAATGAAAAAATAGAAGACCATGTGAAATATCTCAGTGGAAAAACAAATGACCTGGAAAATAGATCCAGAAGAGACAATTTAAAAATTATGGGCTGCCTGAAAGCCAGGATTAAAAAAAGAGGCTAGACATCATCTTGTATGAAATTATCAAGAAAAATTGTCCTGATATTCTAGAACCAGAGGGCAAAATAAGTATTCAAGGAATCCACCAATCACCACCTGAAAGAGATCTGAAAAAAAAAAACTCCTAAGAATATTGTAGCCAAATTCCAGAGTTCCCAAGTAAAGGATAAAATATTGCAAGCAGCTAGAAAGAAACAATTCCAGTATTATGGAAATACAAATCAGAATAACACAAGATCTAGCAGCTTCTACATTAAGGGATTGAAGGGCTTGGAATATGATATTTCAGAAGTCAAAGGAGCTAGGATTAAAACCAAGAATCACCTACCCAGAAAAACTGAGCATAATACTTCAGGGGAAAAAATGGTCATTCAATGAAATAGAGGACTTCCAAGAATTCATGATGAAAAAACCAGAGCTGAATAGAAAATCTGAATTTCAAACACAAGAATCAAGGGAAGCATGAAAAGGTAAACAGGGAAGAGACATCATAAGGGACTTACCAAAGTTGTACTGTTTACATTCCTACATGGAAAGATAACATTTGTACCTCTTGAAATTTTTCTCAGTATTTACTTATTTGGAGGGATTATAATATACATATAGACAGAGGGCACAGAGTGAGTTGAATAGGAAGGGATGATATCTAAAATAAACTAAGGAGTGAGAGAGGAATATATTGGGAGGATAAAGGGAGAAATGGAATGGGGCAAATTATCTCTCATAAAAGAGGCAAGTAAAAGCTTTTTCATTGGAGGGAACAAGATAGGAGGTGAGAGAGAAAAAGTGAAGCTTACTCTCTTCACATTTGGCTTAAAGAGGGAATAACATGCGCACTTAATGTGATACAAAAATCAATCTTACACTACAGGAAAGTAGGGGAGAAGGGGATAAGTGGGGTGTGGGGGGATGATAGACAGGAAGGCAAATTGGAGGAGGCAGTAATTAGAAGTAAACACTTTGGGGGAGGGACAGGGTCAAAAGAGAGAATAGAATAAATGGGGGACAGGATAGGATGGAGACAAATAGTCTTTCACAATATGAATTTTATGGAAGTCTTTTGCATAACTACACATGTATAACCTATCTTGAATTGCTTGCTTCCTCAGTGGGAATGGGTGGGTAGGGAGGAAGGGAGAGAAGTTGGAACTCAAAGTTTTAAAAACTAATGTTAAAAATTATTTTTATATACAACTGGGAAATAAGAAATACAGGTAATGGGATATAGAAATCTATCTTCTCTACAAGAAAATAGAGGAGATGGGGACAAGGGAAAGGAGGGGTGTGATGGAAGGGAGGGTAGATTGGGAGAAGGGGTAATCAGAATGCACAATGTCTTGGGGTGGGGGAGGGGAGAGATGGGGAGATAAATTTGGAACTCAAAATCTTGTGAAAACTAAAAATAAATTACCTAATTTTAAAAAATGATCGATGTGATGTTTGCCTTCAGTTCTAGAGTTTTTACCTTTTGATACTGTATAAACTCCACTAGTTAATGAACCCCAATTCAAGGAACAGAGTCTACTTATCTTACCCAGGTCCCTGAGCCAGCTTGGCCCTATGCATTCAGATATTTCCAATTTTTTCACTCCAAACCTTATTTAAATTCTCTTATTTGAATGCTTTCACTATTCACTGTCACTCTGATCTGGTATCCTCCTCTGTCTTACTCTTTTCTCTGTCCTGTCTCTATGTACTAGAGATCATATGAGAATGTTTTCCAAGGCTCACTTACAAGGGAAATGAGAATATATAAATTCAGAAATAATGCACGAGATAATTTTGCTTCTGTAATCGGGAATCTGTGATTTCATCTTTGTTCATACAGATTGGTAATTTGTCTATAACCTTTACATGAACCTAATTCATTCTCATTCGGAGCCTGGACTACTATGCATTATGGAAGACTGCCTCTCTGACAATTAAACATGCAAAGAAAAGAAAGCCACTTAATAATACTATGTAGCACTTGGAATTCCTTTGATATTCTGACTAGATACAGTTTCACAAGTCTAAACTTAAGTATCCTCTTTCTGCCTAGGTTCAGAGATACTGATCTCCCCTGTGGACTCCATTGAAGAATGTTATTTTTGTACCAGAACATCCCCAGACTGTTTGGGGATTTTCTTACTCAGTTCTCTGTATCAATTGATCTCATTATTCTATTATAAAATTGCAGATTTACTGTCACCCAAAAAATGAAACTTCTCCATTTTATAAGGGAATGGGACAGAATTGGTGGCTTCCTCATTCCTATGTAATGTCTGAGATAAGTAATTCCGTCCTTCCTTCTTCCCTTCTGTGTGTGTGTGTGTGTTCATTCTTCATTGCCAAAGAAGACCATGCCATCAGAGAAATGATGACATGACTTGCACTTGACTTTGTTTTGAGTGAGGGAGGGTTGCGCAGGTCACCAGCCTCACTTCTCCTCCAGAGCCATCTGAATCCAGGGACCAGATATTCATCCAGATGACTAGAGATGACCCAGGATGAGGCAATTGGTGTTAAGTGACTTGCCCAAGGTCACACAGCTGGTGATTGTCAAGTGTTTGAGGTGAGATTTGAACTCAGGTCCTCCTGACTCCTGCACTATCCACTGCACCACCTAGCTGCCCCCTTCCCTTCTCTAGGAACAAGGGAAATACAATGCAACACAATATAAGTAGACATACTTTATACTTAGGTCATACTTTAGATTTACAGTGCAAACACACACACTCCACCATAGACACAAAAATAAACCCATTACAAACTGTTTCTCCTTCACCACCTACTTTCTACTTAATCATTAAGGTCTGCTTCTGTTTTCACCATTCTGTTAAAAAAAAAAAGGCAGTCTCATTAGTTATTAGTCACCCACCAACTCTACTGCTCTTTTCTCATTCCTCTTTTCTCTTGTCTTCTCTCCAGCATCTATCAATGTTTATACTACTCTCTCTTCCAAATCCTCCCGTGATCTCTATGACATCCCATCCCACTTTGATTCTGGTCATTTATTCTTTGTCTCATTCAATAGTTGTTTCTTCTCCTTCCCATTCCTAACTTCTGCCATTGTTTACTTAAATTCTATCCATGATTCAGACTTCCTATCTCCTCTGTTCATTTTTTTAATTATCCAACTAGGAAAAGAAATGGCATAATTAAAAAACACAAATAAAAACATTATAAAATAGGAAACTAAACTTCAAAACACTGAAAGTTTTAGACATAAGACCCTGTTTGTTGATTTTTTTTCATTTTTGTTCATGGAATTATTAGAAGTAAAAAATATAGCTTATTGAGAAAAGCCAATGCGTATCAAATAGCGTCTTCTATTTTGAGATAAAGAAGAGCTTTTAGGGAGAAAGATCTGATTTTTAATACTGAGACAGAAAATGAAGAGACAGTGATAAAGAATAAAAATATCTAAATACTTAAAACATAATTGGGCAGATTCATCCTTCTAGCTTATCAATGGGAGACAATGAGCAATGCAAGGAAGAAATATCTCTATCTTCCAGTTACTGTCAAGTAATCCCACAGGAGTTTTTAACTTGGAGTCTATGACCTTGTTTAATTTTATTAAAATATTTTATTAACTATATTTCAATATAATTTGTTTCCTTTGTAATGCTATATATCAAAGGCTCCATGTTTTCCAAAGGGTTCCATGACTTAGAACCCCCACTTCAGAAGCAAGTACTCCAGTAACCTAGTTCCTGACGTAGAAGTCAGAGAGAGAAAAAAATTAAGAAGTAAATGTTTATTCTTTGGTGAAGCAAACATGGAAAATGCGTCTATGAATATCTGAGGAAACAAGTTGTTTAATGTAGGAAGTCAGAGTAGATTTGATGTTATTAAGGTCATATTTCCTAAATTAACTATGAGAAAGCAAATCATATCATTTGGCATAATTTATGAGTGCATATAAGATCCTGAAATGGTTTTTAATATTACAGATTGAAAAGAAAACACTGAGGTATACAGAAGCTAACGATTCTCTAGCTATTGAAAGTCATTATAAACACTTCTCCCCTATGTTTTTTCTCTTCATTTCACTTCCCATATTTGCAAAAGTATATATAATTTGTATAGGTATAGATCATTAATCATTAGTGATTAGTAATAAGGACATGACCCTAGAGAGATGGACTGAACACTTCCATGGTTTTCTCAACAGATCATCATCAATTTGATGCTGAAGCCACTGACCATTTACCTGAGATTGAAGTCAATCCCTCCTTAGCTGAACTGAAGAAGAGGTTTTGAAGACCATTAGGCTCCTTTCATGTGGCAAAGCACCTGGTGCTGATTTTATTCCAGTTGAGATTTACAAGGTGGGGAGGACCATTGCTCATGCAAAAGCTGACTGAAATATTCCAGGTTATATAGCAAGAGGAGGTTATTCCCCAGGAGTTCAAGAATGCCTCCATTGCCCATCTCTATGAAGGTAAAGGGAATAGATTGTCCTGCGACAATCACAGTGGGGCCTCTCTCTTAGTCATTGCTGGAAAGATTCTTGCTAGGGTCCTCTTTAATAGGCTGATCCTTCACCTGGAAGATAGTCATATACCTTAGAGCTAGCGTGACTTCAGAAAGGTCCAAGGAACAGTTAATACGATGTTTGCTACCCAACAACTCCAGGAGAAATGCCAGGAGAAGAACATAGGTCTGTATACAACATTTGTAGGTCTGACCAAGGCCTTTGACACTGTTAGTCATGAGGGCTTACGGAAAATTACGTCAAAATTTGGTTGCCCAGAGAAGATCATCAGCATTGTACGTCAATTTCATGATGGCATTTTTGTCTGGGTTCTGGATAATGGACAATGCTCTTGTAACTTCTCAGTCACCAATGGAGTGAAACGGAACTGGGTACTTGTTCCCATGCTTTTCAGCATGATGTTTCTAGTCATGCTTCCGGTCAAATGCTTTCAATGTATTTTTCGTTTTTTTTAATATAATTTATTTATTTAACTTTTTACATTCATTTTCACAAAATTTTGGGTTCCACATTTTCTCCCCATTTGTCCCCTCCCACCACCACAATACACTGAGCATTCCAATTTCCCCTATCACCAATCTGCCCTCTTTTCTATCATCCCTCCCTTCTCTTGTCCCCATCTTCTCTTTTATCCTGTATGGCCAGATAACTTTCTATTCACCATTACATGTATTTCTTATTTCCTAGCAGAAAAAACATTACTCAACAGTTGTTCCTAAAACTTTGAGTTCCAACTTTTCCCCATACCTCTCTCCCCACCCATTACCATTGGGAAGGCAGGCAATTCAATACAGCCCATATCTGTGTAGTTTTGCAAATGACTTCGATAATAGTCATGTTGTGCAAGACTAATTATATTTCCCTCCATCTTATCCTGCCCCTCATTGTTTCTATTCTCTCTTTTGATCCTGTCCCTCCCCAAGTGTTGACTTCAAATTGCTCCCTCCTCCCATTGTGCTCCCTTCCATCATCCCCCCCACCCTGCTTATCTCCTTCTCCCCCACTTTCCTGTATTGTAAGGTAGGTTTTCATACCAAAATGAGTGTGCATTTTATTCCTTCTTTTAGTCGAATGTGATAAGAGTAAATTTCATGTTTTTTTCTCAGCTCTCCTCTTTGTCCCTCCACTAAAAAGTCTCCTGCTTGCCTCTTCAATGAGAGATAATTTGCTCCATTCCATTTCACCCTCTCTCCTCCCAATACATTTTTCTTATATATCTACCTTAATTTTTTAAAGATATAATCCCATCCTACTCAATTCACTCTGTGCTGTCTCTGTGTGTGTGCGCGCACACGTGTGTGTGTATGTGTGTGTGTATGTGTGTGTGTAATCCCACCAACTACCCAGATACTGAAAAGTTTCAAGAGTAACAAATACTGTCTTTCCATGAAGGAATGTAAACAGTTCAACTTTGGTAAGTCCCTGATTTCTCTTTGCTGTTTACTTTTTCATGCTTCTTCTCATTCTTGTGTTTGAAGTCAAATTTTCTTTTCAGTTCTGGTCTTTTCATCAAGAATGCTTGAAAGTCCTCTATTTCATTGAAAGACCATATTTTCCCTGAAGTATTATACTCAGTTTTGTTGGGTAGGTGATTCTTGGTTTTAGTCCTAGTTCCTTTGACTTCTGGAATATCCTATTCCACGCCCTTGGGTGGAATGTAGAATGCTGCTAGATCTTGTGTTATCCTGATTGTATTTCCACAATATTGGAATTGTTTCTTTCTAGCTGCTTGCAATGTTTTCTTCTTGACCTGGGAACTCTGGAATTTGGCCACAATGTTCCTAGGAGTTTCTCTTTTTGGATCTCTTT
>CM053771.1:206160826-206210489 GCA_028658325.1 Potorous gilbertii | reverse complement strand
ATGGGTGGGGAGGGAGGGATGGGGAGAAGCTGGAACTTAAAGTTTTAGGACCAGCTGTTGAGTATTGTTCTTGCTACTAGGAAATAAGAAATACAGGTAATGGGGAATAGAAAGTTATCTGGCCCTACAGGACAAAAGAGAAGATGGGGTAAGGGAAGGGAGGGATGATAGAAGAGAGGGCAGATTGGTGATATGGGTAATTAAAATGTTCAATGTATTGGGGAAGGGGGAGGGGACAAATGGGGAAAAAATTTTGGAACCCCAAATCTTGTGAAAATGAATGTAAAAAGTTAAATAAATTTATTTAAAAATAAAAAAAATAACACAATTATGATGTCGATACCTAAACTGGAAAAACAAAAACAGAGAAAGAAAACTATAGAATAATTTCCCTAATGAATATTGATGCAACAACTATTTTCAAAACTAAACTAAATACTAGCAAGAAGATTACAGCAATGAATCAGAAAAATCAAAGACTATGACCTGGTGAGATTTATACCAAGAATGTAGGGTTGGTTTAGTATTAGGAAAACTATCAGAGTAATTGATTGTATCAATAACAAAAAGAAAATCATATGATTATCTCAATAAATGCAGAAAAAACTTTTGACAACATGCAGTACTCTTTCCTATTAAAGAACATTAGAAAGCATAAGAATAAATGCAGTTATCCTTAAAATAAGTAATATCTGTCAAAAACCATAAGCAAACATTATCTATAATGGAGATAAGCTGAAAACCTTCTCAATAATAATTATCCTTGCTTCATCCTAATCTTATTGGGTACTTACTGTACTAGATATGCTAGCTATAGCAGTAAGACAAGAAAAAAAGAAATTGAAGGAATTAGAATAGGAAATGAGGAAACAAAACTGTCATTCTTTGTAGATGCTATGATAGTATACTTGGAGAGAAAGTCAACTAAATCAACTAAAGAAAATCAACTAAAAAGCTAGCTGAAATAATTAACAACTTCAGCAAAGTTGCAGGATATAAGATAAACCCACATAAATCATCTTTTCCATATATTACCAATAAAGTCAAGCACCAAGAGATAGAGAAATTCATAACTGCAAGCAATATAAAATACTTAGGAGTTTACGTGTCAAATAAATCTAGGAACCCTATCAACACAATTACAAAACACTTTTCATATGAAGTCAGGTCTAAAGAACTGTAAATATATTATTTCCTCATTTATTGTATTGGCCAAGCCAATACAATAAAAATGACCATTCTACCTAAATTGATCTAATTATTCAGTGTTATATCAATCAAAAATTATTTTATAGAGCTAGAAAAACAATAATAAAACTCATCTGGAAGAACAAAAGATCAAGAATATGAAGGCAATCAATGAAAAAAATATGAAGAAATGTGGTCTAGCAGTACCAGCTCCCAAATTGAATTACAAAGCAATTATCATTAAGATAATCTGGTGCTAAAAAATAGTGTTGAATCAGTAGAAGAAATTAGATACATGATACACAGTAGTAAATAACCATAGGAATCTAATGTTTGATAAACCCAAACCCAGCTGTGGGGACAAAAACTGACTATTTGACAAAAATTGCTGGGATAATTGGAATGTCATTTGGCAGAAACTAGGTAGAGACCAACATCTCACACATCATATATCAAGATAAGCTCAAAATGGACACATGATTTAGACATAAACAATGATACCTTAAGCATGGAGGAGAGTATGGAATAGTTTACCTGCCAGATCTATGAATAAGGGAAGAATTTGTGACTAAACAAGAGATATAGAGTATCATGTAATATAAAATGGATCATTCTGGTTACATTAAAGTAAGAAGCAGGGGGTTTTATGTTTGTTTGTTTTTACAAACAAAATCAATGCAGCCAAGATTAGAATGAAAGTTTGAAAAGTGGAGGAAATTTTTACAGCAAGTTTCTCTGATAAAGTCCTCACTTCCCAAATATATAGAGAACTGAGCTAAATTTATAAGAATACAAGTGCTTCCCAATTTATAAATGGCAAAAGATGTGGCAGTTTTCAGATGAAAAAAATCAAAGCTATCTGTAGTTTTAAGAAAAAATACTCTACTTCACTATTGAGTAGAGAGATGCAAATTAAAAGAACTCAGATTGGCTAATACAACAGAAAAGGAAAATAACAAACGTTGGAGGGGATGTGGGAAAATTGGGACCCTAATGCAGTGTTGGTGAAGTTGCAAACTGATCCAACCATTCTAGAGAGCATCTTGGAATGATGCCCAAATGGCTACAAAACTGTGTATACCCTTTGACCACAAATATTACTACTAGATCTGTATTCTAAACAATTTTTTTTTTTAAAAAAAGACAAGACCCTTCTATGTACAAAATTACTCATAGCAGCTATTTTTGTGGTGACAGAATTGGAAATTGAGAAGATACCTGTCATTTGGGGTATGACTAAACAAGTTATGGTATGTGATTGTGATAGTATACTATTGTGCTATAAGAAATGATAAAAACTGGATGCTTTCAGAAAAACCTGGAAAAAATACAAAGTGAAGTGAACAGAATCAAAAGTACACTGTATATAGTAACAGTAATGTTGTATTGATAATCAACTGTAAATGATTTAGCTATTCTCAGCAATACAAATGATCCAAGACAATCCCAAAGTACTCCTGATGAAAAATGCTACTCGCCTCCAAAGAAAGAAGTGATGGATTCTGAATGAAGATCAAAGCATTTTTTTTGTTTATTATTTGATGGGGTTGAGTTTGTGTTTTGGGGTTTTGGGTTTTTTTGTCTTTGTTTTCTTTCACAACATGACCGACATGGAAATACGTTTTCTATGACTCCACAGGTATAATCTATATCAATTTCCTTGCCTTCTGAGCTGAAGAAAGTAGAGGGAAGAAAGAACAGAATTTGGAACTCAGTTTTTTTAACTGTAAAATTTTGTTCAAGTAATTGGAAAAATAAAATATTTTTAAAAAAATAACAAAGAAATCAGGTGTCAGGTGACACAGTTAGATGTTCTTATCAGTTTCTGTCGATACTAGAGACAATTAATGTGAGTATATATGAACCAGCATCAGAGATGGCTATTATAATGTTGACCCAATATAAATTGGTCATGTTTTTTAACCTCGTTAAGAGGAGTTGTTGCATAATAGGAACCCAATATCTCTGCTACAGTGCTCTTACCAAATTATATGAAGGACAGTATCCCTCCAGAATCTGGGACCCCTCTCTCAATTGGCCTGTTGCATGATTTTATATGTCCCCTCCACTTTCACAGGGGCACACAGAAAATATACCTAGGCTTTGCCTTCTTAGGAGTGTTGGGTTAAGATCCTTGCTCTTCTAGCTGTTTATCTATGCATACCAAAAAGGAATTGCTTAACTTATCTGAATTGGTCAAATAGTCACAGGTAATGGCCCCAAAGAACTGATCCTAAAGTAAGTTAATTAAATTCTTATCTGGGAGTGGAAACACAAGGAGGAAAATATGTTTGTTTGTTGTGTTTTCAGGGACAGAGTGAAGAGAATGATAGAAGCTGAATAAAATATGATCCCTGTTACTTTAATAATTTCTTATGTGATATGGTTCCAGACTTCTTAACCATTTTGTTATTTCTAGACCAGTGTTTCTGAACTTTCTCATCTTCATTTCTCACCTAGCTATACTACTTTGGGGGTTCTCTACCTTCTCCTCCATGCCCCAGGATTAGGAAAACCAATAAATGGCTCTGTCCTCAAAAAATTTACATACCAATAAAAGAGATAACATGCAAACAAATAGATACATACATGATACATACAGAGTAGAAGGAAAGGAACTTTTGAGGAGGTCTATGTGTCTGTGAAAATGGGAATGTTTCCTCCTGAATGTAGTATTTGTCTAATATTTCATTAACTTTTTTTTTAGAAATCACTTCCTACTTTAAAATTTCCTTCAAAACTTCCATAAATTTGCTCTCTCACTGACATAGGAATTTCCTCTAATAATGTAAGTCAAAACTGAGCCATACCTATGTGTAACTCTTGTCAGTAATGTCCTATGAAGTTTGCCTTAGGGGTGTGTCTAAAATGCAGGAAGCCTCCACATTCTCTTGATGTCTTAAAGATACCAATGGAGCTAGAGAGCTGTCCATCAATTTTCCCTTGCTTTCACAATGTGACTGACTATCTCTTTTTTCTCTCACACATTTCTTTGCTAATATCTTTTATACTACTTCTGAACAATTCTTCACTCCTGGTGTATTGCAGACTGCTCAACTCATCATATACCTCTCCTCCAAAGCTCTTTCAATAATCCTTAACTTTAAAGATTATGGAGTTGCATGTTTTGTTCCCTGAAAAAAAAAATACTGGTTCTAAAAAATCAGTCACATCAATTGGGGAATAACTGAACACATAATGATATGTGAATGTAGAAGAATACTATTGGGCTGTAATAAATAATGAAAGACCTGATTTCGGAGACACCTGGGAAGATTTATATGAACTGATACAGGGAGGTGGGCAGAACCAGGAGAACAACTTATACAATAAAAGCAATATTGTAAAGATTATAAACTCTAAAAGATTTAGGAACTCTGATAAACAGAAAGACCAACTACAATTCCAAAAGATAAATGATAAAATGTTATCCCCTTCCAGACAGAGAAGTGATGAACTCAAAGTGTACATCAAAGCATATTTACCTGCTTTCTATTTTTTGACATTAATATGTAAATATGTTTTGCATGACTATATGTATTTGTAATGAGCTTTGTTTTTCTTGCCTTCTCAATTGGTGGGGAAGGGAGAGAATTTGGAACAAAAATTTTTTTAAAATTGAATTTTTAAATTATGCTGGATTAAATCCCTCAGGTCTTTTTCACACGGATTGGTCTTTCAGTCACATCTCCACCATCCCATAATTTATTCTTTGACTTTAAATGTGGTATTATATGTTTATCTCTGTTGAATGTTATGTTGTTCGATTCAATCAAGCTGAGATAGTTGGGAACTTGATTCTGTCATCCCTTGTATTCATTTGCAGATACACATGATCTTTTGCTTCCAAACATCTGACTTACAAATGAATTGTATTTAAAAGTGGATGCTAATGCTAAACAAACTTCCCGGGTCTCTGCTCTCCTTCTGCCTGAGCCCTAAACTCCATCATCCAAAAAACAATGGTTGAGAATCTTAAGCCCATCTCCCTTTACATCATGAAACCCTGGCTCTCCCCATGGAGTCCCCACTTTGGGAATTAAATTAAAAAGTGTCAGGGGTAGGGGAGGGAGAAATTGTGTCTCTGCTATACAGTGGGGCTTGAGGGTCTCCCACTACTCTAGGATTAGTGTTCCCAAAGTCTTCAGTTCAAATTTGGAATGAATTTTTTTTTATGTATTAATTTTATTTATTTTCAGTGTTCTACAATCATTACCATATAACTTAGATTATTTTTCTCCTCCCTCCCCCCACCTTCCCCCTTCTTCATTGAGATGGCATACAGTTTTATATAGGTTCTATACAGACATTCCAATTAAATATATTTTTACTATAGTCATGATGTGTAGAAGAATTAAAATGAATGGGAGAAATCATATAACAAAATGTAATACAAAAGAAAATGATCTGCTACATTCTGCAATTGAATTCCAAAGTTCTTTCTCTGGGTATGGAAGGCATTTTGCCTTAAAAGACCATTGGGAATTTTTTTTAAGTCCTTGCATTACAATGAAGTTCCAAGTCTACCACAAAAAACTCTCACACACTGTGGTCATTGATGTGAACAAGGTTCTCCCAGTTCTGCTCCTTTCACTCAGCATCAGATTATATAAGTCTTTCTAGGCCTCTCTGAAGTCTTCCTGTTCATCATTTTTTATGGCACAATGCTATGGAATGAATTTTCCTATAGAATTTTATGAGTTATTTAGAGTCTATAGTGCAATTAGTAGTATAATTCAGCTGTTTAAGTATATAATATGTTCTTTCCAGGTTGCTTAGCAAAACTAGTCTGAACTCACAACATTATCTCTATTGGAAAATATATTCATAACTTCAAAAACTCAAGAGATTCAAACTTAAACGTAACCGGTTTGTATGTTGGAGATTGTCTTTATTTTGCCCTGATGATGATGCTATTGACTTTTCATTTATAAGCAGAAGATAAATATTTCTATTTTTAAGGACGCCTCTGTTTTTATTCTAATTGACAACACCAGGAGAGGCATAGTTATAAATTCTAATGAATTCATAATTCCTTTGGAAAATCATTTTTTCCTAAGTAAAAGTCTATAAATCAATCTACTTTAGATCTCATATAATATTACTATTCAGTAGATTTTTTTTCTATTCTTGTTAGTTTTTTTTGATATATTGAGGATATTTTTCCTTGAAATAGAAATTTTAACAATGGAGATGGACTACTGTGTAAATTTATTTTCACTACTACAGAGCAATTTTAAATAAATCACCACAGCAGGAAGAAATAATTGGTTTTCTCTATAATTTGATACCTTGCTTTTATCTTGGATTTGGAATCTAACGAACAGCTGGAGTCTCTTCGCTATAGTAAATTCTTCATCTATACGGTCTACATTAAAATTTTATATTTGAAAACACCCTTCATTTAATGTCCAATTTTGTTCATTCAACAAATAAGTGTCTGCTGTGAGATAGTACATTTATAGTCACACAATTGGCTAAAATATATGTAAAATATAACATCCTATTGTGGCTATTATTTGCTGATTATTAAAAAATGTTGAATTGGTAGAGCAAACTGCTTCTTTAAAGACTTTCCTCCAATAATGTGTCTCCATGGATTTATCTAAATCATACAAAATTCATTAACAGATGCAATCATATTTCATCCTATTGGTTCTAATTCTTCTTTACAACACAATTAATGTGAAAATATATTTAACATGAATGTATATGTATAGCCTATATCAGATTGCATGCCATCTTGGGAAGGGGGAGGGGAAGGAGTCAGAGAAAACTTGAAACTCAAAAGCTTGTGGAACTGAAAACTAAAATAAATTCATTTTTAAAATATCTGCAACCATGGAAATAACTTTAAGAGAAGCATAAAGTTAAAAGATGTATGTTTGTTGCTGTCAGGAAAGATAGCCAGTATGAAGTCCAAATGGAAGAGGGAATCTTTGTAGAGTGTAAAGTCATTCTAATTTGTGGATAGCATTGCACTGATTGAATCAAGCCCTGGAATATTATAAAGCTGCTAAATAAGAGCCATAATTAATCATAAAAGTGTGGCCTAATTATCCACATGGGAATAACCCAATCTATAAATATATATCATACACACACATTTCAGATAATCAGAGTTCGGTCAAAAAAATTGGGCATTTGGGAAATAATGTGGGGTTTCTGATGACCCCAAGATTCTCACTGAAACACAGACCCACCTTTTAAACACCAGTATTCTTCAGATTACTAAACTCTGAAGCATTAGAATTGGAGGGCTTGCCAAGCATGACAAAAAGACACATAACAGAAAAGAATAGGCTGCTACATCTTTCCAAGCAGGAGAAACAACAAAATGCATGTTATCAGAGAAAAATATGATTGGAAAAGACAGGGGGTCTTTTTGAGATTTCACTTCTACTTGACATAATACTTGACATAATGCTAACTTTAGCAATAAAATAAGAAATTGAGCAAATAACTTTAGGTGAAGAAGAAACAAAATTACTTACAAAATTTAATTTGCATAATGGTATATAGCCTAAAGAATTAACTAAAAAATAATTGAATAATAACTTCAGCAAACTTGCAGGATATAAAATAAATTGATATCATTTCTGTGTAGTACCAATAAAACCCACCAGAAGAGGAGGAATTCCATTTAAAATTACTAGAGAATATGTCAAATACTTGAGAATTTATCCCCTGAGATCCACATAAGAACTATATAAATATGACTACAAAGAACTATTTGCAGAAATAAAGGTATTATTAAATAACTGGGAAAATATTAATTGCTCATGAGTAGGATAAGCCAAAAAATTAAAATGACTATACCAAGCCATGCCAAACTCTCTAAAAATTACTATATAGAATAAGAAAAAAAATTAAACTCATATGAAGGAGAAAAGGTACAGAATCTTAGAAAAATAATGAAAAATGAGAACAAAGGGGGCATGGCAATGCTAGATATTAAACTATCACAAAGTAGTAATTATTAAAAATAATTTGGTACTGGTTAAAAATAGAGATTGATCAGTAGAACAGATTGAGTATACAACATATGGAAGCAAATGTTTTTTTTTAATAAACACAAAGACCCCAATTACTGAAATAAGCTTTCACTATTTGACAAAAACAGCTAGGAAAACTGAACAGCATTATAGAAGGAATTAGATCTACACCAAAATCTCATACCTTATACAAATACAAGTTCCAAATAGGTAGATGAACTAGATATAAAAGGTACTATCATAAATTAGTGAAACATGGAAAAAAATGTAAACAGATCAATGAAGAATAGACAAGCTTATGACCAAACAAGGAATAGAGAGAAGCATAAAAGATACAAATGGATAATTTTGATTATATAAGATTTAAAAGTTTTTGCCTAAATAAATCTAATAAAGCTAAAAACAAAAGCTACCAAACCTAGTTATGAATAGATAACTGGTAATAGCCCTTTCTTCTCTTTAAGTACCCCAAATAATGCTTTCTCCTAACACAGCATCCAAAGGGTGACACACAGGGCAGCTCAGCTGAAAAACAATTAACAAAAAAGAAACTTTTAGCAAGTCTCTCTGATGAAGGTCTCATCTGCAACATATATACATATATATGAGGGAATATATAATATAATATATTATTATAATAATATAATATTATCAAATAATATATATAGGATGAATTCAAATTTATAAGAAGAATAGCCATTCCCTATTTGACAAACGTTTTAAGGATATAAACAGACAGTTCTCAAGAGAAAAAACTCAAGCTATGTACAACCATATGTAAAAATGCTTCACATCACTACTAATTAGTGAAATGTAAATTAAGGCAATTCTGAGATTCCATCTCATACCCATTGGAGTGGGAAAAATGACCAAAAAGAAAAGAAAAATAAGTATTGGATGAACTGTGGATGAATAAGCACATTAATACATTGCTGATGGACATATGAATGGGAATAACCACTCTGGAAAATAATTTGTAATTATACACAAAAGTTGTTTAACAGTGCGTCCTTTGACCCAGCTATGCTACTGCTACACCTATAGCCAAAAGATATTGAAGAAGCAAAGGTCCTTTATCTACAAAAAAAAAAAAAATGTTTGTAGCAGCACTTTTTGTTGGGACAAAAAAAAAATCCTGAAAACTTAAGGAGATGTCTATCAAATAAGAAATAGTTGAATAACACATGATACATGAAGGAGATGGAGTACTATCTTGCTATAAGATGTTAGGAAAAGATGCTTTTAAAAAGATATGGAAAACCTTAGACAAATTGATGTACTGTTTGCACTATATGGGAACCCCTCTGCATAATGGGTGGAGAACTTGAGTTTAAGCAGTTTCTCCAGGTTAGCCATCTCTTCATTTCCCATTGGGCATATTACTTCTGGGCTTTATCATACCAGGTACCTTGCTTTTCTCTCCCTCACCTTCCTTTTCAGCTTTGTTTTATATGTTGCGTTCTCCCATTAGATTGTAAAGTCCTTGAGGGCAGGGACGTCTTTTCTGATCCATATTTGTATCTCCAGTGTTTAGCACAGTACATGGCACATAGTAGGCTGACTGGGTTAGCACTAAGACTATTTTGCTGGAAATGGCTGAACTGCCCTGTGTATCACCCTTTGGATAGTGTGTAGGAGAAAGCATTAGTTGGGGTACTTAAAGAGAAGGAAGGGCTATTACCAGTTACCTATTCATAACTAGGCTTGGTAGCTTTGTGTCTTTAGGCAATTTCTATTGCTTATTAGGCAATAATCAGACTCAAATAAGCCAGCAGACCTTGGGATGGATGCTGCTGCATTGGTTTCTCCTAATGGAAATCCTCTAAAAATCTTTGTGTTTTTCCTCTCTGTTTCCTGGTGGTCTTTATTAGTGTGGTTGGATAACATGACTGTACATCCCTACATATTTCTACTCAAAACTGACCTGTGTGTACTGGATTAGAAGCAGTCTTTCTCCCTTACCATTCCCAACATCCTGGAAGGGATCTAATTAGAGTAGAATACTAAGTACTGCACAGATTAGATATTCAGCCAATCAGATTTGCTATTGACATGGTGGTTATTGCCACTTATACTCATTTCTGGCAGAATTGTTAGGAATTAAATCATGGCATTAGAGAGCCCTGCTTGGCTAAG
Source organism: Potorous gilbertii (assembly GCA_028658325.1). Classification (NCBI taxonomy): domain Eukaryota; kingdom Metazoa; phylum Chordata; class Mammalia; order Diprotodontia; family Potoroidae; genus Potorous; species Potorous gilbertii. The sequence goes on along the minus strand of CM053771.1, from coordinate 206,200,170 downwards.
AAAACCTAATAGGTCATCATTTTGTGTCCTGACCCCTAGACGAGTGGCAGGTGGAACAGGCAACATAGGCTCCCAAATGCCGAGAGCTGGATGCTCAGCCTACTTGATGGGTGTTTATGGGTTTTTTTTAGGGTTTTTAAAAAAAAAAATCCATCATGCCATATGCTGCCAGGCTCATATGCAAATAGACAAAATTACAAATAATAAAAAAAGAACCAACTGTTTTAGAGGTTGGCTATTGACTCTCAGCACTGCCATCTATGTAGTAGGCCAGTTAATGAAAGGACTCGAGGGTGCCCAATGTTATCAACCTGAAGAGGTAAGCACCATCAAATCCAAGATTCATTCAAACCATGTTCAACCTCTGCCCAAGGGTAATTGGGTGCCAAGTGTCTATTTGGCTGAGAAGGACAGCAGCCTTGTCTTCCAGCTGGCCTGAAGGTTGGGTTAGCTTTCCTAATACTCCATGCAGCTGAGGCCCATTGTCCACTGGTTGGTAAGAGAGAGAAGGTTAAGCCCTATTTCAATTGGGCTGGATTTGTCAGATTCAGGCATTTTAGATGTCAGGCAGCTTTAGTAATAGAAAAGATCATTTAATGTCATTTGCTATTTTAAATCACAAGAGCATTAACTTTTGTAGGCTGTTTGCAAACATCTAACCTTTCGGTAGCTCTCAAAGCAGTCTGAAATTGCAGAAAGGGCAGGCACTTCTGATTTCTCTTGGTATTAGTCAGTTATTATCAAGTTTCCCCGACTATTCACATACAGAATTTCACACACACCCCAGTTAAATTCACACATTTATTTCCCATTTTGAATAATAATTTTTAAAATCCTACAACAACCAATACCACCATTGTAGAGTGGATATATGTATTCATATCTCCATGTATGCAAAATATAAAATTAGTCCATTTTAGAAATGTTGTGCTAACATTCATTTGCACCTCGAACAGGTCACTGGGAAAGTCTGATTTGCACCTTCTGAAAGGAAATTTAAAACTAGTCACACTAGATGAATATGGAAGGTGCTGCAGTTTAAAGAACTGTCAAAATACAAAAGTCATCAGAAAAATATAAATGCACATATGTGGGTGCTCTGAGAAGGTTGTGATGACAGTCTCATGTTACATTGACTGCACACAGCATGGAACTCATAGATGATATGTTATCACAGGCAACAAGCCAAGTATTTTGCAGGTATCTGCATTAGGCAAGAATGCATGCTATTATACTTCCTGTTTCCTTTACCTTGTCAGGAAAATCAGCTGTTCCTTGGGTGCATCAATCTGGCTGGTTTTGCCTCCTGGTTAATTTAGCAACTGGAAGGGGAAAAAAAAAGAAGGCAGTCTTTAAAGAGATGAACAAGGACTTGTGTTTTCTGTCAGTAAGTGGTTCTTCTCAGACAGGATGATGGGTAAATCATCTTGACAGGTGGAAACTATTTGCCTTCAACAAACTGCCAGAAACGCTCCATACCAAAGGCTGGCCATGGCTCTGCTTTAAAACCAAGAATGATCTGACTATCATTCTTGCTTAACACAAGCACTCCACTTATGAACACAAAAGAAGGGTCTTTAAGAATCAGGTAGACACTTGAACATTGCCTTTCATGTTTCACTTAACAAGGTGCTACCTAAGACTCTGGGGACTTCAAAAGGGAAAACCAAGTTCTATTGTGACTGCTATTATAATTTTCAACTTCACATCTGTATCAATTGTCTTGATTTTTAAGGAAAGGCTTCACTAAAAGAGAGCAGGTTCAGTCACACATGTCATTTCCTTACAGGGAAAAATCTGGAGTCAATGTATTTAAATCAGCCTTGGCTAAAATATAAGTTGGAGCCAAGAGTAAAATAGCTGACAACTTTTTTCAAGGGTTATATGAAAGTAAATGAGGTGTGAAAGAGGGTGTGACTTTCCAATCTCTGTGAAAGAAAACCAAGATAAACACTCTTCTATTCTCTTCACTAAGATTTATAATTCACAACTACTACTGAGGACATGCCTTCTCTCAGTTAAAAATTTACAACACTGACAGACAAATGCATTCATATAAAGTAAGCTCATACCTAATCAACTAGTCCACAAGCATTTAATAAGCATCTCCTCCTGATAGGTACAATGATAAATATGAAACAGTCACTGCTCTCCATAAAGTTATATTCTATTGGGAGAGACAGCATGTACATATAAAAGCATATATAATGTGTTAATAAAAATTCACTGTCATAAAATACATCTTAAAGCAACATTTTTGTTGCTTTCATTTTACAACTATTCAAAATTCAAGTGAGAGGGAATGGATCGAGAGATGTTGTGGAAGTAATAAGATGTTGTGGAAGTAAAAGAAATGAGCTTTTGCAACTGATTGGATATGTGAGGTGAGAGATAGTGAGGAGTCAAGGGTGGGGAACTAGAGGCACAGTGCTATCCTTGATGGAAATAGATGTTCCAAAGAGCAATAGGTGTGGCAACAAAGGAGAAGGGCTGGTTATCTAGTGAGACTGAAAGGTAATCATTGAATATGCAACCTACTTCGTTGTGTCAAAAGAATATGAGAAATCTTCCCACTTCCCAGCATTTTGGAAGAATCTCCTGTGGTAGACTTATGGATGAGAGTCATTCAGAATGGACAGGCACAGATGAATTATAATCTGTATTGTAGGAGGAAATACACAGAGCATTGAGATCATAGTCCCACTGGAGCATTTGAATAAAAGAAAAGTAGAAGGCAGAAGGGATGTAGATAGTTAAAATAAATCCATCTGCTTCCATGATTAATTCTGTGTATATTGAAGATGTAATAGTTGAATAAAGCACAGTTATATGCTCAGTGCATAGGAAAAGAAAAGTAAGAGGAAAATTGGCTACTCTATCCTCTTGAAGTCAGTGGTACTAGTATATGTGGCCACCACAGCATGGAGGCCTCCTTACCAGCAGATGAGATAGCACTCTCAGGTTGGCAGATGCCCTTGTTGCAGCATGTGTGCAATTCACCAAAATATCGCATTACGTCAAGTGGTTCAAAGTCATTTCATAATCCTGACTTCTATAACTAGAATAGATAATTAATAATCCTGACAGAGGGTCTTACTTTTACACTCAAGTGTATCATATTAAAGAAACAGACAGAGGCTAAATAAAGAGGGACAATTTTGTCCCATGAGTAATCATTTCTATGGCTGTACAGTACCACATTCCTTTTTTTCCTCACCAGTGGAAAAGCTGGAATAGCATGTCACTATGCAGCTAATACATCAACTCTCAGTTTTTCCTGAACTGTGGAAATAATTTCTAGTCATTTTCACTGGTGGGAATTTGATATTGACAGAAAGTGGCTATAATGGAAATAAATTTTTAGGAGAAAAAAAGATTTAAACATAATCTGAAAGCTGAAACTGTTGAAGACAAATGATGTTCAAAACTGATGGGGGAAATGATGACATAAATTTGGTTATGACAAAAGACATTTTTACAAAAGACAGAATTACATTTTTTCCCTAAATTAAGTATATAGCTCTATTCTCAAAGTCAAAGGACTGTTATTGATACATTTCCACACATTAATCATGAAAAGCAAACTTCAAGGAATAAAATTCTATCTTTGTATATAAATTCATGTCTACACATGCCTAGCATAACACTAGATTCTTATGACAACTTTCATTGAAATAAACGAAAAGTCAAAACTAAAGCTATCACTCATTTCTAATGAAATGATTTAGTGTGTGTGTGTGTGTGTGTATGTGCGTGTGTGTGTGTAAACAGGGTGCTCCTGTTTATAAGTTAATAAAGTTTAAAACTATACTAAGAGTTTTAGAACAGCTATATAAGTACATGATGGAAAACTGATTTACATGACAAATATGAGGTAAAGTTTAATGATCATAACAAACTAAGGTTCTACCATTCATAACACCTATGTGTGGGTAATCCAACATATCCAAAACCAAACTTGTTATCTTTCCCCTAAATCCTCCTCCTACTTCTGCCTCCCTTGTAGAGGGCAACACCGTCTTCCCAGATCCTCAGGCTCACAGCCTAGGTTTCAACCTGTACTCCTCACTTACTCCCATCCCCCAATTCCAATCTGTTGCCATAGCCTGTTGATTTCACCTTTGCAACATCCCTTAAGTATGCCCCTTTCTCTGATACTGCCACCACTCTGGAGCAGGCCTTCATCACCTCACTCCCAGATTATTGCAAAAGGTAGCTGATGGGTTGGCCTGCCTCAAGTCTCTTCCCACAATCCATCCTCCATTCAGCCACTAAAATGGTTTTCCTAAAAAGCAGTTCTGACTATGTCACTCCCAACCTCCCTCCTCAATAAACTCCAGTGGCTCCCTATTGCTTCCAAGAACAAATACAAAATCATATTTGACATTCAAAGCTTTTTATAACCTAGACCACTCCTATCTTTCCAATATTCCCCATCATATACTCTTCTATCCAGTGACACTGGCCTCCTTTCTGTTCCACGAAAAAGACACGCTTTATTTTCTCTGGAAGTTCCCTCTGCCTGGAATTCTTTCCTTCTGCATCTCCACCTACTGGCTTCCCTGACTTCCTTTAAAATCCCAACTAAAATCTCATCTTCTACAAGAAACCTTTTCCAATTCCTCTTAATTTAATGTCATCCCTCTCTTAATAATACCTATTTATGCTGTATATAGCTTGCTTGTATATATTTGTTTGTTTATTGTCTCCCCTTAGATTATGAGCTCTCTGAGGGCAAAAACTGTCCTTGCTAGGTTCCTGGTACATAGAAGATATTTAATCAATATTTATTGACTGATTGGGCATATTCATGTACGCATGTGTATCTTCTACCAAGTCCTACTTTTAAGGTCTCATCACGGTGTAGAAGTAACCATAGATTCTTGAGAACAATTCTGATAAAGAACAATCTCAAACAAATTCTCCCATTCTGATATGACTTTGAATACAGTACTGTAAGAGATGCATTAATTCTGATTCCTAAAGACTAGTCTAGCTAAACATAGTACAGTTCATCATTGGTGTACTGGTCATTGTGTGTTAGATTCTTTGACCTTGGAAACCAGTGAAACAAATTAAAATGCAAATGGCCCTCATCCCTATGCAATCTCCTTCTGCTTCAACAATGACAGTAGCACACTAGCACCAAAAAAAAATGACAGGAGAAGCAAAGTACACAACTTTCAAGCTATCAAGAAAAATACACTTTTTGGTCATTATTCAGTTGCATCCAACCCTTTTGGGGGCTTTCTTGGCAAAGATACCAGAATGATTTGCCATTTCCTTCTGCAACTTACTTTACAGATGAGGAAACTGAGGCAAATAGGGTTAAGTGACTTGCCCAGGGTCACACAGCTATTAAGTGCCTGAGGTCAGATTTGAACTCAGGTCTTCCTGACTCTAGACCCAGCACTCTATCCACTGTACCACCTAGCTGCCCCTTTGAACATGAAGTCCTTGTCTAATAACTAATGGGTGGATAGACTTCTGGAGTAACTAAACAGTAACAAAATTAACATTCTTTCTATTAATGAAACCAAAAGGTCAAAGGAATTTACAGCTAATTAGCAGGATGGTTCAAGGATGAGATTGTTGTAGAGAATATCCAAATTGAAGAGATCACAGATTCATTAGGATGTGTATATATGTAAATACACATGAGCACACACACACACATGCATACCCACATACACCCTAAGCTCATGAAGTTTCAGCCTCAGTAGGTTCTATATATAAGTATACACATAACTATACAAATACATACATGCATATCCATATATATATACATACATAGATTGTATGTGTATATGTCTACATGTTTTGATCTTGCAGTACTTCATGTTTTCTTTGGAGTGGGAACTACTCCTTCCTTTGATACATACTGAAACACATTCACATCTTCTCATCTTGTGCAAATCTTGTCCTTAACTTTCTGTAACTTCTTCACAGAGAATGTACCTAGAGGTTTTCCTCTACTAATTTTAATATTTTGTGGGTACTAATGCAGTGCTCCATCTGTCTGTCTTTTAGCTGTCTTTGCTACAAGCCCCATCCCCTTCCAGTCAGACTCATCCTGGATGGTGGTTTTCTCAGATACAATTCATCATTTGCAATATGGTGCAAAGGACTTACGTCCACCACTTGTCTTTCTATTGCATTTTGGTTCAATATAGTTATGATTCTCTTGAAAACAAGTGGGGAATGGTGGACAGATCTTACTAAATGCACAAAGAAATCTACTCTGGATATAACACAATTTTAAAGGGAACAAACAACATAGAATATAAGTTTCTTGAGGACCACAACAATATAATTTTTGCCTTTGTGTTGTCATCCTAGAAAAGTGATTCATACATACTAAGCAATTAATAAGGGTCAGGAGGATGAAATAAAGGCTATGTAACCAAAAGTTTATTTCTTATTAATGAAAATAATAAAAGATACAGCTTTGTTTAATGAGTGAATGATTAATTTTATACTATTTCTAAGATTACCCCAAATTAGAAAAAAATTTTAAAGGATTGTCAAGCATATATAAAAATTATTATGATAACATGTTTACTGCCATTACAAGAATGATATATGTATTCATCAAGGTTATTCATGATTTTTAAAAAATTCAAAAAGGGAACTGGTTGACGTCTACAAAATACAGTAGCCTGTATCTCGTTAAAAGTCTTATAGATGTTCTCTTCTGAAAGCCAATATCACTTCCCAATGACTTCCTCTCTGTATGATCAAAGTTCTCATAAGAAAACTCTACCCTGTAATAGAAAAGTTTGGTTAAGCAATAGAAATCAACATATTAACCGTATCTAACACATATGCCTCATCCTGGACCTATAGTCTATCACCTCTCTGCCAAGAATTGAAACAACTAAACAGTTATTTAGAGCACTCTGAGTCCTCTAAAGTTGATTGGTCATTGTATTAATCACAGTTCTGATGTCTTTCAATGTTATTTTCTTTTCCTTTATTGTGGTTATCTTGTATATTATTTTCCTTGAGTACAATGTATTATACCTTCAGAATCTCACAATTGGATACAAGAATTACGGAGAATAAAATGCCCTGCTAATTTATTGATTACCCCCAAAAAGCACTTGGCTAATACAAACAAAATACAGGCTTAAAGATATTTTGCATGTATACTGCCTATATTAAAATTATTAAAGATCACCTTACAGATGCAACCATGGAGATAACTATAATACTCTTTCATCTCCATCCTTTTCTCTCCATTCACGGGGCCACCAGCCTAGTTCAGGCCCTCACCAACTCTCACCTGGTCCATTATAATAGCCTCCTAATTAGTGTTTCTACCTCCAATCTCTAAATTCTCTACTCTTTCCTTCACACAGTTGTCAAAGTTACATTCCTAAGACACAAACCTGATCATGACAATTCCGTTTTAAAACAGTCAGTGACTCCTTTCAAATACCCCTACCTCTGCTGGGGTTTTGTCTCTGCCAAAACTAAAGAAACAAATAACTTCTTGGTTTGCCTGAATGACAATTCTTACTATAAATGATGGAGAACAAAGGGAAATTCTACTGTGATCCTCACTAGCTGGGAAAACTGGTTGCTGGATGTTGTTAAGTGGCCTAGTAGATAGAGTGCTGGATGCGGAGCCAGGAAGACCTGAGGTCAAATCCTCCTGCGGATAACTACTAACTGGGCAATTTCCTAAAATACTCTATACCTCAGTTTCCTCATCCATAAAATAAGGAGGTTGGACTCAATGACCCCTAAAGTCTATAATGAGTCTATAATTCTATGAACCTAGGAGGAGGAGAAAAAGAAGGGGAGAGGGCAGGAAAAAACACCTTCTGTGTGTCAGACACTGTGCTAAGTACCTTTCAAAAATATACTCTCTTTGGATCCCCCCAAAACCCTGAGAGGTAGGTGGTATAATCATCATCATTTCATAATTGGGGAAACTGAGGCAGACAAAAGTTAAATGATTTACCTAGGGTCACACAGCTAATAAGTGTCAGAGGCCAGCTTTTAACTCAGGTATTCCTAATTCCAGATCCAACACTCAAACAAACCCATTTATCCAAGCCAATAGTAGAACAGAAATCAGAGAAAGTATACACAGGAGAATAAATACCAGACAATGCAGAGTGAAGGAGCTCACTTACTATGAGCAAGAAAACTTAGCCCAACTAAGATAGTCCCAAGCCCCCACCAAGGGGAAATTTTACAAAGCCTCTAGTATAGCAAGCTGGGGATAGGGACATGATAGAGATTTTTAATTCCTCTCATGTTGGCTTCCTCCCAGAGTTTATTTTCCCTTCACATCCCTGCTTTGGCATCACCCATCTTCTCCCTCAAAGCTGATTGGTAGAATCACTCAAAGCAAAGATAAAGCCCAAAGAGACTGAAGAGATTGCTGTGAGTCAGGTCAGAAGCTTTCCTCTCTCCCTTTCTCACCCCTTTGCCTCTCCCCTCGTACAAGTACAGGGCATTGAGCTCCACTAATGAATCCCACACCAAGGAAATTTGGGACTTGAGTTACATGGAATAATGGTAGAAATAAAGGCATCATCAAGATTTGTATTACTAGAAAAGGAGTCTTGTTAGAGTCAAGGATAAATAGCAGCTGAATTGTTATCCTGATCTCATCAAATGATTTCAATCTTTACAGCTGGAGGGAGTACCCACAGAGATGAAATCACAGACCCATCTGAGGTTTTTTCCCCCCAAAATTAATCATATTGCTTTATAGTCAGAAGCCTTTTTTTGGAGGCAGAAGAGTTATAACTAAATGACATACCATTCAGCCACCTACCTGGATATCTTGTCATCTGCTCTGTGAATGTGTCCATAAATGCACACACTTCCTTTACAACATTTCTCTCTTTGCCCATTTCTTAATTCAGAGACAGTAATTAAATATAAATTTACTACTGGAAAGGATATGACATTTGACTGTCTTATGGATCCAGTCACAATTCCTGTGACAGAAACTTCATTCCCTAGGTACCACATCCCATATGTGTAGTTTTCTACACTAGAATGTAAGTTCCTTCAGGGAAGGGACTATCTCACTTGTTTTTGCATCCATAGTACCTAGAAGAAAACAGGTACAAAATCAGCTTTTAATGAAGGTTTTTCATTCATTCATTCATTCAATTCAATCCTTTGCAAACTTTTGTTCTAGGAAACAGTTTCATTTCCTACAATATGCCTATGAAATGTTACATTTGATAGAGGGTTCAGAACTACCCCTCTGGGTTCATGTGATTGATTTTATTCTGTTTAAACCATATCTATGATCCTAGGAGCTTATCATCTAAGAATATACAATAAAAGTTTATAAAATACCTGACTAAATTAAATTCTAAAGAATATTTAAAAAAACAACTTTGACATCATTTTCCAAAATGATTTGGTTCAATATTTTGATGTGGTCCATCAAAAAGAACACTTAACACTTAATCTACCAAGATTCAGCAAAACCTGTGACCTGCCCACTTCCCTTTATTGTTCCCTAGATTATTAAGTTAAGCAAATGCAAGCACCTGGGAACTCACAATCCAACATGCATAAATTATGCTTCGACAGAATCATTTCCTGTATTCACAGTAGTTTTTTAAAATACTTTATTTGAAGGCAAAAATAACAAAAATAACATTTCACCATGTGGTTCATATATGTTGTTGTTTCTTAACCAACAATCAAAAGCAAAATGTTTATGAGCTCTGTGAGGTAGGCTGCTTGAGATGTGGCTCTGGACTCTATCTTTAACTGCCTACTTTGATCAGTCAACAAAGAGCTTAGGGTGTCATCCTGTCAACTTGGGTTTTAATATAAAGAAGTCATCTAATTCGAGTGCACTTCCTGACATTCATACCAACAGAGGCACATAAAACCCTTAATATCTCTTTTATTTGATAGTCAATCTGAAATGATTTCCTGAGGAAGTCACAAGAAGTCACTGCTAAGCAAGTAATTATTTTTGGTGGTGCTTTGCTCCTTACCACAACAATCTTTCAAATTTTCTTAAAATGCAAGAATATTATCAGTAGTCTTTTTTTAGGTAGTTGTGTTTGACTAAAATTATTAAGAACCAATTAGCATTAAACCAGAGATTCTACTAACAGATCTATACCCAGAGGAGTTTAAAGCCAAAAAGGCACCATTTTCAGCAAAATATGCACAGAATTGCTCAAAGGACTGGAAACAAAGTAGATGCCCAGTAACTGTGGGATGGATAAATAAATTGTGGTTCATGAATGTAATAGAATATTATCATGATATCTATATTGTTGAGTCATCTCACTTGTGTGACCCCATCTTTGTGACCCCATTTGAGATTTTCTTGGCAAAAATACAGGAGTACCTTTTTCCTCTCCAGCTCATTTAATACAGAAGAGGAAACTGAGAAAAACAGAGTTAAGTGACTTGCCCAAGTTCACACAGCTAGTAAGTATCTGAGACTGGATTTGAACTCAAGAAGATGAGTCTTCCTGACTCCAGACCTGGTACTCTAACCACTGCACCACCTAGCTACCTATATGTAACATAGAAAACAATGGATATGCCAAATGAAATAAGTCAAACCAGGAAAACAATATACACAATGGCTACAAATATATAAATGGAAAGAACAAGAAAAAACATTCTGAATGCTGTACCATATCACCAAGTTTATCCCCAAGAATAGGTAAGGAAATGTACATCCCTTACTTTTCTAAAGAAGTTGTGGGGGGGAGCAGTGACTGAGGGAGGACAATTTCTTGTTAAGATTGCGACATAAAGGTCTGGGTCTTCAGCATAAACCAGATCTTTAAATGGCCTTAGACATACAGAAAACTGAAAAGATTGAGAAGTAAGTGCCTCCATCCAGTCCAGAAGTTCCCCAAAACATTTCCAAAGCTGACAGAGGTAGATAGAAAGGTAACATCAGGAAACTAATCCAAGTGTAGGTAAACATGGATAGCAAAAGAAGCAGAAATAGAGGTCTTGACAGGAAAACCAGCCTGAAACTGAAGAAGTGAGCTGTGCCAGAGCCAGCTTAAGGACAGTTAAGGGACTGGTCAGCAGAAACAGGAAGGTCTCACCATGAGCAAACTTAGGAAAATTTTGACCATCATGAGCTAATTTGATTTGAGAGATGCCCCTGAAAAAGATGGGACATCATAACAAAAACAGATAAAACCTCAGAGGTAAAAAGGCACTGACCACAGAGATGGCAAAAATACCTGGAGGAAATGAAACAAGATACAGAATAGAAAATTGAGAGGGGAAAGAATGGCAAGAAAACTTAAAACTTGACATTCTTAGAGCTGACAGGGAAAACCTCATTCAAGAACTGAATGCTCTGATAATTAGAAGTGAGGGGGAACAATGACTCAACAATATAAAAAATATCAAAAAAAAAACCAGAGAAACAGAAAACAGAAGAAAATCTAAGAAATGTAGTATCAAAAACTAGAAAAACAAGCCAAGGAGAGATAATCTAAGATTTAGCGGATTCACTAAAAGTTGCAATAAAAAAATGGATATTATATTTCAATAAATTATAAACCTAAGAAAACTACATCCTGTATATAAAATTATATAAATAAAAATCACCCAGAACTTTTAGCACTGGTGCAAAGCGAACATAGATAAAATCTACCTGTCACCTCTTTTTTACTGGTGTAAATTTCCATGCTGCTTTCTCATGGGCAGGAGAGCAGTCAAGAACTGAAGTTCAAATCCAGCTTCATACAGTTATTATTTATATGCAAGTCACTTAATCTCTGCCTCAGTTTCCTTACTGCATAATGGGATAATCATAGCATCTACTTCCCAGTGTTGTTGTGAGAATCAAATGAGATTTATTTGTAAATTGCTTAGAACAGTGAATAGCAGGCATATTGTAGGTACTATGTAAATGCTAGTTAATATCATCATCACCTTGTGCAGTTCTTACCTGTGTCTTTCAGTAAATTGTTCACTGATCTCAAAACAGCGGGGTAGGGGGAGAGCTTTCTATATATGTTATTTTGTTGTTGTAATATATCTCCAGGTTACCAACATATGCAATTCCACCTATCTATTCTATCAGAATGAGAGATCTTTGAGGATGGCATTTTGCCTTTCTTGGTATCCCCAGTACCTGGCACAAAATAAGCAGTAAATATTCAATGATCAAGGGCCACCATATTATTCACTTGTCATGCCTATCTCAATGGAACCTCCAGAAAAGCTAGGTGGCACCACAGTGGATAGAGGGCTAGGCCTGAAGTCAGGAACTCTCATCTTCTCAAGTTCAAATCCAGCCTTAGACACAAGCTGTTTGACCCCTGGAAAGTCATTTAACCGTATTTGCTTCAGTTTCCTCATCTGTAAAATGAGCTGGAGAAGTAAATTGACAAATCATTCCATTATGCTAAGAAAGCCCCAAATTGGGAAAAACCACAAAGTGCCTATCCAAGCAAGAGCCATGCACTGATAGATTGTAGTCTGCCCCTTCAAAAGCATACGATAATGTGGACAATATGCATTTTTCATTCATTTTTGTTTTTATGGTATGAGTACTTAGGGCTCTATCTATTAAATTACTTAGTTTCTGGACTCCATTTCTTCATCTGTAAAATAAAGATGTTGGACTTCTAAGTTCCTTTCTAACTCTAAATTGATGATCCTATGAACATCAATGATGGCTATGATTGAGGAGACTTCAATATATGTCAGGGATTGCTATAATAAACATGACATTATCTGAAAATAGAAGTATTTCAAAAACCTCACCATCAGTCAAGTATTCCTTCTATCTGAGTAGAATACATTGGTTATCCCCCTGGCAAACACTAGCACACAGCTTAGGTAAGCATATGTTTTCCTGCCTTATACCTTGTTTGACACTGATAATCAGAAGATCCTTCAACAGTTATCTCCATGGTCGCATCTGTCATAGAATCTTGTACAATGTTAGCATATTTATGGGGACTCCTTGTTGGAGGAAAACAATTAAGGCTTAATTTTGTTCTGTTGTTTTCTATCTCATTTTTAAAATGCATTTAAAAAGCATCCGATGTGAATTATACACACACACACATATGCACGCACACACACATGCATATACATACAGACACATATATACATATATATATAACTATATATATATGTATATATATCTTATATATATCTTCATTTAGGTGTATGTGTGTGCGCACACAGTCACAAACATATACATGCAGACACGTATATACATATACATAACTATATATACGTATATATATAGAGAGAGATATCTTCATATAGGCAGGTATGTGTGTGCATGTGTGTGTGTGTGTATGCCACATAGTTAATACTGCTTTCATTCAGGCTTCTCACTATCTTACAGGACCTGAAATTTGAGTAATTATACCACTGTTCCAAATATGAAAAAAAGATTCACTGGATGAATCAAGGACAAACTGAATGAATTATGGGGAGATGTCTGCCAGCAAGAACTCAAACCAGACCAATTTGCCAGTTGCATGGTACAAACATTTATCAAATATTCAAGACAGAGTATAAAGGAGTGTTTTATGTATTAAGTCCAAGGGGAATACTATCAATTTTCCTTGATTCAGTTTCTAAATCCATGCAACTTAAATATCCCTTAGTGATATATTACTTAGAAAAATATTTGTAGGTCTTTGGTCTTTGTTTTCTTTGAAATTTTGCTTTGGGTCCCCAGGGACCTTAAAAATTTGCATATAACAAATCAGCTAGACAACTAAAAAGAATGCTTTTGTTTAACCAATTAAATGTTTAAAAGCAAATTTTCACTAATGATAACTCTGGATAAGTAGATTATAGTGTATTAAATCCTAGACATAGTAGGACTACAAAGGTTTATATTTGGGGCTACCTTCTACATGAGGCTTTTTCTGATTCTCCTAGGTACTAGTGCTTCCCTCTTCCACCAAAAAACCTTGTTTTACTTTGTCTATATTTTGAATATACATATGTGTGTATACATGCATGCCTTTATATATATATATATATATATATATATATATATATATATATATATATATATATACCTATGTGTGTATGTACTTTGTCTCCCCTGTTAGAATGTAACCTCTTTGTTGCATTTTTTTTGGCACCTAGCACCGAACCTGACTCATAGTGGGCACTTAAGAAATGTTTGTTGATTGATTGAGAGCTTGTTTCTTAATTTCCTTATCTGTAAAAGAGGGGATTGGACTAAAATGTTCCCTAATACCTCTGCCAAATCTAAAAATTAAATATTATGCAAAATTAACTATGAGATATTTACAAATATTTCACAATTAGTTAAAATAGAACTTTAAAGAAAAGCTGCTTTCTCATATGGAGTCAATTCAAATGATCCTTTCTTATTCCCAGATCTTCTAAGTTATTAATGCTTTATCCTTTACTCTTTCTATTTGACCAGGTTGTTGTCTTTTTGGATAATAAATTTCTATGATTATTTCCTTTCCTCAGTTATTTTTCCTGTTTCCTTCTTTGTCATATTTAACAACCTGTTTACACTTACCTTGGGTCTTTCCATTGACCTCTGCGTGATACCCCATTTTGTTTCCTCAGAGATTCTAGTATCCTGTGACGTGTGTCACAGTACTACTGATGGAATGTTGATATTTAAAGGCCTTGGTTTTAGGGAGAAGTTTGGAATCTGAAGAATTTTACAATTTCCCAGAGGAAAACCATCTGAGTCTCCTACATTGATTTTGGTTCAATTTGTTGGTCCCTTTGCACTGTCTTCCTAAGAGACACTGAAGAAAGAGCTCTATAAAGCTGATTGAATTGAATTCAATGTCAATCTAGGCAACAGTCATCACAATCCACCTGCTTTTTCCTACATGGATGATTGGGGAGTGGTTAAGGATCTTGCCCAGAAAGCTCAGGACTTGATACATGAAGCACAATGACATTTGCAGACAGGAATGTCTGTAGGATGCAAGTCAGCCTTAGGGAATCTCTCTTCAACTTGGACTCTATCGTGGCTTTCATCCAGGACAGTGGTTCATCTTTCAATGTAAACATTATTTACCTCTTTTATACCTTGCTTAATGTTAATGATTAAAGGATCATCAAACAAAGTTATCTCTATTACTATGTCTTTTGAGGAATTTGTGCATCATTTTGATTTATATATTCATTAGGGACACCGTTAAAAGAGTGCCTTTAAGGCAGTGTTTTGCTCTAACAAACAGTAAGTTACAGCAGGATTGTGAATTTTCTACAGCATTTAGTGCATTTTATAGGTAAAATTATGTTGATAACTTTGATTAATGAATATCATTTTTGAAAATCTTACTTTACCTATCAATACCATCATTGTGGATATTCTTGATATATATATATTATTCTTATACAGATTTTATAAAGATGAGAAAATAGGCAAATAAGTTGACAGTTTTTTATGGTTTTGATACTCTCAGTCTTCTTTTATGTATTAATTTTATGTATTACTAAGATCTAATATTTTCCCCCATGCTTTTGGCACCTTCCCCTGCTTTATATACTATGTGACTTCATCTCCTAATTCTGCATATTGTGTCATCTCCAGCATGTATCTCCTCTAGGTAGACTTGGTCTGATTCAGCTATTTTACATGTCTCCCCCCATTTTCTTTAAATTAGCATTGCCCTTCACCATTTCTCTCCACTTTATGAGACAACACTGCTCATAATTGTCCCCTGTATTTCTCTATGACAGTTAGTAAACAGTTCTACTTTCTAGACAGTTTTTGCCCTTGGCTAATCTCTCTTCTTGGCAAGTAAGTCAAGTGTTTGTCAGCTCCCTTGGCCTCTCTATTTGTTATGGCAATTTGATTTAAACTTGTTAAAACCTCTATGAAATAATAAATTATTATTATAATATTATTATAGAAGCAAGATGGCATAATGGAAAAAGAGCTATTCCCAGAGTCAGAAAGAACTGGATTCAAGTCCCCTTCTGATACCTACTGACTATGTCAAGGTGCCATCTGCATTGGCAGAGGGAGTGTCTTCATCGGAAAAATTTATGTGAATAAAATCCTGCATCTAGTCACAATTCGATTATTGGCACTTATATATCATGTAAAAATTTGCAAAGCACACACACACACACACACACACATATATATATATATATATATATATGTATATATATATATATGTATATATATATATATGTATATATATATATACATATATATATATACATATATATATATATATATATTTCATTTTAACCTCATAATACCCTATGATGGAGGTACCATAGCTAACATCTCCATTTTACTGATTAGGAAATGGAAGCTTTAAAATTTGTTCATAAGGAGATGAAGTTTAAGAGAAGATCTAAACATAAGTCTTCCTGACTCCATATTCTATCCATAGAACATATTGCCTAACATAATATGGTGATAGAAGATCACTACTCTTGTTCCTCCTCCTCCTGTTCACTCATTTGAATGAAACTCATTCAATAATACCTCACTCATGAAGCTTTGTATGTCCACTTTAGCCCATAACATTCTTTCCTTCCTCTAACAAGTGGTCTATACCATTTACTTGGCACTAGTACTATGGGATATTGTGTGCTATTATTAATTTATCAATCCAAGATACTTCCTTTCCTCTTATACTAAAAGCTCCTCAAAGGTAAGGAACACTTCTATGAGACAGGACCTAATATAGCACCTTGTATATAATGATTATGAAATAAATTTAATTGCTTGTATTAATGATGAAAGGTACATAGGTTAAAATAATAGATGTCCTATATCTGACATATATGCACATATCAGTCACATACAAGAACTGTTTATTAAATGTTGATCATGCCAGGCACTACGCTAAGCACTTTGGATACAAAGAAAGTCAAGGAGTTCGTGTTCTAATGGGGAAGGCAACACACAAACAAAATATACCTACAAAATATATTCAGAGTAAATGGGAGGTAATCTTAGAGGGGAAGTCCTGGGAGTTGAGGAGGGAATTAAGAAATGGATAGGGACAACCTTTTGCAGAAAGCAGAATTAGCATCACCTCTTGAAGGAAGCCGTGTAAATCAGAAGGCAGAGGTAAGGAAGGAGATCATTCCAGATACAAGGGACCATCAGTGAAAAGGCAGGGAGCTATAACATGGAATGCCATGTACAAGAATAACAAGGTCAATGTATATGGAGGGCAGTAACATATAAGACTACTATATCACACTGCCACTCAATCACAAAGAAACTGCTAACAGGCCAAGGTCTCCAACACTAAGCCCACACAACCCACTAGAAAGTAACCTTGGCACATTGGCCATATAGGTGTCCTTTGAATATTTCATGGTACCTTGAGTGCTTGAACAGGAACTAGAGAATGCTTTTTATTTCTAATTGCATACGCATATATATGTATGTGTGTGTACATATATATATACATATATGTATGTACACACACGCATATATATCTATGTATGTATATGTGTATGTATTTCCAGGCATGGACTATATTTGGAGTTTTTCCCAAAGTAAACTTTGTCAGCGTTGGTCATTGGGGTGTGACAAGTTAAAGGGAAAGTGAACTGTTGTTGTTGTTGAAAAGATTATGTCACCCTAGCTTGTCCAGGCTGGACCTTCAGGGATCACTCACTACTGATCATCACAGGACACTTGACCCACTTTGTTTCTGACTTGAGCTGGTTCACTTCTCTTTAGGCAATCTAACGAGCCCTTGCTTTTGAAGGGACTAACCATATTGATATGAAATATTGACATAGCCCACTGTAGCTTAGAGTTCTTTTGCTCAAGAAATCCACTGGCCTCATCTTCCTCAGTAGCAAGGATGACAGGCATGCTCCACAACACTTGGCAAAATGATTTCTGTGGTCAAATAATCAAGATTGAACCTAATACAATGAGTCCAGAGCCTAGAAGTTCCTGCATCATGGATTATACACATAATTTGAATTTACTGATCTGTGCCTGTGCTATAGTTATCCAAAAGGGAGTCAATTTCATAAAAGAAGGATATGTATTTCATTTTCTTTATGTATCCTCAGGGTCTTGACCTAGAACAGGTACTTAGTAAAAGAAAGCAGCATGGTAAATTAGAAATATCACAGGCTCTGGAGGGAACCTTCTAGGTTCAAATCCCATCTCTGACAACTTCCTACCTTTGTGACCTTGAGTAAGTCATATAACCACTTGGATCCAGAGTAGCTCCAGATCTATAATCTTAAATGCTTGTTAACAAATTTAGAGGAAGGAAAATTCTTTCTTCATAAATATACAAATTGTGACAGATTGATGGCAAACCTACACATATTTTGGGTTGGGCTACTAGGACTTTACCCCAGCAAACTGAAATTAGAGAACTTTGATCAAATTTGAGCAGAAACAACGGAGCTTAGCACCTAGATAACCAGAAGAATTGCTTAGTCATCTACCAGATGTTTCCTCCCCACAGTAGCTATGTTCTCTATCTCAGACACAAACATCCTTGGTGTGCTTCTCCCCAATATCCATGATTTTCTCCTGACCCTTTCCCCAGGTGGCAGCCTCTTCTACCAGGAGAACTGTCTTAGCTTTAAAAAACATTTCTTACTGCTTGCCTCAGGTATATTTTTTGTCATCTCAGGTACAGAAATTATCTGTTACAGCTCTGATGGTGGGTAACAAAAGCCACATCAATACCAGAAGTATCAAGAGTACAGAAAGGCTACCTCAGCAGCAAGTAAATAGAATGGTGGTGGGCAGATCAGTAAAAACCACACCCATCCCAGAAAGGCAGTTGCTATGGAGAACGTACAAACCCATTGCATAAGGGAAGATATAGATAACAGTCAATAACTGAAGGAGTACTTTCTAGAGCTAGACTAGACAAGAACAAAATTCATTTGGAGTAACAAAAGGTTCAGAATTTCAAGGGAAATGATTGGGGGTGGGGGATGACAGGGGGGAGAAGCGGTAATGACCAAGAATAGTACTTCCAGACCTTGAATTATACTACATAGTATAATCATTAAACTATTGGGTAACCATAAAAAAAGAAAGAAAAGCAGATGAGTGGAACAGACTACAAAAGAAAGGTTCATAAAGAATAAAACTTGATAAACCAATGTTAGAGAAAACTAACAACATAACTTACTTAGGGAAGAACTCCCTATTTGACAAGAACTGCTGGGAACACTGTAAAACAGTTTGGCAGAAATTAGATTTAGGGAGTATCTTATACCATATACCATAATAAATCTAAATATAACACCTTTAAAAATTTGGGAAAAAATTTTAAAAGGACCCTTTCACATCTATGACTAAGGAGCAATATTCTTAACCAAAGGAATATAGGCATTCACAAATGATAAAAGTTTTGATTACATGAAATTGAAAAAATTTTTATCAATGAAATCAATGAACTGGGATATGATGTAAATTAAGAAAACGTTTTGGATACAATAATATGCTCTGATAGCCAAAATATATAGGAAATTAATATAAATATAAAAGACTAAGAATTATTCCCCAATAGATAACTGGTCAAAACATATAAATTAACAGTTTACAAATAAATTAAAAACTAATAACCATATGAAAATTTCTCAAAAACACTAAAAATAAGAGAAAAGAATGTCAAAATAACCAAGGTTTTGCCTCACACCCAACAAATTGGTCAAATAAAGAAAGATGGATATAAAATCAATTCTATCCCCCAAGGAGAGTTTAGAAGAGGCATTTTGTAGGACCACATAGAGTTGAAAAAAACCTTCTAGCCTGACATCTTCATTTTATAAATGAGGAAACTGAGGCCCATAGAAGTTAAAAGACTTGTTCAAGGGCACAAAGGTAGTAAATGTCACAGGTAAGATCTGAACCCAAGTCCTTAGACTCCAGAGTTAATTCTCTTTCCACGCTATAGGATGGTCTGCCCCTTCTTTGCCAACATGGGGAATTAAGACTATGCAATATTGCATAGACGGTCAGACGTGGTATATGGGCTAGCTTGCCTTACTTTACTGGAGGTCTTTTTCTTTCTTTAAAAAAAAAATCTTTATTACAAAGTATGGATTGCTACATGGGAGTGGGGGGAGGAAAAGAAAACTAAGAAGTAAAGGTAATATAAAACCAAAATATATGTCTAGATAATGTTTTTAAAAATAGAGATGGTATAACTTCTACAGTGTAAAAAGGCACATCCCTCATCTGATGTCCCTCTCCAGTAATAACAAGCAACCCAATCCTTAAAATTCAGTGATATCAATATAGTACATAAGACAATCTGATCTGTATCATGGGCAGCCACACACTGCATCAGGGAAGTTGTGCAAATCTATTGGCAAAAACAGATACTCCTCTCTTTTTCCCTCCACTACAAATCTCTCCCATTCCCCCCTTGGAAGAGTCCTAAAGTCTAGAAAGTCTGTTTCTTCATTTCTTCCAGGTGCTTGTGTTCTTTTCCCTAGGCCTTGACTGTTACCCCACAATAGTTTTGTCTACAGAAGGAGTATCCTTCCCCGGTTGTTCTTTGTTCTTTGTTCAATGACATCACAAGCATGATTGACTTGCATATGAACTGTATTTTTGTGCTCCTAGAGAATAGATGCTCTATGGAGAATTGGGGGAGAAAGGGATAGTCTGCTAGTTTGTGATTTACTATGGACAGCAGGAGAGAACTAAGAGTCTGACCCAGGTGGCTCAGATTGCTTAAGGAGACAACTAAAAATATATTCAGGTATAAAATTAGACTAATTAAACTCATGCCCAAGAATGTGTTATATCTCACCACCACCCTTCCACTTATTTTCCTTCTCAGAATTCCATCAAAAGAAGATGAAGTTAATTGAATAAATTGAAATTAATTGAATAAAATGAAGTTAATTGCACAGGTTAAAAATAAGGCAGCTAGGTGGCACAGTGGATAGAGCTCTGCGCTTAGAATTAGGAAAACTCATCTTCATGAGTTCCAATCTGACCTCAGACACTAACTAGCTTTGTGACCCTAGGCAAGTCACTTAACCCTATTTGCCTCTATTTCCTCATCTGTAAAATGGGCTGGAGAAGGAAATGGAAAACCACTCTAGTATCTTTGCCAAGAAAATCCCAAAATGAGGTCACAAAGAGTGAGACACAACTGAAACAATGGAATAACAAATTGGTAAAAGCAGGGGCACCACATTTACATGATGAGATGGACATATATGTGACATTCATATTACAAGTTGGTCCCACCTTATGTTGGGAGACTAGAAAGTAGAGTTATATAAAGGGCATCAGTGATAGAGATTAGAAATCACGGAAATGGGCCAACAAGGAAACTGAACTATTTTAGACACATCAACATGTTAGAAAAATCCTAAAGTATTGTGTTTAGGAATTGAATCAAATAGTGTCACAGTAGCAGATGGTCTAATTTTCTTTCATTCAAAGCTGTACTTTGTATAAATATCAATGAAATTGAACAACTGGCCCTAGTGCATACCAAATTTTTGCAAATGTAGTAAGATTTTTCCAGAAGTAAATAAATATATCACACTTCGAGTCATTTGATTTTAAGTTGACATTATTAAATGTTTCTCTTAAAGCTCATTTCCCACATTAGGTTATAAGCTCTTTGAGGGAAAGCCCCAATCTTATTTTATGCATATTTCCCTTAGCTCAGAGTAGGGACTCATTAAATAGTGAAAATAACCAATAGCCCCTAACCTCAGATACACAACTAACAGTGGCTAAGTGGAGCTTTACCCTGGAATGTCAATGTGTTATGTGGAAGGGGAGAGCTCTCCCCATGCTTTGCCTCAAGACTGTCAATCTCAGCCACTTTGTGGAACTACCAGTCCAGGGGTGCTAACTCTAGGATGATATCAACATAGTGTCCTCCTTCTAGAGCTTGTGTATACATACATACCATCAAACTCTAGAAGGAGACAGACCAAATTCTCCAGGGGACAGGCTACCAAAGGAACTCTTCCTGTCCCTGTATTGTCTTATGTGCCCTTACTCCCCTACCCCAGCCCACTCAACTGAATTCCCTTTACACATAATAATAGCTAACATTTATAGAGAACTTACTATATGCCAGGGGCTGTGCTAAGCAATCACAATTATCTTGCTTGATATTTCAAGTGAATTCCTGGTCACAAAATTTTGACCTTCCCAAACAATGCTTGGTTTGGTGGACTGAATTCATAGCTTTTGTTCAGTACTTGTAGCCTCTGTTTAATAACAGAAACAAGAAAGAGGAACTAGGATATCATACTGCGCTGGCTTGAGATATGGATCTAACATTTGATATATGGAAAACATAGTCAGTAAAATTTACTTAGCTTTACTTACCTAATAATAGTTTCCCAATTTTTTCATATACTTTATACAAAAATAATAGTGAGGCTATTGGTTCCTGTAACTGACATCTTTGGTCTCTGATGTTGGAGAATGATTTGTGGGGATCCCTCAGATCACATATTTAAGACTTGCCAACAAGAACCAGCAAAAAATAAACAAAACACAGAAGTTTAACGAATTAGCTCAAAAAATGCTCACAGCATGGAACCACAAAGATGGGCTTAAAGGAAATATAATATATTATATATAAAGGAAATAAGTTTATTAATTTTTATTTTCACCTGGCATAGTGATGCAGACCTTAAAACCAGGTATGAGAGAGGATAAGGTTGGCAGATCTCTTAGGCTCTATAGCTCTGAGCTGCAGTGGTGTTCTCACTAAACTCTGTATTAACATGAAAAGCCCCTAGCTGGGGGGGAGGGAGGTCATCAGATAGCCTAAGAAGAGACGAACTGACCCTTGTCAAAAAGCAGATTCTCTGTCAATCAGAAAGGGATTGGGTTGTTGAGTAGCCCTAGTATTTCCAATCTTGGAGATATAAAAAAGGAGGGAGAAAATGGATTTTGATTTCTTTTCCCCTTTTCATCAGACATCCAAAATATACACACTTAACTGGGATTCTCCCACTGGCTTTGATGGAATGCCACTGTCTACAACTTAGATCTACATAGTAAAACTTTTCATCTTCACTTTGGTACATGGATGGAGCTGTGATCACACTGAAGGGAGTATTCCTCATACATGTATGCAGATCACTATCCATTCATATCTGCCTGTTTTGTGTGACTGTCCAAATCCTTCTCTAAATTTCCCAGAGTTCATCCATCAGGCTAGTAACTTTCTTTTAAATCACTTGTTATTGCATGACTAATTACCACGTAGGCCATCCAATTATTGCCCTTCATTATGGCTTCTGACCTCCCCTCACCTCTTTTTCTGATCATACGTTTCTCTATAATATACTTTATTCCATTTCCCTTGTGTCAATAATGATGCAACACATCATCACTACATCACAGATATAATCCGCTAAAGTTAAAATCAAGAGAGTTCATTGCTCTCTTTATAAGTAAAAAGAACTTCCACTTATGGAACTAGAGGGCTTCTGTTCCTTGGGTAAAGTAGGTCTTTTCTGGAACTTTTTTTAAAAACGGTCATCCTAAGAAATATAAAGTATAGATCTGATAGCAGTGGAGAGCCTTAAGGAAGGGATACCAACCAGCAGGCTATTGCTATAGTGTGGCCATGAAGCAATGAGGACCTGTACCAGTGTGGTGGCAGTGTCAAAAGAGAGAAGGGAACATATCCGAGAGTCATTTGGAAGGAATAAGCCACAGAACTTGACAACAGATTGGGTATGGGGGATGAGATTGAGGAGTTGAGCACAATACCTAGGTTTTGAGTATTGGTAACTGAAAGGATAGTGGTGTCTTCAATAGTAACAGCAAAGTTGGGAAGAGAGGACAGGTTTAGGGGTTTTGGGGGGGTTGTCTTTTTGTTATGTTTTGAGTGGGGGAAGATGAGTTTGGTTTTGGACATAGAGTAAGATCTCTACAGATAGAGGAAACAAGGTAACCCAGAAGCTAGAGCACCAGCCCTGGAGTCAGGAAGGCCTGAGCCCAAATTTGACCTGAGACACTTACTAGCTTTGTTTGTGACCATGGACAAGTCACTTAACCCTGATCACCTTGAAAAAAAACCCAACACATCTACAGATATTCAGTTCAAGATATCCAATAGGCAGAGGTACAAGACTGGATATCAGAATAGATATTAGACTGGATAAGTAGATCTGAGAGCCATCAACCTAGAGATGATAATTGAATCCATGGGATATGATAAGATCACTAAGTGATCACAGAACAGAGCCTTGAGGGACCCCAGCATCTGTGGATGTGACATGGATGAAGATCCAGCAAAAGAGACAAGAAGGAGAGATGAGATAGGTGCAAGGAGAGGCAGGAGAGAGCAGTAATCTACAAAGAAGAAAATATCAAGGAAAAGGCTATCGACAGTGTCAAAGTCTGCAGAATTCAGGAAAGATGATGATTAAGAAAAAACGATTAGATTTGGCAAATAGATCATTAGTAACTTTGGAGAGTGCAGCTTTGGTTGAATGATGAAGGGGTGAAGTCATAGGAGGGAGAGTTAACAAGAAAGAAGAAGGAGATGGAGGGGATGATTGTAGAAGACCCTCTCAATGAGTTTGATCATTAAAGGAAGGACATGGGACAACATGTAGAGGGGATGTGTGGATCAAGTGATGGTTTTTCAAGGACGGGGAGAAATGGGAATATTTGTAGGCAGTAGGGAAGCAGCCAGCTCACAGGGGGAAATTAAAGATAAGTGAGAATGAAGATAACTTAGGGGACACTTTTGGAAAAGATGAGTTGGAATGGGATCATTTGTGCAGGTTGTAGAGTTTGCCCAGGCAAGAAGGAAGGGCTATTTCTTTATGTGAGGCAAGGGTCAGGGAGGAGATCCAAGTGACATGAAGTAAGGATGGGGTAAAAAGAGAGGGCTCTCAGCAAAGGACCTCATGTTTTCAGTGAAATATGAGATGAGTCTCAGCTGAGATGATAGGATAAGGAGGAGTTATAAGATGTTTTAGGAAGGATGAAAACTTAGAAAAGCCCGGTAGTGAGTGAGACAGCAAGTCATTTAGAGAGGTGCAAAAGAATTTCCTGGCCAAATTGAGGACCCAGTTGAGATTACATGACATAAATTTGTAATAGATCCAATCAGTGTGGTTTTGTGACTTTTTTTCCCGTAAAAGTTAAAAGGAAAAGCTTCAGTGAGTATAATTTACAATTCAAGATATTAATTGCATAATTACAATTACTTAACGTAGTACATTTTATTTCCACAAAACTATTTTTTTCTGAGAGATAAGTCCCTTATGTTGAGGCATTTTTAATAATAAATACATATATGTGTGTATGTTTATAACATATATGCATATTGTGTATATATGCATATATACATTTGATATTCATATAGCACTTGAGATTTTTAAAGGTGTGCCATATATAATTTTACCTGAGCCCCACAATAAACCTGCATCCAATTAAATCACTCAGGTCCAACAACAGCGATGTGAGGTAGACAACAGAGGTATTGTTGTTCCATTTTTCATGTAGTACCTGGGACACTTGTCTCTTTCACTTAAGGACTTCATGAAAGTTGCCCATATTTAAAGTTATCTCCAAGTCCACATCCACATCCACAGCTCACAAGTTTCCACTGATGCAGTCATTTTTATCAGTCAGCCAGAGGACAAAATTAATTCAAAACGATGGCATTTAATGAAAAAGCATAATAAAAAAAGAAAAAAGGGGGGAGCTGAATGTTGTTCCCACAAATACAGAAGCCATCAGAGGGTGGCTAGGGAACATATGTGAAAGGGCACAAACATAATTTATGACATTTGTGTGGCCAGGACACAAATGTGGAAAGGAAAATACATAGGAAACATGTAGAAGTAGGGTGCATTTCTACAGGGCTAACTTGTGCTTCCCCTGCTGCAGAGCTGCTCCTAACTTCTGGGGATAGCATCAGACTTCTTCTGCTGTGCCTGCTCCCTGAGGGTCTCAGGTGATAGGTGGGATGTCTTGTCTGGAAGTTCTCCCCTGGTCTTGCTGCAGTTACTTCTGGGCACTGCACTGCTGGGCATATGGTTGTGTACCATCACTCAGCTACAACTCCTAGGTTTCAACTGTCTTTTTCAGTTGACCTACCTTTTCTTCCCCATAAAAAGAAGAGTGATTTTTGCCATCTCTCTTTTTAACCTAGAGGTTTAAGCTTCAGCTCTTTTAATAAGGGAAGCAGCTTCCACCTATCAAAATATCAGATGGAGAAGAAAACCCTTAGCTGTTTTTATTTTTGTTTTTCCTCTAAAGAGATTAACTTGTCTCTCCCTAGAGTCTTAACTTTGTGTGTCCTTTCTCCCCAGAGAATCCAGGTATTTGATCTGTCATTCAATCTACTTATTCCTCCTTGTTAGGAGTAATGTCCTTGTTCTAAGCTTCTATCTGATTTGGAGTAGAGAATCCTTTTAACTTCCCTCAATTCCTAATTATCAATTTGGACCCCTTCAAAATTATTTTAGAGTCTCCCTTTCAACAAATAATTGCCAGGAGTTTCCTGGATTTTTCCATGGTTTTTCTCAGCCTCTCAAGATCCTTTGGTTTCTTCTATCCCAATGAAAATTAAACAGGGTAGGGAAAAAGACAGGAACAACTCCCAAACCCTAGGTAGAACGCAAGTGAAAAATCTATTGTTCCATATTCTTACCTTACTATGTATACGTATAAGTACAAACCTCTCAGGCTTTCAGTTGTCCCACAGACTTTCCTACAAGCCTGAAGAAATGAAAGAAAAAGATGAGGGAAAGTTGAAGAAATTAAGACTGAGAGGTTGTGACTTTTTCCATGGTTACAAAGCTAATAAATAGCAGAGTTGGGATTTGAATCTCTGTCTTCCTGGCTCTGAGTCCAACACTCTATCCATTATGACTCAGCTGCCTCTGTAGTTAGAGAATTTAAAGGAGAAGGAAATAAGCAATTTGTTACCTAAAATTATACATAACATTTTACCCCATGTAAAATTAGAGCAGCAGAGGAAGCAGACTTCCTTGGCATTTTCATTATGCAGAGAGGTAAACAATAAATAAATAAGGAGCTTCTGAATATGAAATTAACAACAGGATAATTGCTTTACTCCTTGAGTTCAGGCAATATTAAATCCTCAAATAAACACTTGTTTAACCCTCATTTTCACATATGTGTATGACTTCTATAAAGTAGCAAACTTTGCATGCTGTCCACCCTCCAACCAGGCAACCTCTAAATGAAGGCAAAATGTTAATTCCTTTCAATTCAGAGGGATTTTTGGGACAAGCACTATCATGGAGGGAAGACAGCCTTAGATGCCTGAGGAAATTCCAGAGACAACTTGGGAAACATTCTGCATACTATTATCTGTTACTATTATAACTTACATTTTAATATATTTAATCATTCTGCAAGCTAACTGAAAAATCTTATCTAGATAGTGTAGCTATTCTGGTAACATGTGACCTCCCTGCTGAGCCAAAGCCCAGTATTTCCATTGGCACAACCCCGCCACTGACTAGCATTTTAACATTTATACAGGAAACTGTTAAACCTTATTTCTAGGGTCCCATTTTTTTCTTTCACTTCTCAACTAGCCTCACTCCATTCCAACCCCCATTTGACCAGAAGGAGTAACTAGTTCTTTAGCCATGGAGGTGTTTAAGAAGACATCTTAATACATTACACCGAAGATGCACCTTTTCAAATACTCAGGAGGTCTGATGAAATTTCCCAGGTTGTTCTGACCACTTCTTCTCCTGCCCTTTCAGAGAGAAATCCCCTTTTTTCTTCTTTACTCATCCTCTAGTCTAAAAAACTGATCACTACTTACAATTCAAGTGTGTCTTGTTTTGCCCGCTCAATAATGCCCTGATTTTAACCCCAGTTACATGGTTTCTTTATCTTACTCACATTCTGAAAATGATTCATTTAACAACTTCACATATGAAAGTTTGGCTCTTGCTGGAGTTTTCTGAAAAGGTAGGGTTAAAAGGTCAGTGAGACTGTCATCCTATGGGCAAGGGTATAGAACTAAGTTCCAAGTCAATCTGATCAAATCTCACAACACCCCCAAATTCTAGGTGCTTTCCCCCCACTATTCTCAAAAGAAGACATCAAGTGAAGATAGAGGCACCACACATTTATCTTACTGAAACAACCTCCCAACATGAGGCATCAACTGTTTAATTTGCACTCTGTAAATGATAAAGTAGCAATTCGGATTTAGGAAAGGAAGACAACCTAGTCTGCCTAAATAAGCTTCTTGAAGAGATGTTCAGGTTTACAGTTATGGCGATGAAATGCAACCAACGAACCAAAGAAAAGGAGTGTGTTTTCATGAGTATAAACTTCACTGTGACATAATGGACAAAGTTAAAGCCTGAGGCTCTTCTGCCATTATCAGAGGCTGTGCCAGTGAGTGCTGTAACCTAATTACTTCTGATGCAGCAAATCAACAAAAGCACTGCTGGTTACGACCTCTGCCAAGAGCACTAGAGATTCAGACAAATGAAGCTTAAGATGCCGTTGTTTGTTCGGTTGTAAAGTTCCAGATAAAAAATGACAGGATGTCGTTGCCTGACTTCAGCATCCGTTCTCCAGATGGCTCCCTGCACTGGCTTGTGGCAAGGCTCACAGGGAGGGAGGCTGGCACATTTTCTCTGTCAGAATGAAAGTTTTCCAATTACAAAGAGATAATGTGAGGAGATGCAAACTTAATCTCCTGAACAAAGGGTTGCAAGCTGCGTAATGGCCGATTCAGAGGGAAAATTTTCACTATAGTTCAATTGATTTAAACACTGTGGATCACAAAATTGGCTACCTTTCCTAATAAAACCAAGAAATCAGCCGTGTTGATTCCATTTACTGGAACCGCTTCTGTAATGGTTTCATGTTCCATGAGACAGGAAGTGCAGGTGCTTTTTTCTAAGTTAGTATTTTTAGTTTAAATTGAACTCTACCTTTCTTATTTGAATGAATTTGAATGAAAAGGAGCAAAAAAAAAGTTACTTTTCTCTGAGCAAACCAACCAATTGCTTAAAGATAGGACTAAGGATGACAAAGCATCAGTTAAATAACTATGAAAATAAGAAGATAATACCCTTGATGGTCCCATGATCCCTAGCACAATCCTACCTAAACTACCTAATTCCCCATATCCAAAGCCTGTGAATACCAACTGCCAAATTAGATTTCTTACAAAAACCTAGGGCAAAAAAGGTTAGGGAAGGGAAGAGCCAGCAGAGGATGGATATTCTAGCTTTGGGTCAAGTTACCCAGTAGAGGGGACATGGCAGAATTGGGAAGGAAAGTTACTGGTACCATGGGACTCTAGGGTAGAAGACAAGCAAAGTCCTTCGGAGGTACCGTGAGGTGAGATCCAGGGACTGTACTCACTATTGGAAGGAATACCATTCCCTTTGCCCCTTGGCATAGTAAGGCAAGGACCTTTTGCCCTATTCTCCAAGGAATGCTAATGGAAATGATGTCTTATAGATTTAGAACTGGAAGAGAATTTAGAGGCTATTTAGAGCCACACTCTCATTTTACAGATGAGAAGCTCGACCCTGGAGAAGGGAAGTGATCTGTACAGGGTCACAAGGCTAGTCAATGTGCACAGTGGAATTTGAACCAAGGTGCTCCTCTGGACTCTAAATCCAGCACTCTATCTATCACCACTCTGATTTTTATCAATAGTTCTGCTTCCCTGTTTGACCAAACATATAGGTGTATGTGTATATAGATAGATATAGATATATGTATATATTTGTATATATGTGTGTACACATATACATATAGGCACACATACAGACACATATACATACACACACATATACGTACACATATATACATACATATGTAATATATATGTTGACACGAAGGGGAAAGGTTTGTGCATCTACATGTCTAGTAAGCCACCAAGGACAGTGCCTCAGGGGAAGGAACTCTGGCTGTGATGAGACTATTGCTGTCATTTCATATAAAACCTAGAGTTTTACCTCTCCATCAAGATAAAATCACACAGACTTGGGGAGAATTTAGAAGCAAATGACAGCAATAAAATTCTGATAACAGTTTAATATTTAATTGCATTCCTTTGTTGTGAGGTTTACTTATTCAACAACCCCAAACATGGATCCAGAATACTAAACAAATCAGGTAATCTTAAAGAAAGTAACTAAAAAGTTATCTCGGTTAGAAAAAGACATTTTTATATTGCCTATAAACCTGTCTTCAAAATACATACTTTTCTCAATAGCTCCAGATAGAGGCCAATGTTGTAGTAAGACTTCTCAGACTACAGGACAGTTGTTGACAGGATGGGGCCTCTGCAGACAGATGATTTTTGCCATTTCCATCTGACATTGCTATGAAGTGCTGGTTGCATTACTGAAAATGCAATCAGCTCACACACACACACACACACACGATGTTCAGTTCCAAATAGTTTCAATTGCAGCAGCTGAAGATCAGTAAATCAGTCTGAAATATAAGTAAGCCCTTCAAAGTCCTCAGAAACCTTCAACAGATTCCTGCTGAAGAGTTAACATTTCCAAGTAATGAGCATTTTTAAAAAGTCACAACATCAACATAAAGTGGTGTCTAACAGCTGTTGTAAAACTCAACATCAATTTAATGTGAGCTCAACTACTAAACAGCAATCACAATGGCATCCCCTAGGAGGTATTTAAGGACCCAAGTGGCTAGCCATTTTTAACACAGGGAGAGAGCTAAGCAAGCTCATAGGCTGCAGAAAGGAATATTTTTGCCCGTGTTCTTGTACCACCACCTAGTGGTTTCAAGTATCTGAAATGGGAGCTATGAACAGAAAAACAGAAACAGAAACAAAAATTTGCCACAAAAAATAAATGCATAATGGCTTCCAGAATTGAATGCTTCTGATAAAAATGAATATTAAAGATTCATATTAACATGAACCTAATAAAACAAGTCATTCTTTTTTAAAGCCAGAAACATTTGTCATTATTCTAAAGTCTACCATTTTGTAACAATACATTTTTGAGGCTATATATTAAACATTGCAAGTTTTTCAGCTATATA
The DNA here is from genome assembly GCA_028658325.1 of Potorous gilbertii. Classification (NCBI taxonomy): domain Eukaryota; kingdom Metazoa; phylum Chordata; class Mammalia; order Diprotodontia; family Potoroidae; genus Potorous; species Potorous gilbertii. The sequence continues at coordinate 206,169,200 of CM053771.1, read as the reverse complement.
TTCAACTTATTATTGTCTACTATCCAAGACAAAAAGAATGAACGGTCTCTATTTATAAATCTCTACCTATAAACTTACATTTTATGGGAGGAACAACATGTACATAGATAAGTGAATGCAAAATATATGCATAACTGTGGATAGTGAACTGAACTTGAAATCCAAAAGACCCAGGTTCAAATCTTGCTTCAGATATATTATCTGTGTGATTCTGGATGAATCACTTAACCTTTACCAGCCTCGGTTTCCTCACCTGAAAGATAGGGAGAATTGTTTTGATCATCAAAGGAGATGGTGCAATGGAAATACTGATAACGTTAAAGCTCAGTAAAAGTGCTGTTTGACAGCTGGTTGCTGCTGTTGCTCAGTCCTTTTTCAGTCCTATATTACTTTGTGTAACCACATGTGGGGTTTCTTGGCAAAGATATTGGAAAGATTTGCCATTTCCTTCCCCAGCTGATTTTACAGATGAGGAAACTGAGGTAAACAGGGTTAAGTGACTTGCCCAGGGTGACAGGTAGGATGTGTTTGAGGCAGGATTTGAACTCAGGTCTTCCCGATTCCAGGTCCTACACCTCTATCTACCTAACTGCCATAGGAAGGGGTATCTGAGGCATTCTTTGAAGGTAGATAGACTTGCTATAAGGCAGAGGTGAGGAGAAAGTGCATTCTAACACAGGGAAGCAAGAGAAGAGGGGGAGGAGTGAAGAGAAATTATCTTTATAATCAGGTGTACCAGTTGGGGCTGTAAATGGTTAGTATGGCAGGCACAGCTATTCCCAAAGGCCTTACTTTTGTGATGCAAGTGGAAATATTCTTTTCAAACTCCTACTTTAGCTGATCCCCAGGGGGACTTCATTTCATCACTTCTTCTGCCTGCTGGAGCCTATGAGAAGTGCAGCTGGAATGGACTGAGGCTGCTGAACTGTTTATCTCCTTATTCGCAAAGGAGGAGAGTTTCAAAGAAGAGAAAGTCACTGGCTAGACTGGCACAGAGAACAGAAACAGAAGTTTCACCCAGTTTTTCTAAAATACTAGGTTCCATACTAGCTAGAAGCAGCTAGGTGGCACATTGGATAGCACACCAGGCCCACAGTCAAGAGTCCTGAGTTCAAATTCTGTCTCAGACACTAACTTGCTATGAATCTGGACAAATCTCGTATCCTCTGTCTGTCTCAGTTTCCTCAGTTCTAAAATGGGGAGAGTAATATCATCTATCTTACAAGTTTGTCATGAGAACCAAATGGAATAATAAAGGCTTGCTTCCTTTGTTTCCCCAGGTACTGTGGCTAAATTCATTTCTGTCCTTGTTATCACAAATCTACTCCTGAATGAGGGACAAGGTTAAGGCAGCTCTAAAATTCTGGAATTTCAAACTGAGCACTCTTAGGACCATGTCCGTGAGGCTGAGGATCATTTTTCATTTATTTTTGTCTTTTTCCCTCATGCTTAGTCTAATGCATTGCACTTAGTAGGCTCATAATCATTATCTGCTAAATAAATGAGTTTCAGGTTTCAGTCTCAATAATCCCTAACCAGACTGTAAACTCCTCACAGGAAAGTCCCAGGTTTTATACGTCCTTTAGCTCTCACAGAGCACAACATCATGCTAAGTTGTTACTGAGGTTTTTTTTAACAGTTTAATGTTAATACTGCTACTGTTCAGTCATTCCAGTTGTGTTGGACTCTTCATGACCCCATCTGGGGTTTTCTTGGCAAAGGCACTGGAATGCCTTGCCACTTCTTTCTCCAGCTCATTTTACAGATGAGGAAACTGAGACAAACAGGGCTAATTGACTTGCCCAGGGTCACACAGCTAGTAGGTAAATTCATGGAAGATGAATCTTCCTGATCCCAAACCCAGTACTCTATCGACTGCACCACTCCGCTTAGCTGCCCATATTGTTATTTGATAGTGACTAACTTTTCTATGCTCTATGCCAACTACAGGAAAACTTCTTGTGGCTAAGAATTATTTTTCTTTTTCAAGTGTTTTACTTCTTTTTTAATGAACAGAAATCTATTTTCCCACCCTCCCATATCCTATCCCACTGGAGGAAAGAAGAGATAAGATAAATTCCTTGTTAAAAATATACACAGTCAAGCAAAACAAATTCCCTCCTTGGCTGTGTTTAAAACATATATGTCTCATTCCGTACCAGAAATCCATCCCATCTCTGTCAGGAAGCACTCAATCAACTAGCATTTATTAAATACCTACTGTGTACAAAAGAGGAAAAATAGTCACTGACCCCCAGGAGTTCATTGTCCAAGCAGGTGGTCAGAGGTGAGTAACAGTCAGGCAGTCCTCTGGAGTCATGGGTGGTCCCCACATTAATCAAAATTCTTACATCTCACTTTAAAGACTTGGTCTCATAGTATAAATTATTCTTCTGGTCCTGCCCACATTACTCTGCATCAGCTCATACACATCCTGCCCTGTCTCTTTAAAATCATCTACTTCCTCACTCTTACAAAATTTTGTGATGGCAAAAAAAAAAAAAGAGTTATAGCTTTTTAAGATAAAGATATGATATCTCTTTTATCACACCTACACTGGTGATCATTAACATCCCAAGTGACAGCAGTCTGGAGTACAACAATACAGAATAATTCTTTTGTTGTTGGTGTTTGCACAGATCTACATGCTACCTACCATTCAATAAAGTTTATCAAATATGTAAATGCTTAAGGCAAATAAGCTCCTGATCAATCTATTCATTTCTCACTTGTACTTGCATATGTATGACTCTCTTATCTCCTGTTAATGCCCAGCCCTCTCCCCTCTCCTACTCCTCACCTCCAAAATCAGGGGGGTAGAGAAGGTTCTAGTTTCCTGCTCATTTAATCAATAGTACCTATTTAATCCTGTGTATAAGTAAGCAGAGAATGAGGAAGGGGATGAAAAAAAGTTAGTAGGAAACAAAAGGAAGGTGATAGAGAGTGCTTGGCAGGAAGTGTATATGGCTAAATGTTTAAAAACTTTTCTGTAACACAAGCACAACACTTTAAATCTCCATTATTAAAAATTTCTCATCATTTTTTTGAAGTCTAGGCAAACACCAAAACAATAAATCAAACTCTGATTTTTATCATTTGTGCATTTCCATTGTGTAAATGCTCACACTGAAAATTTATCACCTCCTGATAATCCATTCTAGCAGACTCCAACCTCTCCTGTGTAATGGAGCTGTCTCCCTAATATATACTGAAAGCTTATAGTCAAAAAGCAGCCTTTTACGCAGGAGTAGAATTCAGAGTATTTGGTTACATATAAGTGGAGAAAAAGTAGAGGAGAGCTAAGAAAAGAATGGACTTCAAATAGAGGGACAGGTCCTGAGCATAGCAAAGCCCATCTATGGCAAGAGCTGTCTTTTTTTGGTTCACAGAGGCAGAAGAGACATCCCTAGCTTCTTTTCCCTTGACTCCTGTCCAAGGGAGTCTTTAAACAGGGTGGGTTATAAGGTTAGCATTATATATATATTTATAAATATATATATATATATATATATTCATAATATATTTATATATTATATAATATATAAATATATGATATATTTATATATTATATAATATATTTATATTTATATATAAAACCCCTCCCTCACTCAAAACAAAGTCAAGTGCAAGTCATGTCATTATTTCTCTGATAGCATGGTCTTCTTTGGCAACAAAGGACAAACACACACACATATACATATATGTAGATACATGTTATATATGTATATACATGCTCTCCTAAATATTATTAGTCTAGGGGATATGACCTAGTTCACTCCAACTTCTGACTGTGTTGTCATAATTATTGTGGGCAAGGAGAACTCTTCTATATCTTATGTCCAAGGCTTGACCCCTTACCTTGTTGTTTTTCAGTTGATCAGTTATGTCCAATTCTTTGTGATCCCACAGACCATGTTGTCCATGGGATTTTCTTGGTAAAGATACTGGAATGGTTTTGCCATTTCCTTCTCCAATGAATTAAGGCAAACAGGTTAGGTGACTTGCCCAGGGTCACACAGCTGATGTGTGCCTGAGACTGGATTTGAACTCAGGTCTTCCCAACTCCAGGCCCAGCACTCTATCCACTAAATTATTTAGGGGTTTGACCCCTTATCTATCTAATACTTAGCCAGTAAATCCAAGTGCATCCTGGGTTATCTCCAGTCATCCTGATGAATATCTGGTCACTGGATTCAGATGGCTCTGGAGGACAAAGTGAGGCTGAAGACCTTGCACAGCCCAAGGTCTCTCCCTGGGAACCAGACAATTCAACAGAGAGAAAGAGTTCTAGTTCTCACCCAAGAAGACTTCCCTAAAGTCTCTGAAGTGGTAAGCTCCATGCTAGGGACATGATGGCAACTGGTAGCTCTTCTCACATCTTCCCAGAGTCTTTTCCTTCAGTAGCCCAAAGCCTCTTCCTTCTTCTTCCGTGAAGCTCAAAACCACAAGTGCCCTAAAGAGTCTGGACTCCTAACAGGTCCCCACGGAGAACTTGAAACTTCAAGAATTCCAAAGGTTACTGCCAAAGGCTGGGGCTTTTCTGCTCTCACTAACCCCACTTGCCCATTGTGCAGTTTAAGGCATTCATCACCACCATTAAGGAAAGAGTCCCATGCCAATGGGCTTTGGGACAGGGGTTAAAGGAGGGAAGAATAGGGAGAAGGAATTAGAAAAATACCATTGTGTAAAAATCACCTATGGATTGAGAACCCAATCTACCTGGCGCTAAAATAGTTGAAAAGCAGAAAAGCATAGGGACAAAGTGAGATTTTAGGCAGATGAACTGGAAATAGGAGGGAAAGAAGACAAATCACAACGGTGACAATAAAAAATACTATAACTAGCATTTAGATAGCACTTTAAAGTTTCCAAAGAACTTTACCTAGATTACCTCCTCTGGTTCTCAGAACCTTCTGAAACTGGTGCTCCTACTATTCCACTTTACAAGTGAGGAACCTGATGGTAAGAGAGGGAGAATACTTGACCCAGGGTCATACAACCAGCAAATATCTAAGATAAGACTTGAACTCAGGTCAAATTCAGCCCTTTATCAATAGTAAAATAAAGAATGATTTGATGCATATGCCCCGTAAAGACTAACCAAGATAATCAGTAACTGAAATCAATCAGTTATCCAAATGGGCGCCTATAATAGAGGCTCAGAGGAGAAAAAATACCCATATATTTCAGTCTAATTTCCCAGCACCATCTCCAAACAGATGAGATCAAAGATTGATGTCATCTTCGTTCCATCTCCAATTAAAGGTTGGGGCTATTTAGAATAGCCCCCAAATGATTTTATTCTACATTTTCTGCAAATAATACTGATTTTAAAATGATAGTCTGGTGATGGAATGTGATAAATCCTCAAAGAAAAAATTCAATTAAAAATATTAGTTCTGAAATAAAGCTGTAGGTTTGGCAATGCTATAAATAGCTTTACAGGACCTGTACCACAGAGGGGAGGAAAAACAAGAAGAAAAAAATGACATAAAAAATAGTCTTTAAAATAAAATGGACCCACAGTATAATCATTCTTTTCTGTAGATTTAAAAGCTTAATAATAAATGAGTTTAAAAGTTTATGGTCATAAATTCTCAGTAAATCCAAGGTCTGTTTCTCCAGGCTAGTGACAGGCTTAGGAGTGTAATACTTTTCATCTTCCTGGTCCATTTTGCTTTTATCATCTTTCTTATACTTCAAGGTCCTGCTAAGGGTCCACCCCCTGCACAGGGGCTTTCCTGGACAGTTTGGTGATGTACAGATAGACTGGGACCTGGAGCCAGGAGAGATCTGAGTTCTAATTCGCTGCTCCTTCCCCCCACCCCTGCCCCAGACACTTACTAGATGTTTGTGAATTTAAACAAGTCCCTTCCAGTTCTAAATCAATGCCCTCTTGGCTCTGCTACATTTCTGTTGGCACTTGACTGCACAGTTCATTTCAGCATTCACCCTGCTTCATTGCTTAGCTATCACATAGGTCTCCCAAGGTAGATTCCAAGCACTTGAAGGGAAGAATTCCAGCACATCTTAACCTTCTTTTGTATATTCCTCTGTCCTTGGCCCAGCATTGTACTGTACTACATACTTATTTGATCAACAATAGCTCATACTGTTAAACATTGATTAAACACTGACTTTTAAATGTAGCACCTTAAAAACACGATCTTGAGATCTAGAAAACTTCTTACATGAATGCAGGTACTAAGGTCCATGGTAATCAGATAGACTTGATAGGAAACAAAAAAGCACAACTGCAATGACTATTAATAGCTCTCATTTCCTGATAGATTTTCATGTACCACTTATCATCATCCCAGAATATGGAGGGATTATGGGGGTAGTTGTATTCCTGCTGTTATAAAGTTACAAAGGAATTAGATGAAAGCACCTACCAAAATGAGTACCAGACTCAGGTATCAGGGAATTAAAGCTCTTTTCCTGGCTTTTTCTGTGATTAGTTCTAAGATTTTTGATTGTCCCTTTAACCTTCTCTTTGTCTCAGTTTTCCCTCATCTGCCTTACTCTTTAAAATTTAGGAAGGGGTTGATTTAGATCTGTGGTCTGTAAATTTTTTTGATTGGGCACCCCATGAAGAATGCCCCTAATATATGTCTATTTATTTACAAATTACATGCATGGGGATGAAGCGAAGATGGTGGAGTAACAGCACAGACTTTTAGAGCACTCTTCCCGAGTCCAGTCAAATACCTATAAAAAATAACTCTAAACAAATTCTGGAGCTGCAAAACCCACAAACTGATGGAGTGAAGCAAATCTCCAACCCAAGACAGCCCAGAAGGTCACTAGGAAGTGTCTATCGCACCATGCTAGGGTACAGCACAGTCCAATGTAGGATGAAGCAGCATGGATAGGACCTGAGCAGGCCTTGGGGGGACTGAATCTCTCACATCTGTGGTGTTTCCACACTTCATAACCCCAAAGCACCGAGGACAACTTGGAAAGTCAGTGGAAAAAGCCTATGGGTGCAGTGTGGGAGAGTCAAGTGGTCTGGCCCCAGCCCCAGGGTGGCAGAGGGGGAGGGGGTGGAGGAACCCATGGCAGCTATAGTAGTACCAGGGGCAGCAGCAGTGACTGTTTCTGGAGCTCTGGGCCCACAGACTGAGCGGGGGAGGGGGATTGAGCACTGACAGTACACCCCCTCACCCCCACTGAAAGTAGAGATCGACCTTAATAAAGAGCTCAAAAGGCAAGTAAATGGCTAGGGAAATCAGTAAAAAATCAGAAAAAAGAATCAGACTATGGAATCTTATTTTTGGGACAAGGAGGACCAAAGCATGCAAATAAAAGAAAACAAAGTTAAAACACCTTCATCCAAAGTCTCCAAGAAAAATATGAATTGGTCTCAGGCCATGGAAGAGCTTAAAAAGGATTTTAAAAATCAAGCAAAAGAGGTATAGCAAAAATTGCGAAGAGAAATAAATGTGATGCAAGAAAATCATGAAAAATGAGTCAACTGCTTGCTAAGGACACACAAAAAAATGCTGAAGAAAATAACACTTTACAAAATAGACTAACCCAAATGACAAAAGATATTCAAAAAACCAATGAGGAGAAGAATGCCCTAAAAAGCAGAACTGGCCAGATGGAAAAGGAGGTACCAAAGTTCATTGAAGAAAATAATTCCTTAAAGATTAGAATGGAGCAGATGGAAGCTAATGAGTTTATGAAAAATTAGGAAATTATAAAACAAAACTAAAGGAATGAAAAAATAGCAGACAATATGAAATATCTCATTTGAAAAACAACTGCCCTCGACATTAGATCTAGGAGAGACAATTTAAAAATTATGGGACTACCTGAAAGCCATGATCAAAAAAAGAGCCTAGACTTCATCTTTAAAGAAATTATCAAGGAAAACTGACCTGATATTTTAAAACTAGAGGGCAAAATCAATATTGAAAGACTCCACTAATTGCCTCCTTAAAGAGATCCTGAAAGAGATTTCCCAAAAGGAAAACTCCTAGGAATATTATAGCCAAATTTCAGAGCTCCCAGGACAAGGAGAAAATATTGCAAGCAGCCAGAAAGAAACAATTTGGATATTATGGAAATATAATCAGGTTAACACAAGATCTAGCAGCTTCTACATTAAAGGACTGAAGGGCTTGAAACATGATATTCCAGAGGTCAAAGGAGCTAGGATTAAAACCAAGAATCACCTACCCAGAAAAACTGAGTATACTATTTCAAGGGAAACAATGGTCGTTCAATAAAATAGAGGACTTCCAAGCATTCTTGATGAAAAGACCAGAGCTGAATAGAAAATATGATTTTCAAACACAAGAATCAAGGGAAGCATGAAAAGGTAAACAGGAAAGAGAAATCATAAGGGACTTATTAAAGTTGAACT